>LPNX011234911.1:128823-153161 GCA_001517045.1 Pseudotsuga menziesii
ATCCCTCCCTTGATTCCCTCTACATCTTTCTCTCCATCCTTTGATTACCCCCCCCTCTTTTAGCTTAATTAATGTAATGATAATTTCTCCTATGTCATATGCACTACATTGCATATGCGTTATATAGAATGTGCGCTAGATATTGCATGTGTGATATCAAAATCATGTTTTACGTACATACCATTAGCAGTAAACCATTGTAACCATAACGCATATGTGATATAGTGCATATGCGTTAAAACATACATGCGTTATATCGCATATGCGATACTTGTTTTATAAAAAATGTTGGGGTGCAGGCCGTGGGCCAGTTTTACTATAGCAAATGATAGAATTCCTTTGAACCTGCACATAGAGAACTGTTCAACTTGTCATTTCATCATTTATTACACAAATCCATAGGTATTTTACAAGTTTGGGTGGATTTCAATGGGGAATCTTCGTAATAGAGGTTGAAAATCAGCAAGAAAGGTGCTTACATCAAAGGAAGCGAAAAAAAAAATAAGAGGGGAGAATCAAGAAATTGTTGGCATTCAATCAATGAGAAAATACTTCCCATTCCCACTCAACTAGAAAATACATTTTTGGATACCCCAAAGGAAGTGTCAAAGCAGAGGAATTTGATAGTGGACAATACCATTCATTCTCTAGTGAACCACATTTCAGTGTTGAGTTCATTGGATGGAACACTACACTTTGCATCAAATACTTGCGCCTTGACATATCGGGGAAGACCATAGATACCTGACATAGAGGTTGAGGAGGATAATGAAACGTTAATGGAAGCTGGTTATGGGGAAGATGAAAATATTGGTGCATTATTAAGCAGCCAATTTTGTGAAGAGTTCAATCATTATGTTCCTAACAATGAAAATGTGGCTCCGCAACAACCATGCGAGGTGGTTCAATCTCCTAATGGAAGTTGTCAGCCTATAGTGGATGTAAACGCCACTCCATCATTTCAAACCACAAAAAATCTCGCATCAACGAGTTAGAGAACTCCTAAATGCATGCAAGTGAACGAGAGTGATTTCACTTCCATGGAAGGTAAGGTGCCTAAACACACTATCCTTCCTCATTGTTCTCAAATAATTCAACAATATTTTGATAAAAAATCTAAAGCCAGTAAATGTCAATTTCTTTTAGATTTGATTAAATCTAGGATTATGGTAGCTGTTAGAAGAAATTTAGGCATAAGAACATTGAAGAATATCGAATCGAGTAATCACATTATGAAATCTCTTGCTGTTACATTCACATCGATTGGTAAAAAAAATCTTTCACAAGACTGCTGAATCAATTGTAAGTAGATCCACAAGACAATGTCGTTTACTCAGAAATGCACATCACAATTTGTGCCTTTACATCCAAATACACTTAAAAAATATTTAGTAAGAAGAGACAACCTTGATGTAGAGGGACAAATGGAAATATTGTGGGCATTTAGCGGTAGGTTTCCCTGTAAAGACATGAAGTTAGTCGAAGTAGTGAAGGGACTAGTGCACACATTTTGGCACGATAACACTAGGCCTTCTTCTAACACAAAGGATGTGTTAAAATGTTGTAGGGGTTCTATGAATAATGAAACACATGTTCAACATTATCTTGACATGAAACAAACTCAATTGTTTGAGATGTTTAAAATTGTCCACGTAGAGCTAAGGATTGGAAAAAAAAACTTTTGAAAAATTCAAGCCTTGGTATGTTAGAATCAATACCATCTGGAACACTTGTTGTAGGTACCGCATAGATTTTGGTATATATTATCATACATTTGCGCATATACATCATTTTTTGCATCCTCACCATGTGCAGGAATGCTCAAGTATAGTACCGCTAATGTCATCTAGATATTTTATCCATACCATAATGTGTCCGAGGAAATATGCACAAACATTTTACTTAAAACAATGTGTAGAGGTTTATTGCCATAAATGTGGTGGGATATCATTATGGTCTGATTGCATCCATGAAAGTGAAGATCAACCATTCAAGAATACAATTGTTGAGAAGCAGAACTATCGATATGAGACATATCAACTACATGATGGGAAAGAAAGAAATAAGATTAAATTGGTGACTTCACATGTGACAATGTACACGAATGATACTCATTTAAATGACTATATTTTTATGTTGTTTTATAACATTGTTTATTAACATAAATTAATATTCATGTAAAAAAAATTATGTTGTTTTATAACATTGTTTATTTTGTTTCCCACTAGGTGCAAGTATGTGAATTTATTTCAGAGTTCTGTGGAAAGGCCCAACAGTACATTCAAGATGTCGATATGGCATGATGGCAAGATGAGCAATTCAAAATATTCTGAGACACCTTCCCTCTCAGAACAATACTATCAGTGGTTGACTTTGTAGAAAATTACACCCTACAACCACAAAATGAAATACAAATCCAGTACTATCACTTAGAGCAGGTGAGCATAATGGTCCATATCTCTTATCAACGTGGGCCAGATAGAAATGAAGAGAAATGTGTGATATTGAAAGAAATTCACTTCTACATAAGTGACAACCGGACCCATGACATACATTACATGTAACATTGCTTTAAATTGTTTTATGATCGTGTGATAGCTATGGATATACCATTTTGTCGTTATTTGATTTGGTCAGATGGTTGTGCTGGTCAGTTCAAGAATGCACATGTATTTCAATGGTTGTGTTTGTTGCACATAAAATACAAGGTGACACATATATTGAACTACTTTTAAACTGGTCATGGAAAAGGAGAGTATGATGGCGCTATTGCATGCATAAAAACTTCCCTTAGAAGGGAGATGAAGTTTACAGGTGCTCGCCTTCGAGGTGCTACATCTACAGTGAAATGGTGTGCATTTGTGATGGGAGAACAAGAAACAAGGAAAAACCTAGTGCAAAGAATATTCTGGGAGGTGAAAAATGTGGACCGATCCAACACACATTGAGTGAACACAGTTCATGGAAATCGACAGTTTCATTCAATTAGAAGCTCAGACAACTTGACCCTAAAAATATGGACGAGATTGAAGGATTTCTTTTGTGGTTCTCGTAGCATCAATGAATGGAATGATTGTGAGTATACATATACGGTTGATACATGGGATCGAGTGAAACTTGCCACCGATTTGAAGGGAGGTAATGAAATAGACCCAATGGAATATGATTAGACATATATTTCTACAGACTATGATCACATATCGGATCTCATACGAGTAGGTATATTTCCCACGGGCACTGCTGATTGGTTGCAACCATGTTTGAAGGATGTCCGCTTAAGTATGGGTTGCACCTACTTAAATATTGTGATCAAAGGTTTGGAAAACATCCAAGGTTTCGGTATTTTGTATTGAACATGATAATGAGACATCAAAGCCAAGGAATAGCTGCTACCAAGTGACCAGACCTACATAAAGTTATGCCCAATTCTGCACCTATATTTGCACAGAACCGGAATAGATGGATAACCGATAATGTTATAAACTATCCACATATTGTTGCAAAGTATATGCATGAACGTTTCAGTATATTCCGTGACAAAATCATTGTAAAATACCTTCATGCTAAACACTACTGGTACATGTATGTCATTTTCTTATTCTATTTTTCAATCTAACATGTTCGATTATTACTTGAAATTTTGTTGCAAGCTAATATTATTGAAACATGATGAGTTTCATAGGTATGAATGGAAACATAGGGGATCAGCGCATATCCATGGATTTCTGTGGTTAGAAGGTGCAACAGACATGGAACAACTGGATTGGACAGACACGGTAAGAGTTGATGCAGCAAGATGATACTTTGACAACTATGTAACAGCATGGAATCCTTGTGATGCTCACCATAGGAATATATCTATTCATCGACCTCTGGAGGAAGATCCTTGCTTATTGGATACCAGTGAAATATTCAATACAAATCCCCTTGACGACTATGAGCAACTAGCGAATCGAGTGCAACGACACACAAGATGCATTGTTCATTCATGTTTACGTAAAAAACATTCCTCCTACATGTGCCGATACAATGCACCATGGGAACTTCAAGACCAGTCGAAAATATTTGTCAATGACAAAGGACACAAAAAATACAAACCTGCTCGCAACGACGACAGGTTAAATGTCCATAACATTCCTCTTCTTTCAATATGGCGTGTCAATGTTGATTTCCAGCCGGTTCTTTCACGTCATGCAGTTTTGAAATACATTGCAAAGTATGCTTCAAAATCAGAGAGAAGATTAGAAAGCTATCAAGACATGTTGACAAGAATCTCCAATGTCGTTGACTCTGACATTCCCTCTATACGTGCATATAAAAAGTTTCTTGCTGAAACAATTGTGGAAAGAGATATAGGAGCACAGGAAACCTGTCATATGTTGTTAAAGCTTCCTCTTGTTATTTCTAGCTATAGCTTTGTTTCTGTTAATGTTGGCAGAAAAATATTCAAAAGAGTTTCTTCCAACTCGGATAACAACAAATTCCCAACAGGGTCTGGGTTTCTAGAACACTACCAAAACAGGCCTCCGTTTCTGGAGCACTTATCTTTGATTGAAACTGCACGATCATGGTCTTTTAGTGGTCGACGTCAGAGAGAACCATGGAATCCAAGAGATACACCTGCGATAGTTCATGTATGGCCACGGTTCTATGAAGTTCCTAACAACAATTCAGATTCCTTTGAGTCATTTTTCCTCAGTGAATTACTTCTCTATAAACCGTTTAGAAACATTCATATTGATATTGGAGTTAGCACAGAAATTATTATTCATAACTGGAGGATCCTTAGATATCGAGCTTGGCATGTCAATAGGATACCTTTAGAACCAGATACCAATGAAGAAGATAATGATACACATGAGGATGAAGTGATTCATGAGAATTACATGGATGAGTGGGAGATGTTGTCATGTCTTGTTCCTCCCAATACTGTTCAAGTTTCAGACATTGATACTCTTGGTCGCAGAGACTTTGACTTGATCCATGCATGGAATAGTACTACAGGTTGGAATAGAGACTTGGAGGACCCAACAGATTTCATAAAAAATGTACGCTCAAGAGGATCCATACCAGATGTCTCACATTCTAGGTTGGCTTTTCCATCCTCTTTTTCTGATAAGCAACGTCTTTGTTTTGAAACTATTATTGAACATTTCCATGAAGGACCTAATGCAGACCCGCTGAAGATGATAATTCAAGGAACTGCAGGGACAGGAAAGTCTTACCTTATACATTGTCTTGGACATGAATTTTCAATGCATTCCATAAATGGAAAAAGCCCTTTGCTATTGCTGGCACCTACAGGAATAGCTGCGTTCAACATACGAGCCAAAACAATTCACTCGGCCCTTAGAATCCCTATTAAATACTTCAAATCTTTACAAGGTCAGTCACTTTCTGTATTGCAAGAAGAAATGCGATATGTTACACAATTTTTAATTGATAAAATGAGTTTCATTGGGCCAAGGTTGTTCATACAAATTGATTCACGTCTTCGGGAGGCATTTCCTGAAAAAAGGTCAGTTCCTTTTGGTGGGAGATCAATGATTCTTGTTGGAGATCTTGGGAAGTTTCCTCATGTCAAAGATAAACCATTGTACGTAGGAAACACGGCTGGCAGGGTGTTATGGAAAGATTTTAGAAAGGTTGTTACATTGGACACGATATTTCGTTAACAAGGCACAGATCCAAATCAAGTCAAATTTAAGAGGTTGCTAACCAACATCAAAAATGCAAACCCAACAGTGGATGATTGGAATCTTTTAATGTCACAAATAGTTGCAAATATGGATGATACTGAAAGTAATACTTTCAGTTCAGAAATCCATTTGTTTCCTACGAACAGCTTGGTACATTAGAGGAAATTTAAACTCAAAATGGGCCTTTTAACTTTTATTCAAATTCCATGTCATCATGTGTTAGCAAATGAAATTGCTTTAAATTTGAAATACCGTATAGGTCTTAAACATTTTTTTAATATAAATTTGGGGATAGGTATCATAAAAAAAACTACTTTTTTTATTTGTATTTTTGACATATCTCCCTGTGTTTTTACTCAAATTTCGATCAAGAGAGCTCGTTGGATGAGGAATTAAATTTCGCATCCAATGAGTACCCACTTGACATACTTTTGACGGACCCCGCTACCCCAAAAACAAGAAATACCTGAAAAAGAGGAATGATGACATCATCATTCCGCCTTTTCAGATATTTCTTGTTTTTGGGGTAGTGGGTACTCGTTGGATGCCGAGTGGGTACTCGTTGGATGTGGAATTTAATTCCGCATCCAACGAGCTCTCTCGATCAAAATTTGAGTAAAAACACAGGGAGATATGTCAAAAATACAAACAAAAAAGTAGTTTTTTTCTTTTCTTCCTCCAAAATTAATATATATTATTTTATTATTTTATTAGTTCATTTTAGGAGGCCCATTTTGAGTTGAAATTTCCTCTAATGAATGTACATAATCGATGCATGCTAAAGTCACTTGGAATTCCTATAGCATGATGCGTTGTTGAGCATACGAAGAATAAAGATTTTTCTAATGCTCATGATGACCAGCTTCAACAAGAAGAGATTTTATGTCCTGGTCAGCGAGTGATGTTGACGTGTAACTTGTGGGTGGAAGCAGGGTTGGTAAATGGAGCACTTGGGACAGTTGAAAACATATTTTTCTCTGATGGATCCAAACCACCACAACTGCCAATGTATGCTACAGTCGCATTTGATGATTACATTGGTTTACCATGGGACATCAGATATCCCAAAATTGTTCCAATAACACCTATTGCTAGAGGAAATTGCAAGCAAATCCCATTGCGTATGGCTTGGGCTCTTACCATACACAAATCGCAAGGTTTGACTTTACAAAGGGAAACCATCGATATTGGTATCGCAGAGAGGCAAGGTTTAACTTTCATAGCAATTTCAAGGGTAAAATCTATTGACGGTTTACGAATATCTCCGTCGTTTACATTTGAAAGGTATTCAAAAATGGCGAAAAGTGCATATGCTACAATCAAGAAAAAAGAAGAACAACGGATGGAATCCATTTCAGCTTAAAGATCACAACTATCAGGTTATTAGGCAACTTGATTGTTTATTGTATAGATATTTATATTGACATGTTTCGTTGTTATTATTTGAATTGGTAGGAAGAAATATATATTGCAAGAGAACAAACCAATTTACAAACTAACATAGTTTAATCTCTATTTATTCATTGTCTTTTCATATAGTTGTCGAGAATAAGATTTGTTCCTATATGTTAACATACACTTATTCAATATGTTCAATTACAGTTCAATTGACAAGCATTTGTTAAGCTGTATTACGACATAAAAACATAATGGCAGCCATTATTTTTTTTACTAATTTATTTGGATTTTTGTTCTTCATATTCTTTTCTATGTGTTGAAAGAGTAAAGATATAGTTAGTTATCTTTTTTTTTCATAAGATCCTCACAACTAAATGTAATTTTTTTTAATTTGGTTCTATCGATTAAATGTGAATGTACTGATGAAATGTGCCAGAAAAACAGTATTGAATGATAGATTACGAGATGGCATGCCAATGATTTTGACATATATAACCATGACCATGCATGTTACCATTTTATGCAACTTACGTTTTTGTTAGATTGTATGATTTAATTGTTATTGATATCTTAGATTTTTAGTGCTTATGCCACATTTCCTCCAATGTTGTTTATTGTATCATTTGGTTAACATTATGTTCGAATTCATAAAACCATATATGTTTTTATTTTCTAGATATTTGCATCAAATCCAAATAAAAAATGGATGTAAAAAAAATCAAACATCGTCCAACAGTATGCATCAGACACCTCATAGATGAACCAAGGTTGAGGCGTCGATTTCAGATACATGTTCTACATCCTGGAAGAGAAAACCTTTCCAAACCAGAAATTCAAAAGGAGATAGGGAAGAAATTTGGCATTACTGGTACACAACAAATATTTATTTACGGTTTTCGTACGTATGGACAAAGATCTTCAGGTTTTGGGTTGGTATATGACAAGATTGAGGATGCAATAAAATATGAGCCTAACCACAGATTGGTGAAGAACGAAATTCGTGATCTTGGCAAGAAAACCCAAAAAAATACTGAAAAAAAAGCAAAGAAAATTCGTGGTGTCATGCCAAGAAAAAAAAATTGTTGAGCCACTGTCATCACCATCTACATAAAAAAAAATAGTGAGAGTACCTTTTCTTTCTGTTCGCATCATTGTATTTGTTCAGTCTATCGTTGCATACAGTTATCTAAATATGTCGAAGATATTTTATAAGTTTGAATAATATTTTGAATTTTGATTTGTTCCTAAGTAATATGTTGTCAACCTATATCTTATTTATAAGTAGTTTAAATAGCTTTGTGTGCTAGTTCTAATAAATTATTTTTATGATTTGTTATGTTTCTGCTGCAATATGGTAATGTTGGTTTCTGGATTTTTTTTACATGTTGCCATTAATTAAACTGTTTTGTAGTAGTTGGGTTTATTTTTTTTTTGAATTTATTTTCGCATTCTGAAATCGATGAGGGGTTGTCTTGGATTCTCATGTTCATTGGTGCTTATGGTGTCTTTTGCCATTGGCTCATGGTTGTGTTCTACTGTGTCTGTGTTGAGCAAAGAAATTATCTTTATCATTTACTATGCTTCTGTTGGTAATAACTATGTATATTTAATTTTATTTATGAGTAGCTTAAATAGCTTTGTGTGTTCGTTCAAAGAAATAATTTTTATGATTTTTTATGTTTCTGTTGGAATATGGTAATGTTGTTTGCTCGATTTTTGTTACATGATGCCATTAATTAAATTGTTTTGTAGTAGTTGGGTTTATTTTTGAAATTCTATATTGATGTGCAAGAATGTTGAAATTCCATTCATATACTATGATTTGAAAACTTGCAGTGTTACTCATTTAGCAGTTGATGAAAGATCGTCGCTTCCAAATCACCGTCTACCATTGCCAGCAAACAATCAATGCAGTAACATTATCATGTATAAGAATTTCTTTCCTCTAACTCCAAGCATGGTTTTATTCAATGATCTTCTCCCACTCCCTCTGACATTGTTTCAGTCCCTATAGGGTTTTGGCATGGAATTCAATAGGTTTATGAGTCTTTGTAAAAAAAACTATGTTTTAGTTTTTGCACTTTGTGCAAATTTTGGGTTGTTTTGGTTTCAAATAAAACATGTCTTCATCCCATGAAGCTTTTTATAAAGGATATGGAAATTTGGAGTGGCTATGTTCAATTTTTTTGCTTCAAATCACTATTTTTATTTCTTCTGATCTAAAATAAACAGATTTATTTACTGTATAACATCAAAATTTATTGGCTATGTCGAGAATTTAATGGAAACAATACTTTGCATCTTTTAAATAGTACAACTAATATTACATATCTTGACCTCACACACTAAAAGATTGCATTATCAACCAATGAATAAACAAAGCATTCGATTTCAACTCGGTATGATAACAAACATTGCACATTAAAGAACACATTTTTTGCACTTGAAATTGTTGGGGCGTGCACCCTAATGGTCCTTAAGGTGGATAGCTCCACGGGTTTTGGGAGTTTGTAAGCGAAGCTACGGCTCAAAATAGTCTTAGGGGTGTCGGGGATGAGTCAAAAACCTTATTTTGTAATAAACCCATGGTTTAAATCCAGGGTTTAGGGTTCGGGGTGCCCATGGTTTAAGTCCATGGTTTTGTAATAGTGCGCTATTTAAATAGGCACTCTTGTAAGTAAGTGAGGTTAGGCTTTTTGTGTAAGAGGAATTGATATGAAGCTAAGGCTAATTTGGTAAGATAAGGTTAAGTCCCAGCTATGTGCGTGGACGACCTCTGTAGCTGTGTGCGCAGAGGGTTTTGGGTGATAAGGAAATCTGCAGCTGTGTGTGCAGAGGCCTGCAGCTGTGTGCGCGGATTTTGAGGACTGAAGGGATCTGCAGCTGAGTGCGCAGATCAGAACTGTGGTTTTTGTAGAAAGTTGAATAAAACACAGTTCTGTGGACGTAACCCCTACACTGGGGGTGAACCACATTATATCTTGTGTCGTGGCTCTGTGTGTTGTTTATGTTGTGTTATTTCATGCATTTATATCTATATATCTGATAAGTAAAGATCATTGCTAGATAATAACTTCGTTGTGAATTTCCAGTAAAGGGTAGCGCAAGGCACTGTTTGTTTATCTAACTGCGAAGCTAAATAAGTGAATGTTAAGCTCTGTGATTTATATTTATAATCTATTAAAAGCTAAAGGTACAGTAATATCCCTCTTTTGCTTGCAGAAATCTGGTTCTGCGGCATCCCATAGCGGTTTCGGGTGAGACTGCAACCTGTTCGCAGGTTGTTGCCGAAAGGGCCAACTCTGTGGGTATTTTGTTGGTGCGAAGTTAAAGGTATAAAACCCGGGTCTGCCCTATAGCCCAACAAATTGGTTCCATTTCCGGTTGAACTCAGTATCTGCTGAAGAGGGGTTTACGTCGTACCTCGAGGGCTAGGTTCTGGAGACCCTCTTTGAAGGAAATCAGTGATTGGCTTGACGAGACTTATCTGAAATTCGCCGCGCAAGAAAACAAAGATCTGCGTCGTAGTGCAAACGAATTTTTACAAAGGTATGTTTTTTGTGATGTTTATGAGATTTTATTTGGTAACATCCACATAGAGTTGCACCAGTGGTTATCCAGGTTAACAGAGAGAAGAACGAACTTCCAAGAACGTCAGTTTCCTGCTTGGACGCCTGCGAGAATTAATATACTAAAAAGGGTGAACAACGAGATATCCCGTGCTGTTGATTTCTGGACAACGCGAACCCTTCAAGCATTTGTGACAGAGTTCGCCATCGACACGAGTACCTCCTTTAGTGAAGCTGAGCAGCAGTTTTTCAAAGGACCAAGGGGTAAGTTTTTGAATTCATTTAGTTTAAGAATTAAAATGCCATTAGCTGAAAAAGGTATATTGCTAATTGAATCCGACTGTTAGAGATAGTATTACTAACCTATGTTTGCAAGTGAAAATACCTTCGCCGAGCAAAGTGGTTTGCTACGAAGTGGAAAAAGGTACAAGATAGATTTTGGATCCTATTCCCAGGGTCAGCATACCGAGTATTCCCCTGTAAATCCTACAGATTCAGAACCTGAAGAAACCCCCTCTGTTGGAAACCCTCCGGAAACCCCGCAACGAAGTCCTATTATCCCTGAGAACCCATCGTAGTCTGAAATTCACCCTAGCCTGAGTACTCCTGTCGCAGGTCAGTCTACCCCAGTAAGTTCCCCCCCACCTACTCCCAGTCCCCCTCCTTCCCCCCCTAGACCTGCGATGGCCCATATGCATGACAACATTAAGCTCCCTGTTTTCAAAGGAACTAGATTAGAGGATCCAGAACAGTTCTGGTTTTTATGTGAAGTAGTTTGGACTGCTAAGTCCATTACGGATCAAAATACAAAAAGAGCGTAGCTGGTTACTTCTTTCAGAGACCGTGATCTGACCTGGTTTATGAAGTTCTCCAGCACTCAGAACCATGCATTGGCTGACATCAAAGAAGCAATGATAAAGGAATTTAGGAAGCCAAAATCCAAGTCGCAGTGTATCACTGAATTGAAAGAGATTCAGCAGAGGCGTGGAGAATCAGTGTGGGACTTTGATCAAAGATTCAAAGTTCTGCTAGACCAAGTCAGTTTCCCCATTGGACTTGCGTAGCACAAGGAATGGTTTATTGTCGTGTTCTTACTGCATATCAGAACTCCACTCATGCAACAGAAGGTTGCTGACCAGCAGGAGGCTCTGGAAATCGCGATGAAGCTTGAAACAGCCCCTGTCGAAGATAACTCTGGTATCGCTCAAATCCAAGCGCAGTTGGCAGCGATGGCTCTAGAGCTCCGCGATATGAAGAAAGGAAAAACCAGTCATGAAGAGGTCTGGTGCACACAATGTTGGACAGAGGGTCATGACAAGGAACAATGTCTTGTGGTAAGAAATTACCTGAATACTGGTGCACCAAACCCGTTCAAACCTACTATTCTATATTGTGAGATCTGTCGGACAACTGGCCAGCATTGACCTGAGAATTGTTATCTGCTACAGAGGTATGTGCAAGTCCCCAAGAACCCTTACTACAAATTATGTAAGTTCGTAGGACATAATGAAGATGAGTGTCGTAGTTATGACCTCATGAGGGAACGCACCTACGATGCCTATCGGGTACAAAATGAGGGACAAAGTAATGATGGCTATGGCTACTGCGGTGGTGCATCAGGTAGAGGTGGTTTTGGAGGCCGTGGTCATGGCGGCATGGCTGGTAGAGGTTGTGGTCAGGTGGTGTGTTATAACTGCAACCAGGTCGGACATCTGGCTCGCGACTGTCAGAACCCGACTACGACATGCCGGTATTGCCGAGCAGTAGATCATGTGATTGAGCAGTTCCTGCAGCTGATAGCTAAGATTCAGGAAATAAACAGTGGCCCCACTCAGAATCTTCAGATGATTTCCATTGAGCAAAGATCTGCCCCAGGAATTAATGTTGTTACCCGAAGTGGAGCTACGATGCAGATACAGCCTGCTGAGAAACAACCTGACAAGGCTTGGGTTCATAAGGCCCTCGTGAAAGTCCCCGCCTTTGATATTGAAAGAGAAAAGGAGACATTCATGGAAGCCAAGAAATATTTTGTGGATTCTAGCCCAGCAGTAGCACCTGCGCAGCCACATCAGCAGCAGTCGCAGCTGCAAGAAGCTTCGATGGATAAAGTAAGTACACTGTCATCCTTTTTACAGAGCTGTCTGAAACTTTTAAGAAATCAGAATGCTTTAAGTGAGTTGCAGAAATTTATTGCTTCCTGTGAACCTCAGCAAGGTTCTGGTCAGGCAAAAGCTGTTCATAGAGTCAGAAGAACTGGTAGGGAAATGAGGTTGAATGCTCAGATAGGAGAGTATGAGATGACTGATGTGATCTTGGACTTAGGATCAGAAGTCAATGTCCTAACCAAGCAAACCTGGGAACAAATGGGAAAACCTACCCTTGATTGGTCCCCTATACAGTTGAGATTAGACAATCAGCAGAAGATTGTGCCCCTAGGACGATTTCCTAATGTCCCCGTAGATATTGATGGAGTCTGTACTGTAGCAGACTTCGAATTTATTGAGATCATTGATGAGAGTAATCCCTATCCATCCTTGTTAGGCATTGAGTGGGCCATGGAAAATTCTACAGTTATTAACCTTAAGAAGAGACAGATGACTTTCGAAGGGAAAGATTTGAGAGTCATAGTCCCATTGGATCCCTCACAAGGAGCACGATACTCAGAACCCCTCCGAGATGAAGATTAGGATGTGTTGGACCATATCTACAATATCACAGTGAAGGAAGAAGATTATGTTGCTCCTAATGCCGAAGGCATTATGGATTGGCAATGTGATAGTTCTTGTATGACAGACTCAGATGATGGTTTAGAGAATTGGAAAAACCGGTTGTATGAGCTCCATGGACACAGATGCGCCAGAATTACCAAGTCTCTTAGATGGCTTACAAGAGTCCTACCTGTTTTTGATGGTTCGACAGACCCAGAAGAGTTTAGTGCGACATTCTCAGAACAGATACCGGATTCCCAGACACGGAAGACTCTGGCTTCCGCATTCCGTGCCATCACAGCAAGGTGGAGGGATAACCATAAGAAGTACATTCCTAGTTGGGAAGCTTGTCAGAAATCTCTTTGCCTAAGCTTTGTGACTCAGCTCCAGGAGGTGTGCAATGGGTTCGCTGGGCAGGGCGGACTACAGGAACACTTGGCGCACTGTTACAAAGCATGGAAACATGTACCTCGACGGGTACATAGGCTTATACCTATCCAGGAACCTATAGCAGAGAGCTGGTATACGAAGGTTGAGCCTCAGCATGCTAATAGGTTTGGTGACAAAGAAATCACCAAGTACCAACCTGTGGGATCGAAGCTCACACCTTGGTCGCGGAAGTTGTCAGGATATGCCAAAGGACAATATGGTGTCGATAGTCCTTATTATGACGCAGCTGCAGAACTAGAGGCACTGCAGCCCAAAAGCTGACCGTTGGAACACTGCCGATTTGGCGGCGCCGATACTTTACTCGCCTTAATTGCTTGTCCTAATGGTATCCACCGAAATCTAGCACCGTGGCAACAGGACCTCTGTCAGATTTGGCGCCTTCAATGTACATTTATGGCATATTTGGCCGATGGATTGTATATGAAGACACCTGGGTACAGGGAAATTGCATTCCGCATTTCCTTGAGTTTCACAATTGAGCCCATGTCAGCTGATCGTGAACTCCAGGACCTATTGAGAGAATTTGAACAAACGGGTCTGCCGCACATCTTCGCCCCCCAACTTGAGCCTGCATCCCGTGAAGAGACTCTACCAGCGTCGACTTCGCCAATGCAAACACGATCTGCCAGGAAACAGTTTAAACCTGAAGTTCGTTCTAAGCGAAACGAGGACAGACATAAGGAATCAGGGCAAACATCGAAGGATCCCGGAATGGATCTGCCTGGTTCAACAGAGATCCCAATTGAAGGAGAGGAGAACATTGCACCGCAGTGGCCACCGTGTCTTCAGCCTATTTTCCCAGGAGTTAACCCACCTCGACGGAATGCTAAGTTCACTGTATGCACTCCCTCGCTACCCCTAGGTGTGCAGCTGGTTGGAACAATGACAAGGAAAATAGATCGGCTTAAGTATGCTGACCACGACACAAGTGACCGTGGGAAGTTTCCTCAATTCTCACCTGCCCAATACTTGCATTTCGTTAAATATCAAGAAACTAGGGCGACCTTATTGGAAGTAAAAAAGTGGGCTGCTGGCTTGGATCTAGCTGGTTTGCTGAAAATGCTTGATGTTCCCCATTTTGGTCGCAGCACACAAGTCACCATCATGGTCAAGCAGCTGCTGGCGCTAGTACATGACGGCTGCCTATGGATCGGTGACAAGAAAATCCTTATTAATGGCGAGCTCATTCATAGGATTATCGGCTTACCAGTGGCTGGGCCTGATCCAGGAACAGAATTTCCCTCAAAGCACGAAGATACGAAGCTCGCACAAAGCATGAAGGAGCGCTTTGGCCTGTCGAAGGGGAAACGTGGGTATCACACTTCCGCGATTTAGGAGCAAAATATTCGCTTCCCAGCTGAGCTTTTGGCATGCAAAATTATGTGGAAATGCAGACCAACTGAAGTGCCTGCCCCGGTCATCCGAATTGCTATCAATTGCGCCGAAGGCTACAGCTACAACTAGGCAGCGTATGTTGCGAAGGAATTCCTTGAAGACGTTCGTGACGCGCAGGAGAAAGGTAGGCCATTCCACTACTCATGGTTGATTATCCTCATCGCACTGGTAGGATGGCAAGAACCTACTGAAGCACAGTTTGCTGCTGTACTAGCGCACATGCCTGGCGCAGCTAGGTACGCATCGCTGTGGGTTTCACAGGATAAAACCCACCAACAGATGACAAACTATGTATTTACCTTTTATATGATGAGTATCTCGTATGAGATCATAAAAACCCCACGGCTCAGTAATGAGTTATTCTCTCAGTATGATGGAGCGGTTAATTTTAGGGTTGATATGCACCATATTTTTATCCAGGCTTGCGCATATAAGAAGCATCAATGGTTTAAGTTGCCATATGTAGTGACTAAAGATGATATCCTCACGATAGTACAGTAGTGGCTGGAAGAATGGTTAAAAGATGCAGGGACAAAACCTAAGATTCCTGTCCCTCCTGTCACCGATATGGGCGCAAGCCCCAGTCACGTGCAGCAGCAAGAACCCCCCGCAGACAGTGACGAACAAACTGAGTCGCAGCAGACTTCCAGCAACCAGGGAGGTGATGGTGGAAATGAAGATGAAGAAGAAGAAGAAGAAGACTCAGTTAAAACTACCTCAGACCCTAATAGGAAGCATAAGTGCAAGACACCGGACGTAGAGGAAGTAGACAAACCACCGCCGCGAAAGAAAGCAAAGGCATCAAAGGATAAGAATATCGACGAAGCGCCCAGTGTGACAACTGCGGATCTTGATGAGGCTTTGTCAAAGTCCACCGAAGTTCTCACTAAACAATGGTCAGAGTTTGCAGCTGTGCATCTGGATGCCATCACCAGTGTAGCAAAGCACATCTCAGAGCTTAACGACTTAGCAGCGAAATCAGTGACTGGCACTGTAGCCAGCAGTACCCCAGTGAGCGCACAGCCATACCTAAGGCAATGGTCGGCCCGAGATAACAAATGGCAAATTTTGAGCGCAGCTCTTATATTAACAGATGCAGCCTCTCGCTCGGTGATGAGTATGAAAGTTGGCATAGACTACACTAAGCTCTCTATGACAGAGCTACATCTCTGTCAGTCAGCCATTATGAAAGAAATTCAGGCACGAGACCAATATTCGCAAAAACAGTTAGAAGAGGCCATAAGTCAGCAGCAGGGCTTCGCAGCGCAGCTAGAGGTAGCAGAGCAGAGAAAGAGGGATGCTGAAAGAAAGCAGATTACACTAGTCCGAGTTTTGGATGAGGCATGTCGAAGTCTTCCTGACTTCGACGTGCAGCTGGTGGAAGAGCCAGAACAAAGATTAGTCAGGCTAAAAGACTATGCAGAGCAGTCTCACAGTGCAATTGAGAAACTCAAAGCAGCACATGAGGCTCAGATTGCAGAGCTTCAACTGCACATCCCTCCGGAAAATCCACCTGAGGTTAAAGAACAGCACCGCGCAGACATTTAGGCATCCGCAGCGAAAATTTCAGATATTGTGGGTAGCGCAGCAAAGTTGCTTGGAGACAGTGTCAAGGCCAGGACCACCCTGCAGGGACATCCAGAAATAGGATAGCTGCAAGAAACCATCAAGCAACGACAGGCAGAGTTGGATACCGTAAAAGTGGAAATTAAGACTCTGCCACCAATGGAGAAAATGCTCAAATTAAAGCACAACAAGGAACTCCAGCAAGAAATTGAGTCGTGCAGGGTGAAAGTAACAGAGTTGAAAAACTCTATACAGCCACTTGTCAGTGAGGCTTTGGAATTAAGTACTGCGGTGGATAGCCAGTTCAAAATTCTGAAGGAATATGATGCATTCGCATAGGAAAAGGCCAGCGAAGCATCATCCTCCGTACTGTAGGAGTTGGTGGAAAAGGAGAAAGCAGCTGACGACATCATGCATAGTCTCAATACTCAGTTCACCATCCTCGCAAAGAAGCTTCGTCCACTAGGAAAACAGCAGAGTGTCCCGGGATGGGACACTGGTGAGTCTTAGGGGCCTGTTGGGGCACGCACCCTAATGGTCCTTAAGGTGGATAGCTCCGCGGGTTTTGGGAGTTTGTAAGCGGAGCTACGGCTCAAAATAGTCTTAGGGGTGTCGGGGATGAGTCAAAAACCTTATTTTGTAATAAACCCATGGTTTAAATCGAGGGTTTAGGGTTCGGGGTGCCCATGGTTTAAGTCCATGGTTTTGTAATAGTGCGTTGTTTAAATAGGCACTCTTGTAAGTAAGTGAGGTTAGGCTTTTTGTGTAAGAGGAATTGATACGAAGCTAAGGCTAATTTGGTAAGAAAAGGTTAAGTCCCAGCTGTGTGCGTGGACGACCTTTGCAGCTATGTGCGCAGAGGGTTTTGGGTGATAAGGAAATCTGCAGTTGTGTGCGCAGAGGCCTGCAGCTGTGTGCATGGCTTTTGAGGACTGAAGGGATCTGCAGCTGAGTGCGCAGATCAGAACTGTGGTTTTTGTAGAAAGTTGAATAAAACACAGTTATGTGGACGTAACCCCTACACTGGGGGTGAACCACGTTATATCTTGTGTCGTGGCTATGTGTGTTGTTTATGTTGTGTTCTTTCATGCATTTATATCTATATATCTGATAAGTAAAGATCACTGCTAGATAATAACTTCGCTGTGAATTCCCAGTAAAGGGTAGCGCAAGGCACTGTTTGTTTATCTAACTGCGAAGCTAAATAAGTGAATGTTAAGCTCTGTGATTTATATTTATAATCTGTTAAAAGCTAAAGGTACAGTAATATCCCTCTTTTGCTTGCAGAAATCTGGTTCTGCGGCATCCCATAGTAGTTTTGGGTGAGACTGCAACCTGTTCGCAGGTTGTTGCCGAAAGGGCCAACTCTGTGGGTCTTTTGTTGGTGCGAAGTTAAAGGTATAAAACCCGGGTCTGCCCTATAGCCCAACAGAAATAACAAAGATATTCCATAACTGACGATAAGGTAATTTATGATGACTTTCCGTACTAAGTTGACATAATGTCAAATGTTTTTCAACAATTGCATATATCAGTTGCTCAAATTACAATTTAAATAATCAATACAATATTTCACTTTCTCAAGTAACAGTATAAATAATATATGTAATTGTTGCAATTAAATTCCTAGATTCCCTCATTTTAACAATCCATACATTCATTTACATCATATTCATGGATGCATTGCTTACTATTATATTGAAATTGTTACTTTTTGTATTCGTTTAAAATTTTTATTTTTTCATAAATATCACAAATCATAAAATATATGGAACTGAAACTGCTTAGAAAATAATTTAGTTTCACATTAACTAAACATCAATTAACATAATTTATGATGACTTTCTATACACCGCATGTCACAAGACACCATAAGCAGCAATGAACATCAGAATCCAAGATAGCCCTTCATCGATTTCAGAATGCAATAAGAAATCAAAATAAAACTAAACCCAACTACTACAAAACAATTTAATTAATGGCATCATGTAACAAAAATCCAGTAAACATCATGACCATACAGCAATGTCACAATTCAACTTGATGCTTACTCACTATGATGATCCACCATAGCACTTCATACATTAAACATATAATTGTCTTATGAAATTACTTTTAATGTTGTAATGCAATGAACCACAATAATTAACATAACCATAATACAATATATTCATACAGAAACAACGCAATCGAACATAACCCTTCGTTTATGTCAAAACAGAGTTAGCACCTGAAAATTTCACTACACCTAATCATTGTGCAACATTGCAATGACTTAAATATTGTCACATTACCATATTACTCAACATAGCCATAATGCAACATGGCAATTATGTCGCATTGTGACGTTTATCACATGTTATGTTACATTAGCGACATTCATCAAGGGTTGTGTCACATTGTGATATTTGCCAAGGGTTATGTCACATTGTAATAATGTCCAATATTTGACACATTAATAATGTCTGTTTGGATGTTGAGAAAATTTCTTTAAGAATTATCTTGATATATATATAGAGAGAGAGAGAGAGTTGTTTCACAAAAGAAATGGTTGAAACCATCCACATTATACATAGTAATGTAGAATGTTATGTCGGATTGTGATGTTTATCAAGGTTTACGTTTCACTATGACGTGAATAGTGTGTCTTTGGATGTTTAGAAAATTTCTCTAAGAATTTTATTCATATATATATCTATATCTATATCTATATATATATATATATATATATATAGAGAGAGAGAGAGAGAGAGAGAGAGAGAGAGAGAGAGACGTTTGACAAAAAAAATGGTTTAAAGCATCCACATTCTACATAGTAATGTAGAATGTATGTCGCATTGTAAGCCTTTTCAAGGTTTACATTTCACTCCGACGTTATCAAGGGTTATATCACATTCCAACGTTAAGCCATGGTTTATTACAGTGTTTGGTTGGTATATGTCAACACAACCATAGGGAAGACACATTAATAATGTGATAGTGGACGTTTAATAAGTGTTATGTCGCATTGTGACGTTTAACACAGTTTATGTTGCATATCATAATGTTATGTCGCATTATGATGTTTATCAAGGTCTACGTTTCACTGCGATGTTATCAAGGGTTATATCACATTACAACATTAAACCATGGTTTGTTACAGTGTTTGGTTGGTATATGTCAACACAACCAAAGATGTGACATTGGGCGTTTAATAAGCGTTTTGTCGCATTATGACGTTTATCACAGTTATGTTACATTAGCGACATTAATCAAGGGTTTTGTCACATTGTGACATGTCTTACTAATTGTAATATTGCGACAAATTATTTAAATGATATCATGTAATTAATTACAAATCGATATTAAAATAAGTAATTGTGAAAGTATTAAATAATAAAGTATGCTTAACATATAAAATAAATAATATTGCATATAATTAACTCTGTGATATATTTTTCATATATATTATAGGGAAAAACATTGTATTAATAATATTATACCTATATTATGTTTTATTTAATGTTTTATATTAATTAAATAATGTGGTAATAAATAAATGATATTATTTATTAGAATTAATTAAACAATATTATTTCTATCAATACTTTACGTATGTCGAAATAGAACATGAAAACCATTGCATACATAGCTAGACCCAACTATGAAAAAAACTTACAATCCAACATTACAATGAATTACATAATCTCACAGAACCGATTAGGGAACGATTTGATAATGCAAGATGACAATTAGACAGCTTTTGTACTATTATAATCTAATAAAACCTTTCACCAACATATTATTCTTTGATTAAAAATCCTAACGTTGTGATGTGAAAAACCTTTCACCAACATATTATTCTTTGATTAAAAATCCTAACGTTGCGATGTGACATTTTCAAGGAAGATTATCATAACCATTTGGCAACCTCGGAAGCCGTATTTGAATGCTTGCATTCCCCAATGTCTTTGTCACATTATGAAATTAAACAAAGGGTATGTCACATTGTCACAATTTGGCTCATGATTTGATGTCAGATCTTCATATGTTCTGCGACACAATACATAATATAGATAAAAACATAATAATGAACATATCTTGACTTGGTACATCAATAATATGTTATGGAACGTTATGGCTAGGTTACTATGAATTTGTGATGATATACTTGATTACATTTGTTTATAACATGTGAATTAAATACCTTCTTGTTAATTAGCATATTCAATACTAGCAACAACCACATTAAATTAATTAATGTGTCTAAATAACCTCGTTATGTTATGTTTACTTTAATAAAATTATATAAATAACATACTATATTTCATTAGTTTCACATCAATATTTTGACCAATAACCATATTTTGAGCAAAACAACCATATATTATCATAACCAATGTGGTATGTAGTAAAGACACATAAACCATCATGAACATTTCATCCCAACATAATCAGAACTATAGTTGTTTCCAATGTGACAAATGATGTAATTTATCATAACCCTTTGTGAACCTCCTACATAGTATTTGAATGCTTGCGTTCCCCAATGTATTTGTCACGTTGTGAAAGTAAACAAAGGCTATGTCACATTGTCACAGTTTGCAAGGGTTTCATGTCACATCTTCGTATGTTTGCGACACAATACATACCATAGAGAAAAACGTTGGTTATGTCACATTGTGACGTTGATCATCTTCATTCTAATAATAATGAACATATGTTGACTTGGTACATCAATAACATGGTATGGAACATTATGGCTAGGTTACATTATGAATTTGTGATCATATCTGTTATTAGGTTAGTTTATAACATGTGAATAATAAATATTGGATATAATTAACTTCATGATATATTTTTCATATATACTATACAAAAAAACATTGTATTAATAATATTTTAAGTATATTATGTTTTATATTAATTAAATAATATGGTAATAAATATATTAAATATTATTTATTATATATTATAATTAAAATAACAATATTATTTCTATTAATACTTTGTAGATATGTCTATGCGCGCACCCGTTACTAGCAACAACCACATTAAATTAATAATGTGTCTAAATACGTTGATAGGCGTAAATATCAATGGTATTTTTGGGGGATGGACTTGCTTGAGCGGATCGTCAAGATCCTGCAAATCACGCCAAGTGGATGCTCCAGATTATTCCAATCGTCTGATCTTTTAACACTCCTAACTAGCCATAGAGTTAGGAGTTTGTTAGGAGAGTTTGTTAAGAGATGAGATCATGCGTGACGAGTCGTTAGCCGTCGACTAGATATTTGGAGTCATGGAGGAATCTATTAGCTGCCAAGAGTCTGTTAGGAGACGTGGCGGTGGAGGAGATAAGCGCGGACAAGATCCAAAACCCAGAGATACAGTTTCCAAAACCTAGTTTCACCATTTCTGTGCCGTCCTGGAGCGTTCATTGATTCGTCGCTGGAGCATTCGTGGATTCATCTGTGCAGTAGAAGTAAGCCTAAAAGATTCCCAAACACTCACATATTTCGAGAAAACTGAAAAATAAAAGCTTCACACGCTAGGCTAAACGCAGATCTGTATAATGTATAATGCACTGCCGGAATAGAATAAATCTGTTGTACTTATGCTAGGATAAATCTGTAGATTGTCGGGTTATAAAGCTTAAATCTGTAATTTTAAATCATGTAGAATGCCTAAGTGTAAGCGTAGATCTGTATAATGTATAATGCACTGACGGAATTCTTAGGTATGTAGAATGCATGAACATTAAGCTTAGGTTGCAGAAAACTGAAAAATAAAAGATTCAGAGGCTAGGCTAAGCACAGATCTGTATAATGTATAATGCACTGCCGGAATAGAATAGAATTATTTTCGACGACTTGAATATACTTAAGGTAACTCTATTGTCGTAATTATGTTGTACTTATTCTAGGATAAATCTATAGATTGTCGGGTTATAAAACTTAAATCTGTAATTTTAAATCAAGTAGAATGTCGAAGTGTAAGCGTAGATCTGTATAATGTATAATGCACTGCCGGAATGCTTAGGTATGTAGAATGCGTGAACATTAAGGTTAGGTTGCAGTTGGTACAAATACCGGTAACATATAAAACTGAAAAATAAAAGCTTCACAGGCTAGGCTAAGCGCAGACCTGTATAATGTATAATGCAAGTTTAAATAAATACAAATAAATACCGGAAACATCTGAATATATCTAAATAAATCATAAATTTGATTTTTAGATCTGAGCATCTGTAATTTTAAATCATGTAGAATGCCTAAGTGTAAGCGTAGATCTGTATAATGTATAATGCACTGCCGGAATGCTTAGGTATGTAGAATGCATGAACATTAAGCTTAGCTTGCAGAAAACTGAAAAATAAAAGCTTCACAGGCTAGGCTAAGCGCAGATTTGTATAATGTATAATGCACTGCCGAAATAGAATAGAATTATTTTGGACGACTTGAATATACTTAAGGTAACTCTATTGTTGTAATTCTGTTGTACTTATGCTAGGATAAATCTGTAGATTGTCGAGTTATAAAGCTTAAATCTGTAATTTTAAATCATGTAGAATGTCGAAGTCTAAGCGTAGATCTGTATAATGTATAATGCACTGTCGGAATGCTTAGGTATGTAGAATGCGTGAACATTAAGGTTAGGTTGCAGTTGGTACAAATACCGGTAACATATAAAACTGAAAAATAAAAGCTTCACAGGCTAGGCTAAGCACAGACCTGTATAATGTATAATGCACTGCCGGAATAGAATAGAATTATTTTGGACGACTTGAATAGAATTAAGGTAACTCTATTTTCGTAATTCTATTGTACTTATGCTAGGATTAAATCTGTAGATTGTCGGGTTATAAAGCTTAAATCTGTAATTTTAAATCATGTAGAATGCCGAAGTGTAAGGGCGGCAACATGTGATTATATATAAATAAATCAGAGATTTGATTTTATAGATCAAAGTATATATAAATCTGAAGTTGATATAAATATGAAATTGATATAAATATCGGAAGCATCTGAATATATATAAATATAAATCAGAGATTAACAAATAAGAGATTTTATTTTATAGATCATGGTATATAGAAATCTGAAGTTGATATAAATACCAGTAACATCTCAATATATATAAATAAATTAGATATTTGAGTTTATAGACCTGAGTTTATATAAATATGAAGTTTATATAAATACCCGCAAATATTGTTTATATAACTACCCTCAACATCTAAATATATGTAAACAAATCTAAAATTTGATTTTATGAAGTTTAAATAAATACAAATAAATACCGGCAACATCTGAATATATCTAAATAAATCATAAATTTGATTTTTAGATGTGAGCATATATAACTCTCAAGTTGTTTAAATTCCGGCAACCTTTGAATATATGAAATAAATAAGAGATTTGATTTTATAGAACAGAGTATATATAAGGTTGATATAAATACGGGCGGCAACATGTGATTATATATAAATAAATCAGAGATTTGATTTTATAGATCAAAGTATATATAAATCTGAAGTTGATATAAATATGAAATTGATATAAATATCGGAA
>LPNX011234932.1:311-2811 GCA_001517045.1 Pseudotsuga menziesii
AGAAAACGTTTGCCAGTCATCTTTACCGACGCCTCGTTCAACGGGGACTTCGAGCCTTTCTGGACAAGCAGGAATTGCAACAGGGACTGGATTTAAGTTCGCAAATACAAGNGACAACCAGGAATTGCAACAGGGACTGGATTTAAGTTCGCAAATACAAGCGGCTATTCGAACAGCCTCGGTCCATGTGGCCATATTTTCTCCGACATATGCAGAGTCAAATTGGTGCTTGGACGAGCTTCTCCAAATGTTCGAGTCACGGGCACCCATAATTCCAGTGTTCTACCATGTAAAACCCGGTGACCTTCGGTGGACGCAGCGCGAACGTGGAGTTTATTCTCGGCACCTGCGGGAACTGGAACCGCGACATGACCGGGCAACTATTAAAAAATGGAGAAAGGCTCTTTCTCGTGTTGCTGGAATAAGCGGTTTCGAGCTGGATGAGAATACGTGAGAATTAATCCTTCCCTCTCCATATCTATTTTAATGTTGCAACTTGGAGATATATATATATACTTAAATCTCACTTTGTATTTATTTTGTCAGTGACGAAGGGGAGCTGCTCGATAGACTTGTTGAACGTGTGGTGAACATGGTTCAAAAGACGCCTGCTATTGCGCAGTTGGAGCAGGAGGGTCCATTGCAGCAGGAATTTGCTAGAATTCCATTGCAGCAGCAATTTGCTATTGCGCAGTTGGAGCAGGAGGGTCCATTGCAGCAGGAATTTGCTAGACTTCCGGCCCAATTGCGGCAAATTTTCGGGTCTCTGCGGAGAAAGTAGAAGGCGGTTCCCTGCCATCATAGTCATGTAAATTTTTTATTCAGAGATACCACGATTTGTATAACGCCTTGTATCTGATAGCGATGTATGTTTTTAATGTCTTTTTCAAGTTGTCTCGGTTATGTCTCATTATTTTTAGATTTTGAGGATTAATAAAAATTACAATGTTTTTAAACATTTTAATATAAAATTGATTTTTTAAAATATCATTTCACTAGTGGCATGTTTTTATTTATTATCAAATTATTTAAAATATAAAAATTATATTATATAGTTTTTATAATGTTCATTAAAATTGATATAACTATATGTTCAAATTTTATTAGTTTTTTAATCTATAATTTAATAATTTGAAAATAAGAGTATGTATTATGAAATTTATTTTATAATTTTATTTTACAAAATAATAAAGAATATTAGGTGTTTTACAAACCAATAATATAATGTGACATTACAAAAATTAAAAAGTAATTAAAAAAAATTGATGTCTATTCATCAAATAAAAGATTAAATCTAAATAAAAAATAATTAATAAATTGATGTCATTTATAAAATAAAAAATTAAAACTACCATAAATTCATCTTAAAGTGGGTGCTTATCAGAGACTCCAATTACCTTCCTGAATATATAACTTTTATTTATGGAAATTAAGTATAAATCACAAAAAACGAGGTTCTTCTAAGGTTGGTATGTTATTTTTTTCTCCAAAAATAATGAATATGTATGTGTTGGTCGACGTGTTTGGTATGCAAGTGGTGGAATTTTGTGAAAAAAATTATATAGCGTTATAGATAACAGGTGTGTCTAGTGAAACGTTATTTTTTGATATTTATGTATGTTATATATATTTTTTTTAATTAAGGAAGTTAGTGATGCCTTAAAATGACAAGGTTGAGCTTTGGTCCATGACATCTTGGTCTTAACATAGTCAATGAACAATATTTTTTTTAGGGTGTAGGTCTTTATGTCTTCTTGTGCAGGTTCTTTTCCGTTTTCTAAATAGGCAAGCCAATCAAAAGTTATAGCTGAAGCAAATAACCTATCTTTTGTGTTTGATTAACATTAGTCCATTTAAAATTAAATAGAAAAATATAATAGATTTAAATAAAAATTACATATTCAAAATCTACAAACAGAGTTACACAAGTGTGCGATTTTTTATTAGCAGTGGACAAGGGTGGCATATGCAAAATCATGCACGAAATAGAAGAAGTGGTACAAAACATGTTTTTTTGTCATAAGACAGCCCAAACCACTTGGTTTGGCAACCCGAACCTAAAACCAAAGCATCCAAGTCATCCACAGCATAGGTTGAAAAAAAGGTGCCCGCCAAAATTCAAAATTAAAAGCAGCGCATACACGCTACAAACACGCATGCGCATAGTTTAAAAAATTAACGGGTACGCACGATCACGCTTTTGAGTGCGTGCACGCATCTGTTCAGTATTTGAAACTTTGCTTTGTTTTCATTTTCAAACATCTCAACCCCCCCTCTCCCTAATTGTAACCCTCCTCCTCCCCTATTTAATTAACCCTCTTCCCCTTTCTCCATGTCTCTCCCTAACCCTCCATCCCTCTCTCTCTCTCTCTCTCTCTCTCTCTCTCCATGTAACCCTGTAGTATCTCCGTCTGTCACACACAGTCTCTCTCTCTCACCCACACACAATTTCTCTCTCTAATTCTCTCTCTCTCTCTCTCATACAAATAACACGTCACCC
>LPNX011234932.1:5311-11552 GCA_001517045.1 Pseudotsuga menziesii
TACAGGATGAGCGAATCCATTGTATGCTTTTCAGTAATGATATAAATTTTATAGGGCTACTGGCACGCCATCTATCTATTATTGACCAAGGGATTGAGTTCATGTGTTATTGGCAATGGTGTTATTGACCATGTTTTATTGACCATAGTCCCCACTATCGCTACTGTCATGACCATGGTCGCCACTGTCACTACTGTCACACTAGGGATTGAGGCCATGTGTTATTGACCATGGTCGCCACTAAAACTTTGTTAAACCTTGACACCCATGCTTGGTTAGTGTTGGAGGCATCCTCACCCTCCACTAGCCATAGGTAAGGAGCCTAAGACCTCATAATGGCACCCGTGGGCCTAAGAAGAAAGTAGTGGTGAAGACTATATTGTAAAAATACTTGTACATGTGTGAATACCAAGACATTGTTGAAGAACGTTAGTCATTAAATGGAATAAATGTTAGTGAGTTAATGTTATAAATTTTAGGAAGCAACGCACATGCATGTTTATGCGCATATGCATAGAGACACATGCACACTCCTAGAAAAATGTGCGCACTCTTGTTGCTAGCTTTAAAAAACAGAGATCTTCCTTCTCGATTTTGCTACCAATTTTCATGGGTTTTCTACCACTATTAACGTGTTTTGTGCTCCTGAAATTTGCAATTTGGATCACACTCAATCATCAATTGGGCCCTCTTTTATCTATTGGATAGAAGATCACTCTTAAAATCTAACAAACATTTTCAATGGTCTTGGAAGTTAGTGGATACATTCAAACTACAAGTTTTCATTGCGAGAAGAGATCATTTTTAATAGGTATGGTGAATTGTAAATAATTTTTTTCATTCACAAGATTTGAGATCATTTCATTGATTTATTTTTTATCGTATGCCTACAACAATATCTCTCTCATAGACAACAATTAATTTCACAAGAAGAATTCCCAATTTCACATCTAAACAAGTCTCATATTCTCCATGCAAGATGAAGTATGCAATGTGAACTAATAATGATTTTCACATGAATATATTTTGATTTCGCACAATGATGGGATAGATGAATTTATCTCTTGAGATTCTTCAATTTGAAAAAAAACCTTTGAAGCAATCATGGGAGAGGGTCCATATTGAATAGTTCACCAAGTTGTCCATATTCTCTATACAAGATGAAGTATGCAATGTAGACCAATAATTATTTGCACATGAATGTATTTGATTTCATGCAATGATGGCATAGATGAAGTTATCTCTTGAGACTCTTCAATTTGAAAAAAAACCTTTGAAGCAGTCATGGGAGAGGATCCATATTGAATAGTTCACCAAGTTGTCCATATTCTCTCTACAAGATGAATTATGCAATGTAGACCAATAATGATTTGCACATGAATATATTTTGATTTCCCACAAGGATGGCATAGATGAGGTTCTCTCTTGAGACTCTTCAATTTGTATAAAAACCTTGGAATCAATCATGGGAGAGGGTCCATATTAAATAGTTCACCAACTTGTCCATGCTCTCCTCTTCATGCTACATTTATCATAACATGCCTTTGAGCTTGACAGGGATGCCTCTACCTCAATGATTTATCTTTCCTTTGGGGGATATGCAACCTCCTCATTGTGTAATTAGTCAATTTGTTCTCTTTAAGTAGTGTAACTTAATGAGTTTAATTTATTCAATTTATTCCCAAGACATCCAAACACCAACTTGTGTCTTCCCTCACAACTAATGTGGCATATATGTGTAATGTCATCTCGTCCGAAGGTGTTGGAAATGAAGAATATTTCACTCATATTCTTGTGACTTCCACTACTTTTTGAACAGAAAGGAATTGATTAGATGATTATTATGGTTTTCATGCATCTTTATGGATTACGTAATAGATAAATCATTCAACCTGTCCAAAGTTTACTTTGGACATGGTTGAATATATCAAAACCTTACGAATTCATCAACACTGGTGTCCTTATGATGGCACACGAGTCAAAGAATGAAGCCATAGCGTGATTGGTTGAGCATGTGAAACCGTGGTCTCATGATTGTCATGCCCACTGTATGCCAGTTAATTAAAACTTAACATGCAGAGTGCTAAACATAAATTATCAACCCAAGGAAGTCTTTTATTTCAAAGCTATCGTGCAAGATATATGCAAGCACAATTTCTACCTGACATTGTTATCTATTGGTATGCAATCGTAACTGTTTGTAAACTAGGTCACAACTTCTTGAAAAGAAAACAAACCTAAAGCGTATTCATAAATTCAAACTGTAAATCGAACACACTTCGAACAAAATCTATTCCTATGAAACAAGATCTAATTGCATAAATATAAAATAAGTGTTGTGTTGGCCAATGATCTATCAAAATGAATTAACAAAAGAACACTATGATTATTTAAATGAATAAAAACATGAACTGAATAATAAGACAACTATGATAAATCTACTAAATGAAAGCATGAATTAATAAATAACAGATCTACAAAATAAAACACTTACAATCAACATTACCAGCATCTGCTCAAGGAAGAGGGCCCTTCCTCCACTGAGCAGAGCTGGATCTCCATAATGAAAGTCTACAAATCTAGAATTAAGAAACTGACAGCATGTATTATCATAATGAAAGTATTACAATGGATCTGGATTAAATCCTACATCATAACATTGTGTTCTCTCCTATTCTTCCTAATCCATCATCTATCATCCTATCATCTATCATGCCTTTCTCAATGAGATTGATTACAAATTTATACATAAAATTATCTCATGGAAATGAAAAACTGAACCCCCAACTTGTGATCTGCAACAGCTGAAACATGGCCGTAACTGCTGGCATCTTTGGAACCGGCCGCAATATAAAATCTGGAAAATACCCTCTCAAAGAACCACCTTCATATCGCAAACCGTAGCTTTGTTTGGCGATTTCCACGCGATTTAGGTAAGTGAGGATGTTACGCACAAAACCCATGTCTCGGAGTTTTGAGATTTGTTTCCATCTGCCTGCAAATCAAGACATGAATCAAGGTTTTCTTATAAGGCATGCATTTTCGGTTAAGGCTGTAACAGCTGGCTATGAGCGTCTTGTACGTGAAAACTCACTCCACAAACCTTCATTAGTAAAATTATGCATAATAGTCTTTAATTCATCAAAGATAAAGAAAAATAATCACTATTAACCACTTAAAACATCAATGGAAGTAGCATGTTGTTTTACGCACAGCTACAACAAATGGATGGAAAATGGAATCATAAATGGGTAATAATGGTAAGAAAATGGATGAAAGGTATGTTGATAAATGATGGAAAAATGGACAATTCCAGGGCCCAACATCTCCCCCAAACTGAACTTGTTGCATGTCCTCATGCAAACCAATACCTGTGTAGCATCCAACTTGAAAAACTCATTCACTTGCTCCTTCATTTTACCATTCGCACAGCTACAGCTAGAAGAAATTGAGAGTTTAACAGAAATTAGCAAAGTCACTTAGCAGAGGATTTAGGAGAAAATTTGGCGGATTCCCAGGTCTTTAGTAGAAATTTGGCGGAGTCACAGCTTATTTTAGCAGGGAATTTGGCGAAGATTTTGGCGGAACAGCGCTAAATTTAGCAGTGAATTTGGCGGACTCACAGCTGCCGGAAAAGAACTCACAGCTGCCGGAAAACGAAACATTGCTAAATTTAGCGGTGAAATTGGTGGAGGTTTTAGCGACGATTTTGGTGGAACAACGCTAAATTTAGCGATGAATTTGGAGGACTCGCAGCTACCGGAAAAGAACTCACAGCTGCCGGAAAATGGACAGTTGCAGGAAAACGGTCGCCGAAAAAGAACTCGCAGCTGCCGGAAAAGAACTCACAGCTGCCGGAAAAGATCTCGCAGCTGCTGGAAAATGGGAAATGGGAAATTGCTCGTAGCTAACAGAACGAGAAATGGGAAATTGCTCACAGCTAACAGAACAGGAAACGGGAAACGGTAATATTTTACGGTGTTGCAACCTTTTGAACGGGAAACTTCTGAAGCCATTTTCTCCCAAAAGATGAATTGGGTTGGGATGAAATTTTGCAAGCCAGTAGCTACCACACTAGTGCATCTCCATGCCAAAAACTAGATAAACCCACATCATGGATTTTGAGAAAAATGCAAATTGTCTGTAGGTGATTATGGCCATTTTCTCGAAAACCGTTCACTGGATTAAACTGAAACTTGCCAAGTTTGTTCATATTTGTATTATGCACTTTCTATCCAAACATCATGAGAATATAATTTACCAATTGAAAGATATTCCCATTTCAATTTCTGCACTTTTGAACATGAATAAAAATGTGTTACATCTAAACTTCCTGAACCAATATTTCCAAAAATATAAACTGGGTTGGGCTAAAATTTTGCAAGCAAGTAAATACCATTATATTTCATCTCATGACCAAAAATTATACAAACCCAAATCACGAATTTCGAGAAAAATGAGAATTGGATGTAGGTGATTATGGCCATTTTCTCGAAAACCGTGCACTGGATTAAACTGAAACTTGCCACGGTTGTTCATCATGCTATTATGCATTCCCTGTCCAAATTTCATGAGGATCCAATTTGTGGTTTGTGAGATATGCTCAATTCAAATTCAGCATTTTATGTGAGGAACAATATGCATGAGAAATATAAATGTGAATGGAAAACCAGCAAGCATAGTAGCTCTTCCCTCAAACTGAATAATTTGTCATGTCCTCATGTAAAAGAAGATTTGTTATCTTAGTTGGAAAGTAGCCATCTCCCCCAAACATAACATATGCAGCATTCAATGATTCTCAAATTTTCACAAACATTTCACTTGTAACAACTAGCCCATTGCTCCATGGAGAAGAATATAGCATAGATATGTTTAGAATGTTGCTACATAAATGCAGATATAAAATTTATATGGCTCTCAATCACTCAAAAAAACTCATGCATATAACTTTGTGATAGCACCAAACCGAATTCAAATCAACTCATGTTATCAAAATGTCAATTTTACCATGTAATTAAGATGAAGTAGCAAAGATGTGGCTGCCCCAAGACAAAATATGGAAATTCCACTAAGTTTTGTAGCCCTCCAATCTTCATGTGGAGAAAGGAATGTCATAAATTTGTCTCATCTTTTACCTACAACACAATACTGTTAAAGATGTGTTGGAGTACTGTTGTAATTACTGATTTTGAAATATGCCCATAAAATATTAGAACCAGTCATAAATGTTATCATTCCCCTGCCTTGAATGTACAAGATAACATTGGTATGCACTGCTACAGAAATGTTGGTTATAATCTACCTTCGAAATCTCATATACAGTCCATAAAAAAAATGATTGCTGAAAAATTATGCTTCTAGTAGAGGTAGAAGTAACCAAGCATACCATGTTGTGATTTCCATTCCTCACAATTACAGTAATAAGACTTGATATTATTGTTGCTATCAAACTTTCCTTCTATCTTGTACATACTGTAAATGATGATATGTGGTTTTTTATAGAAGAGCCATTCATGTAACTTGCAACTAAGCCCCCTATATTCTCCTTCAGCCACAACATCCATGCTTTTGAACAGATTTATATATTAGGTGAACCAAGAAACACATACCTTTGAAATGCATCCTCTGTTGTATGGTAGCGTAGGATTCTTCTGTTGTAGGTTCTTGTGTGGCAGCAACAAGACTTCTTTTATTACTGCTAGTTCTTGTGTGGCAGCAGCAATGATTCTTTTCTTACTGCTGGTTCTTGTGTGGCAACAAGAAGACTTCCTATTGTTGGTTCTTGTGTGACAACAATAAGATATCCCTTTTTTTTCATGCTTGGTCAGTTGGGTTGGTGAGATGTTGGGTTGGAATTTGAAGTGGATGTGCATGAATGATGAAGTGTTAAAACTGAGTGGGAAATGATGGGAATGGATGGACATAAAATGCTATTTAGAAAATGGAAATGGCTAATGCTTAGTGGTTCTTCATGACATTTCCCTAAATCTTTAATAAATCAAAAACTCATGCTATTTTACCTCAAGTTTTACCTCCATGGAAGCCTTGGTTGACATGAATGGACTGGTGTATGCTGGAGCTATGTAAGCTGATCTGATGCTGAGACATATGTATATGAGAGCTGAAACTGGATGAGAGTAAATTTGATCCATGATGTTGTGCTGGTTGCATGTAAGACTAACTGCTGAGACAATTGATGAGAAAAAATTCTACCATAGAAGCAGAAAGCCCTTTCTCTTAT
>LPNX011234932.1:14640-29998 GCA_001517045.1 Pseudotsuga menziesii
TTTCAATGGTCTTGGAAGTTAGTGGATACATTCAAACTACAAGTTTTCATTGTGAGAAGAGATCATTTTTAATAGGTATGGTGAGTTGTAAATAATTTTTTTCATTCACAAGATTTGAGATCATTTCATTGATTTACTTTTTATCGTATGCCTACAACAATATCTCTCTTATAGACAACAATTAATTTCACAAGAAGAATTCCCAATTTCACATCTAAACAAGTCTCATATTCTCCATGCAAGATGAAGTATGCAATGTGAACTAATAATGGTTTTCACATGAATATATTTTGATTTCACACAATGATGGGATAGATGAAGTTATCTCTTGAGATTCTTCAATTTGAAAAAAAACCTTTGAAGCAATCATGGGAGAGGTTCCATATTGAATGGGTCACCAAGTTGTCCATATTCTCTATACAAGATGAAGTATGCAATGTAGACCAATAATTATTTGCACATGAATGTATTTGATTTCATGCAATGATGGCATAGATGAAGTTATCTCTTGAGACTCTTCAATTTGAAAAAAAACCTTTGAAGTAGTCATGGGAGAGGATCCATATTGAATAGTTCACCAAGTTGTCCATATTCTCTCTACAAGAAGAATTATGCAATGTAGACCAATAATGATCTGCACATGAATATATTTTGATTTCCCACAAGGATGGCATAGATGAGGTTCTCTCTTGAGACTCTTCAATTTGTATAAAAACCTTGGAATCTATCATGGGAGAGGGTCTATATTAAATAGTTCACCAACTTGTCCATGCTCTCCTCTTCATGCTACATTTATCATAACATTCCTTTGAGCTTGAAAGGGATGCCTCTACCTCAATGATTTATCTTTCCTTTGGGGGATATGCAACCTCCTCATTGTGTAATTAGTCAATTTGTTCTCTTTAGTTAGTGTAACTTAATGAGTGTAATTTATTCAATTTATTCCCAAGACATCCAAACACCAACTTGTGTCTTCCCTCAAAACTAATGTGGCATATATGTGTAATGTCATCTCGTCCGAAGGTGTTGGAAATGAAGAATATTTCACTCATCTTCTTGTGACTTCCACTACTTTTTGAACACAAAGGAATTGATTAGACATTAGAGGAAATTTCAACTCAAAATGGGGCTTTTAACTTTTATTCAAATTCCATGTCATCATGTGTTAGCCAATGAAATTGCTTTAACTTTGAAATACTGTATAGGTCTTAAACACTTTTTTAATATAAATTTGGGGATAGGTATCATAAAAAAACTACTTTTTTTGTTTGTATTTTTTACATATCTCCCTATGTTTTTACTCAAATTTCGATCAGGAGAGCTCGTTGGATGCGAAATTTAATTCCACACCCAACGAGAACCCACTCGGCATACTTTTGACAGACCCCCCTACCCCAAAAACAAGAAATACCTAAAAAAATGGAATGATGACATCATCATTCCATTTTTTCAGGTATTTCTTATTTTTAAGGGTAGCGGGGTCCGTCAAAAGTATGTCGAGTGAGTACTCGTTGGATGAAGAATTAAATTCCACATCCAACGAGCTCTCCTGATCGAAATTTGAGTAAAAACACGGGGAGATATGTCAAAAATACAAACAAAAAAGTAGTTTTTTTCTTTTCTTCCTCCAAAATTAATGAATATTATTTTCTTATTTTAACTATTATTTTATTAGTTCATTTTAGGAGGCCCATTTTGAGTTGAAATTTCCTCCAATGATTATTATGGTTTTAATGCATCTTTATGGATTACGTAATAGATAAATCATTCAACATGTCCAAAGTTTACTTTGGACATGGTTGAATATATCAAAACCTTACGAATTCATCAACACTGGTGTCCTTATGATGGCACGCGAGTCAAAGAATGAAGACATAGCGTGATTGGTTGAGCATGTGAAACCGTGGTCTCATGATTGTCATGCCCACTGTATGCCAGTTAATTAAAACTTAACATGCAGAGTGCTAAACATAAATTATCAACCCGAGGAAGTCTTTTATTACAAAGCTATCGTGCAAGATATATGCAAGCACAATTTCTACCTGACATTGTTATCTATTGGTATGCAATCGTAACTGTTTGTAAACTAGGTCACAACTTCTTGAAAAAAAAACAAACCTAAAACCTATTCATAAATTCAAACTGTAAATCGAACACACTTCGAACAAAATCTATTCCTATGAAACAAGATCTAATTGCATATAAATATAAAAGAAGTGTTGTGTTGGCCAACGATCTATCAAAATGAATTAAAAGAAGAACACTATGATAAATCAAATGAATAAAAACATGAACTGAATAATAAAACAACTATGATAAATTTACTAAATGAAAGCATGAATTAATAAATAACAGATCTACAAAATAAAACACTTACAATCAACACTACCAACATGTGCTCAGGGAAGAGGGCCCTTCCTCCACTGAGTAGAGCTGGATCTCCACAATGAAAGTCTACAAATGCAGAATTAAGAAATTGATAGCATGTATTATCATAATGAAAGTATTACAATGGATCTGGATCAAATCCTACATCATAACATTGTGTTCTCTCCTATTCTGCCTAATCCATCATCTATCATCTATCATGCCTTTCTCAATGAGATTGATTACATATTTATACATAAAATTATCTCATGGAAATGAAAAACTGAACCCCGAACTTGTGATCTACAACAGCTGAAACACGGCCGGAACTGCTCGCAACTTTGGAACCGGTCGCAACACCAAATTTGGAAAATACCCTCTCGAAGAACCACCTGCATATCGCAAACTGTAGCTTTGTTTGGCGATTTCCTCGCAAGCTAGGTAATTGAGGATGTTACGCACAAAACCCATGTCTCAGAGTTTTGAGATTCGTTTCCATCTACCTGCAAATCAAGACACGAATCAAGGTGTTCTTATGTGGCATGCATTTTTGGTTAAGGCTGTAACAGCTGGCTATGAGCGTCCTGTATGTGACAACTCACTCCACAAACCATCATTAGTAAAATTATGCATAATAGTCTTTAATTAATCAAAGATAAAGAAAAATAATTACTATTAACCACTGAAAACATCAATGGAAGTAGCATGTTGTTTTACGCACAGCTACAACAAATGGATGGAAAATGGAATGATAAATGGGCAATAATGGTAAGAAAATGGATGAAAGGTATGTTGATAAATGATGGAAAAATTGACAATTCCAGGGCCCAACATCTCCCCCAAACTGAACTTGTTGCATGTCCTCATGCAAACCAATACCTGTGTAGCATCCAACTTGAAAAACTCATTCACTTGTTCCTTGATTTTACCATTCGCATAGCTGCAGCTAGAAGAAATGGAGAGTTTAATAGAAATTATCAAAGTCACTTAGTAGAGGATTTAGGAGAAAATTTGGCGGATTCGCAGGTCTTTAGTAGAAATTTGGCGGAGTCACAACTCATTTTAGCAGGGAATTTGGCGAAGATTTTAGTGGAACAGCGCTAAATTTAATGGCCAATTTGGCGGAACAGCGCTAAATTTAGCAGTGAATTTGGCGGACTCGCAGTTGCCGGAAAAGAACGCACAGCTGCTGAAAAATGGATAGCTGCCAAAAAACGGAACATTGCTAAATTTAGCGGTGAAATTGGCAGAGGTTTTAGCGATGATTTTGGCGGAACAATGCTAAATTTAGCGGTGAATTTGGCGGACTCGCAGCTACCGGAAAAGAAATCACAGCTGCCGGAAAATGGACAGTTGCAGGAAAACAGTCGCCGGAAAAGAACTCGCAGCTGCCGGAAAAGAACTCACAGCTGCCGGAAAAGATTTCGCAGCTGCTGGAAAATGGGAAATGGGAAATTGCTCGTAGCTAACAGAACGGGAAATGGGAAATAGGAAATTGCTCGCAGCTAGCAGAACGGGAAATGGGAAACGGTAATATTTTACGGTGTTGCAACCTTTTGAATGGGAAACTTCTGAAGCCATTTTCTCCCAAAATACGAGCTGGGTTGGGCTGAAATTTTGCAACCAAGTAGCTACCAGTCTAGTGCATCTCCATGCCACATCACGGATTTTGAGAAAAATGCAAATTGTCTGTAGGTGATTATGGCCATTTTCTCGAAAACTGTGCATTGTATTAAATTGAAACTTGCCAAGTTTGTTCATCTTGGTATTATGCATTTTCTATCCAAAAAATCATGAGAATATAATTTACCAATTGAAAGATATTCCCATTTCAATTTCTGCACTTTTGAACATGAATAAAAATGTGTTACAGCTAAACTTCCTGAACCAATATTTCCAAAAATACAAACTGAGTTGGGCTGAAATTTTGCAACCAGGTAAACACCATTATAATGCATCTTATCACCAAAAATTAGACAAACCCAAATCACATATTTTGAGAAAAATGAGAATTGGCTATGGGTGATTATGGCCATTTTCTCGAAAACCGTGCACTAGATTAAACTGAAACTTGCCACCGTTGTTCATCATGCTGTTATGCATTCCCTGTCCAAATTTCATGAGGATCCAATTCGTGGTTTGTGAGATATGCTCAATTCAAATTCAACATTTTATGTGAGGAACAATATGCATGAGAAATATAAATGTGAATGGAAAACCAGCAAGCATAGTAGCTCTTCCCTCAAACTGAATAATTTTTCATGTCCTCATGTAAAAGAAGAATTGTTATCTTAGTTGGAAAGTATCCATCTCCCCCAAACTTAACATATGCAGCATTGAATGATTCTCAAATTTTCACAAACATTTCACTTGTAACAACTAGCCCATTGCTCCATGGAGAAGAATATAGCATAGATCTGTTTAGAATGTTGCTACATAAATGCAGATATCAAATTTATATGGCTCTCAATCACTCAACAAAACTCATGCATATAACTTTGTGATAGCACCAAACCTAATTCAAATCAACTCATGGTATCAAAATGTCAATTTTACCATGTAATTAAGATGAAGTAGCAAAGATGTGGCTGCCCCAAGACAAAATATAGAAATTCCACTAAGTTTTGTAGCCCTCCAATCTTCATGTGGAGAAAGGAATGTCATAAAATTATCTCATCTTTTACCTACAATACAATACTGTTAAAGATGTGTTGGAGTACTGCTGTAATTACTGATTTTGAAATATGCCCATAAAAGATTAGAACCAGTCATAAATGTTATCATTCCCCTGCCTTGAATGTACAAGATAATGTTGGTATGCACTGCTACAGGAATGTTGGTTATAATCTACCTTCAAAATCTCATATACAGTCCATAAAAAAATGATTGCTGAAAAAGTATGCTTCTAGTAGAGGTAGAAGTAACCAAGCATACCATGTTGTGATTTCCATTCCTCACAATTACAGTAATAAGACTTGATATTATTGTTTCTATCAAACTTCCCTTCTATCTTGTACATACTGGAAATGATGATATGTGGTTTTTGATAGAAGAGCCATTCATGTAACTTGCAACTAAGCCCCCTATATTCTCCTTCAGCCACAACATCCATGCTTTTGAACCGATTTATATATTAGGTGAACCAAGAAACACATACCTTTGAAATGCATCCACTGTTGTATGGTAGCGTAGGCTTCTTTTGTTGTAGGTTTTTGTGTGGAAGCAATAAGAATTCTTTTCTTACTGCTGGTTCTTGTGTGGCAGCAGCAATGATTCTTTTCTTACTGCTAGTTCTTGTGTGGCAACAACAAGACTTCCTATTGTTGGTTCTTATGTGACAACAATAAGATATCCCTTTTTTTTCATGCTTGGTCAGTTGGGTTGGAATTTGAAGTGGATGTGCATGAATGATGAAGTGTTAAAACTGAGTGGGAAATGATGGGAATGGATGGACATAAAATGCTATTTAGAAAATGGAAATGGCTAATGCTTAGTGGTTCTTCATGACATTTCCCTAAATCTTTAATAAATCAAAAACTCATGCTATTTTACCTCAAGTTTTACCTCCATGGAAGCCTTGGTTGACATGAATGGACTGGTGTATGATGGAGCTATGTAAGTTGATCTGATGCTGAGACAAATGTATATGAGAGCTGAAACTGGATGAGAGTGAATTTGATCCATGATATTGTGCTGGTTGCATGTAAGACTAACTGCTGAGACAATTGATGAGGAAAAATTCTATCATAGAAGCAGAAAGCCCTTTCTCTTATTCTGAAAATCAACTGCTAAACTGAAAATAGAAAGGAATTGCAAAACTACTGAATAAATGATGCTGCAAATCATTGCTGAAACTATTAAATCACATAATATTCAACTGCTACAAACCCAAGGTACAATTCTTACCATGCGAATGAATGTGCTGAAGTCGAGCATGGAAAGAAATCATTGGATTACCAGCCATTAATGTATGCCGTTAACCAATGTGAAGAAACTCACCTTTGATCACAGTGAGCTCTAAAGTACCTTAGTGCATCTTGACAGGTGTGAATGGATGTTGTGGAGTCGAGTCACCTGCAAGATTTGTCAATCAAGAAGCATTGATGAATCCCCATGATTAACAACAAGGAAATCTGCCATTGATTCATGCAGATACCAGGGCACTATAAAAACTCTAATCTCAAACCCAGATGATGTGTCGGAGTCGATGGGACAAGACTATTGGAAGGTGGACCTTAATGAATTCCACATCATCCAATATGAGTACAAAATAAATAATTGTGAAGAATCATAGTGAAAAATAGAACCAACATGAAACTCAGAAGTGGAAAGTATATGTGAAGTCATGATGTAGTAGTGATGGGAAATAAAACGTTTATGGTGACTACATAAGAAGTGGAAAATGGGACTTCGACATGAATGGATTTTTGAGGTTTTGAAATGAGGAGGGTGAATGAATCTACCATAGGGCAATTGGCTTCTTGAGGGGTTTCTTTCAGCAACAAGTGGGATGACAGGTGTCTAAAAATGATTCTTGGCATATAGCAAGGAGACTTGACTTCAGAAACATTGGACTTTGTATGGTTTGCACATCAATCTCTCCAATTTTTTTATGTGCTCAATCCATTTTCAAATTGATAAAAAGTCTTCAAGAGTCGCTCGTGCATGCATTGACCTTCTTCTTCTAAGGACCTGCAAAAACCTAGCATTTGCCTGCAATAAAACATGAGATGATGGAAGAATAGAGATGATTGGTATCTCTTCACCAAATACTTATAAAAAAAAAACAAGCAATTACTCATAAAACAAATCCAAATAAAAATGAATAAAGCAAAATCCATTTTATACCCGTGGGAGAGCAATGTCCATCTAGACTCACCAACGGTATTCTGATCATAGCTTCTTCGTTCCTTGTCTAATTGGGTGATTCCAAATCCAAATGAAAGTAAATTCATAGGTCTATTTCCATTAGAAACAGGTTTTTAAAATTCTATGCAATAATGTTCCAAATCACTCTGTAACAGCCTGCATGACAAGGTGTTTTTTCGAATTCTAGACTAGACCAATAGTCACGTTTTTAGACTTAACTTTTTCATTTGATAACGGATTGATGTGATTCCAATTGGGGATGAAAGTATATTCATGTAGGTATCTCCATTAGAAACAGGTTTTGAATCCAACAAGAATTGATGAGTCAAATAAGCCAATGAACAGTCTAGAAAATAGAGTTTTAGGAATGCAGATTTGTGATAGGCAGTCGGTATTTTGGTCATACAATTTGCATACGATATCGGAATGGAGTGATTCAAATTGCATTGTAAAATAGATTAATAGGGTAATATACCAATGAAAAATTTTTGCAAAATATGTCAATAAGGCATCCAAAAATTGACTGTCCCAGCTCTGTTCCTAAGCTTCCTGCTTGACACCCTGTTAGTATTTTGGCCATAAAATTTTCGTTTAACACCCAATCATAAAAATTCAAATTGTTTTGGAAACTAGATTCAATGGGATACTTGATATGTAAGCAGGTTTTAAAAATAAGTCCATTTGGTCTCTCAAAAATGGACTGTCCCGACTGTGTTTCAATAAAATTTTCAAGCCAAAATGTCACAAAAAATCCAATAAATTAAATTTGACCCCCAAAAAGTGATCAAAATAGGTGTGAATGATTTTAATGATGTAAATTTAAATATAACACACATCCATACCAAAAATTTCAAGCATTGAGCACCTAGATTGACTTACATGGTTTGTTGCAGCCGCAGCTGCAACTCTTAAAAAAATGACATAATGTTGAAATAAAGCATGTGCATTTTTATGGAAAATAAAAAATAAAGACATATCATGATGTGAAACACACACATATCTCAATATCATAAATTTTTACCTGTAACATAGTCACAGTTGGGTGTTGCAGCTCCCTTTCAAAGCTAGTGTTGCATCTCACTGTTGTAGCTAAGAGTAATAACTCATAGCTGGGTGTTGCAGCTAACAAATTCATGTCAAATTTCAAGCTTGAAGGGTTCCATAATCATGGGCTCATTTTCCTGTGGATCTTTCATTCAATTTCTCTAATTACTGTAATTTTGTTTTCATGATATTTTTATTTTTATTTGTAACAAATAGAGACAAATTGAAATTGGGAAATTGATGACAAAAATGACTTAAGCATTTTTGTTCAAATAGTCAACAATTCCAAAGCATTCATGAAAAAATCTCATACCCATTCCTTATCTTTCTACTTTCTGATCTTCCGGATCGCAACAAGGCGCAAGAAGAGAGCATACTTATTCAAAAATAAAAATAAAATAAAAACTTAAACAAACAAAAGCATGGTTTTATTCTGTCACTCTATCCTACCCTATTCTACTTGGAAATATAAAAAAATTTCAACTGTATGCATATTTCCAATGGATCCACTTTCGAAGAGGTGACTCAAGTATGCTCATACTCCCAACAGAAAAATATAACTTTATGAATGTTAGGATATGAGAGTTCAACTTCCCTTGAAATGATGGTGCCAAGATTTGGTGAAGTATGAAATGATGCTACAGACCGAAGATAGATTGAAACCAAGCTTCAATATAGTCTTTGTTCCCTTGATTTCTCATAGATGTGACACCGTGAAGCTCCTTAGTAAACTGATCTTCTTCAATGATGTGAATGATTCTTTTGGTTCCAATGGTTGTTCTCCATCAAATATTACGTGTGTATTGTTGATCTTGTCTGCTTGCTTATGAGGACTAGAAGAAACTCCATCTGCAAAACTTGGATTTAAAACATGTTCAGGCCTCGTATGGATTTGCTACAACAACGCACAGCCTTTTTGTAGCGGTGTAGGTGAGGTAGAACAAGAGGGAAATATAGGGACATTTTGCAGTTCAGCACTGTAAGCATACTGTACTGCTTTATTATGGTTAGGGTGGAGGGTGGATTTGACAGGAAATTGTGTTGGGTACCAAGGAGTTTGATGAGAAGATAGATGTGGTTGATGTAGATGATTGATTTGTGAGGGTGATATTGAAGGACCAACTTGTGTTGCAGCATGAGGGATAGTGGCCATATGATCATAGGATGGGTCATTCCAACCTTGTGGATAAGGTAGGAAGAGTTAAATTGAGGCTGCAACAATTGCCATGGTGGAAAAGTATTCAATGATTGAGTATGAGAGTAAGGAAATGAAGGGTATAATTTTGAACCATAGATCTAGGCCATGGTTGACATGATTGTTGCAACGAGTTGGTTGCAACTCCCAGATCCCTATGATATGTTTCTTTCATCTTTGGTAAAGAGGGACAATGATCTGTGGAATGATTCAAGTCACATATACTACAACTTTCAAGACTATCCAAAGGGAAATCCCTTGCTTCTCTTATTTCCTCCTACTTTTCCTTATCCTGCAAAACAACCGATTGTGAATCAGCTTTAGAAATTTTAAATAAATTGTTGATTTCAGCTCGTAAAACTCTTGTTATTGGAGCAGATTCCAAAAATAAAGATAAAAGTTCCTTATAATTCTTACCAGTCTTGAAGTTTCCTCTTGAATACTTTCTACATAACTCACAAATATCATCATATGCCAACTGAAATACATCACCTGTTCCCATCAAATTCAATATTTCTAAACATCCATCTTGGATTCCCTTGAGTAGAAGTGTTTTTAAGATCTCCTTCCCCAGTTTCCTCTATTTGGATCTTTGGAGGTTATATTGAAAGCGTTCTATGTATTCTTCCAGACTCTCTTCTTTGCTTTGTGTCATTCCAAAGATGTCTTCATTGACCCTGCAATAATCTTGGTACCTTTTCAAGAATACATGTTTCATGTCTTCCCAAGTTTGTATACAATTCCCATTGAGGCTCATGAACCATTGGAGGGCTGTTCCTTTTAGAGTAAGGGGAAACAAATTCAACTTTTGATCATTAACACAATAACCATATCCTCTACAAAGTACTTCAAATTGAAATAAAAATACATCAGGGTCTTCATTTTCCAAACCGTGGAAATTTGGTAGAACATGTGGGGGAATTGTTTTCATTGTTGCCACTCCTCTCAAATCTCTGATGGGAAATTCGAAGGTAACAACTTCTGCATCTTTCTTACCTGCCATCTCTTCATTAGATTCTTTGTGTGCTATCTTGAGGCTCCTCCTTCGAATGTTCCTATCAACTTGTTAGTAGAATGGGTGGTGCTTACAACACCACTAAGGGGAATGATAAGATTTATGCTGCAAAGATTGAAAATGAAATAAAACTGAATGTAAAGATACAAAATTAACACTCAAAATAAATTCAATAAATTGAAATGTAATCATGCAACCTACATGCCCTACTTTAACAATGCATCTACAAAACAATGTCAGATGTACTTTTGCACAATTAATAACTTCTCCAACAATGACGCCAAAATGTCGTGCCCACTATATGCCAGTTAATTAAAACTTAACATGCAGAGTGCTAAACATAAATTATCAACCCGAGGAAGTCTTTTATTTCAAAGCTATCGTGCAAGATATATGCAAGCACAATTTCTACCTGACATTGTTATCTATTGGTATGCAATCGTAACTGTTTGTAAACTAGGTCACAACTTATTAAAAAGAAAACAAACTTAAAACCCATTCATAAATTCAAACTGTAAATCGAACACACTTCGAACAAAATATATTCCTATGAAACAAGATCTAATTGCATAAATATAAAAGAAATGTTGTGTTGGCCAACGATCTATCAAAATGAATTAACAGAAGAACACTACGATAAATCAAATGAATAAAAACATGAACTGAATAATAAAACAACTATAATAAATCTACTAAATGAAAGCATGAATTAATAAATAACAGATCTACAAAATAAAACACTTACAATCAACACTACAAGCATCTGCTCAGGGAAGAGGGCCCTTCCTCCACTGAGTAGAGCTGGATCTCCACAATGAAATTCTACAACTCGAGAATTAAGAAACTGCCAGCATGTATTATCATAATGAAAGTATTACAATGGATCTGGATCAAATCCTACATCATAACATTGTGTTCTCTCATATTCTGCCTAATCCATCATCTATCATCCTATCATCTATAATGCCTTTATTAATGATATTGATTACATATTTATACATAAAATTATCTCATGGAAATGAAGAACTGAACCCCCAACTTGTGATCTGCAACAGCTGAAATGCGGCCATAACTGCTGGCAACTTTGGAACCGGTCGCAACACCAAATTTGGAAAATACCCTCTTGAAGAACCACCTGCATATTGAAAACCATAGCTTTGTTTGGTGATTTCCTTAATATTTAGGTAAATGAGGATGTTACGCACAAAACCCATGTCTCGAATTTTCGATATTCATCTCCATATGCCCGCAAATCAAGATGCGAATCAAGGTGTTCTTATGTGTCTATGAGCGTCCTGTACGTGACAATTCACTCCACAAACCATCATTAATAAAATTATGCATAATAGTCCTTAATTAATCAAAGATAAAGGAAAATAATCACTATTAACCACTTAAAACATCAATGGAAGTAACATGTTGTTTTACGCACAGATGCAACAAATGGATGGAAAATGGAATGATAAATGGGAAATAATGATAAGAAAATCGATGAAAGGTATGTCAATAAATGATGGAAATTGGACAATTCCAGGGCCCAACAATGATCATTCAAGCGCTTAGATAGATTATGTTTTAAACCTACGACCTTACCCTTGTCCTCATTTGCTTTCGTCTTCACAGAGCTATTCAGACGTTGCTTCTGGTATTTTCTACAACCTCTGTATTTTTCTCCCTTGTTTAAACAATGCCTAGCTATCTTGAGCCTAGAAACTATCAAGACCTATTTCGGATTCCATAGTTTCAGGAATGCCGGGAGATTTTCTTCTGAGCAGGATGGAATCCATTTTTCCATCTTTTGTAGGGGTAGGACAAGGAGATTTCGCTGATTTTTGTGAAAGGATTTGATGGTAAAATGGCTAGGGTTGGTCATCTCCTTTTTTCGGTAACTGAAGAAACCATTGCGATAGTGACCAAGCTCCCAAGAGAAGGAACCTATTGAAATAAAAATTTGTTTCTCCCTCGGCCAGCCTACCACTTTTCTCTCAAGCCGGAATTTCAGCATGTATCAGAAAGGAAGGGGTTTCACAAAGAATGGATTAATCCCGAGTACCTCAACCCTATGACCATCATCATCTTCTTTATAACTTGCGAGGGTAAGTTTACCATGTTCAAAGTTTGTCATCTTTGCTTACTACCATATTTCGTTAATCAACAGTTCCTTAATTTCCCATTTTATTTCCTTAAAATACTGGAGAAAATGTCAAGTCAAGTTAGGAAGAACACAGTCAATCCTATGGGGAGTTTGTACCATCGCAGCCTGATTAAACTCTTGATTGTGAATCAATTGGAAGAGAGGAACCCGATTTGGGATAATTTTGTGTTCAAATTTTTAAACCCTCATTTGAATATCCGAAAATGCCCTCGGCACATTTGAGATCCTAAGCCCAGTTAAACCCCTCCTAAGGAAAGGAAAAGCCCCCAAATTATGCATATTGACGAAGATATACTGAAATCAAGTTCACCTGTCCATTCACCTACCGTTGTTAACCTTGAGTCTGCCGAATTTATACTTGTTCTACGAATTCGAACTAGGAGCAGGATGATGAAGTCCATTCAGACCCCTATTCAACCAAGCGTTTAGATCGATCATTCAAATCGTATGGTCAAAGTAAATGAACTTGTTTCTGATTCACAATTGTTTACATTATCCAGTGTCTTGACTGAATTGCTCGAAGCTACTGCTCTTGAGACTGCTTCTCCATCTGCTCAAGGAAAGGATTCTAAAAAACAAATTCCCTCCATTGATCTCGAGACACCACCTAGAGAATTGAGCTTGTCTCAAGATTTCAAACAACCCACAGAACCGTCTACTCCTCATCAACTGAAAGTAGACCAACTAACTCAGGAATTGGCATGGTTAGCAAGTTGAAATGAGGAATATGCCAAGATCATCGATAATCTTCACCAAGAGAACAACGAACTACGTATACAAGTCAAGGCCGTTGAGGACCTTAACAAGGATATCACTTCTTCACATGAATCTCATCAAGAGAGGCATACTATTTTAAAGACACAGACCAAGAAATTGAAATATAAATCTCCTGTGTCATCTACTAAGTCGAAGGCAGCTACTCATGCAGATCCGCTTTCTTCCTAAAAATTCCATTTTTCCTTAATGGGACTTGACATCTCTCCGGTTTGGGGGAGTGTTGATCCCGATTTTGTCACTATTTTCAGTTGTTAATTTACTCTTTTGGCATCTATTTTGTCATCTTTTTGACATGTTTCGTGTCATTCAGGTTATCATTCAGCCCCAGGTACAAACACATTTGGAATTTATGCAAGCTTTGGTTTATTTCCCTTATTTTGTGATTTTATTAAGAAATTCTGTGATATTTGGAAACATGTCTAATAAATGGATTTGTTTTGTATATTATAGTCTTCAAACAAGCCTCCATGTTGACACACACTCATGCTAAATATGCGCAGATTATATCCAGCTCACCATCCAACCCTCTGATCAATCCGCATGTTGTTAATTGGCATATTCCCAAATGATTAAAGCACAGAACGGTTTTTAGTTTCCCTGTTGTCCACACGCTCTGCTGCTATGATGGCCCTTTATCTAGAAGACCCATTATCCTACCCTCTCCATGCGAAACCATGATGTATACCCACGTCAACATAGACATATACGGCCATAGTCTGTGAGAGGAGAACCAACGCTCGAAAGATTAGGAAGATGGTTGCACGGTGTTGCCAAATATCACATAGAAGTTTAATTATCAGTAAAGTTGACTATTTTTGGAGCAGTTGACCACTAAAAGGGTCAACCTGCTCACCTATGTAAAACCTATATAAAGATGTCTTCAAGAGAGAGTCAATCTAGTTAGTGAGTTGGTTGACGAGTCATTGTAGAAGAAGCTCTGTAAACTCTATTTCAAATTCAATATAAAGTTATATTTTTAGTTGTGCATACATGTTTCTACTGTTGTGAGTGGTTGATTAGTTGAAGCATCACCCTAATTGCTGAGAGGGCCCCTCAACAACCAACTATCTCCCATTCAAGTGTGTTTTTTTTACTTCCTTCCTTGCAGCTAAGTAGTTTATATTTCCATGTATGTGTGTGTAGTTCAATTATGTTATAAATTTATACTGTTTATTTCCTTTCCTTTTTGTAATATGTGTTTACTGTAAGTTCTATGATTTTCATCGTGCTGATTAAAATATTTTTCATTCCCATAATACCAAGTGGCCAGCTACGCAATAGTTGTTTTCACTTTCCTTTTCAGCATTGTTTCTTAGTTTTATAATTGCAGTTAGATAGAAGTTGATTAATCTAATATCTTAGGTTCAACACATATCTATATTCAGTTATGTTGGTTTCTATTTAGCTGTAGGTTAGTTTTAGTTATTTTCCATTTGACTTGTTGAATAATAGGAAATAATCTCTCTTTTAAGTAGTGTAAGTTACTCTTATTTTTTTTATGTTTTAATTGTTAAAATAAGCTTAGCCACTCTTTTCTTTACCTTGTAATATCATATGCACAAGTGAGCTGATATTAAGATCATTTAGGTCATTCATTTAACAATTTGCATTGTTTTCCTGTACGCACTTGTTATAGAGGATTTCACCACTCCAGGTGAATCACACTTTGTATGGCCTTCCCCTGTCCCGCTGCAGACTCTTTAGACCCCATGGACCATATTTTATCCTTTGATGTTTCCTTGATCATCCCTTAAACTATATAAAAAATGATATACGCGGCCTTTTACCCGATAACCGCGTACATACGCGGGTTTGACCCTGATAACCGCATACATCGGGATGTGTGCATAATCCAAATCCTTTTGGAGTTTTCCTTGACATGGATCCGACTCATTCGACTCCTGGCCTTCCATATGCCATGAGATTGCTCGGATTC
>LPNX011234943.1:0-68188 GCA_001517045.1 Pseudotsuga menziesii
GATGAGGATGAGGATGAGGATGAGGATGATGATGATGATGTTCATGATGTTGACGGTGATGATGATGATGATGATGATGATGAGGATGATGAAGGTGATGAGGATGATGAGGACGATGATGATGATGTTCATGATGATGATGGTGATGATGATGATGACTATGATGATGGTGTTCATGATGTTCATGATGAGGATGATGATCATGATGACGATGTTGATGGTGATGACGATGAGGATGATGATGATGATGTTCACGATGTTGATGGTGATGATAAATGATGATGATGATGATGGAGATGATGATGATCATGTTGATGATGATGATGAAGGTGATGATGAGGATGAGGATGAGGATGATGATGAGGATGATGATGACGATGTTCGTTATGTTAATGGTGATGATGATGATGATGATGATGATGATGATGATGATCATGATGATGATGAAGGTGATGATGATGATGGGGATGATGATGATGATGTTCATGATGTTCATGGTGATGATGATGATGATGGTGATGATGATGATCATGTTGATGATGATGATAATGATGATGATGATGAAGGTGATGATGATGATGAGGATGAGGATGAGGATGAGGATGAGGATGAGGATGTTCATGATGTTGACGGTGATGATGATGAGGAGGAGGAGGATGATGATGATGAAGGTGAGGAGGATGATGAGGATGATGATGATGATGTTCATGATGTTGATGGTGATGATGATGATGAGGATGGTGATGATGTTCATGATGTCCATGATGATGATGATGAGGATGATGAAGGTGATGATGATGATGAGGATGATGATGATGATGTTCATGATGTTGATGATGATGATGATCATGTTGATGATGATGATGATGAAGGTGGTGATGATGATGAGGATGAGGATGACGATGAGGATGATGATGATGATGTTCATGATGTTGACGGTGATGATGATGATGAGGATGATGATGATGATGTTCATGATGTTGACGGTGATGATGATGATGAGGATGATGATGATGATGAAGGTGATGATGATGATGATGATGTTGATGATGTTGATGTTGATGATGATGATGACAATGATTATGATCATGATGTTGATGATGTTGATGATGAGGATGATGATGATGACGTTCACAATGTTGATGGTGATGATGAGGATGATGAGGATGATGAAGGTGATGATGATGACGAGGATGATGATGATGATGTTGATGATGTTGATGGTGATGATGATGATGAGGAGGATGATGATGATGTTCATGATGTTGATGGTGATGATGATGATGAGGATGATGATGATGTTCATGATGTTGATGATGGGGATGATGATGAGGATGATGATGATGGTGTTGATGGTGATGATGATAAGGATGATGATGATGATGTTCATCGTGTTGATGGTGATGATGAATGATGATGAATGATGATGATGATGATGAGGATGATGAAGGTGATGATGATGATGAGGATGATGATGATGATGTTCATGATGTTGATGGTGATGATGATGATGAGGATGATGTTCATGATGTTGATGATGATGAGGATGATGATGATGATGTTGATGATGTTGATGGTGATGATGATGATCATGTTGATGATGGTGATGATGATGATGATGATGAAGGTGCGGATGATGATGATGAATGATGTTGATGTTCGTGATGATGATGATGATGATGAGGAGGAGGGGGAGGAGGAGAATGTTCATGATGTTGATGGTGATGATGATGAGGATGATGATGATGATGAGGATGATGTTGATGATGATGATGATGATGATGATGGCAATGATGGGAATGGTGATGATGATGATGATGATGATGATGATGATGATTATGAAGGTGATGATGATGATGATTATGACGATGGTGATGATGAAGGTGATGAAGATGATGATGATAAAGAAGATGAAGATGATGTTGATGGTGATGGTGATGGTGATGGTGATGATGAGGATGAGGATGAGGATGAGGATGAGGATGAGGATGAGGATGATGATGAGGATGATGATGATGATGTTCATGATGTTGTTGGAGATGATGATGATGATGAACGTGATGATGTTGAGGATGATGATGTTCATTATGTTGATAGTGATGATGATTAAGAGGATGATGATCATGAATGATGATGATGTTGATGGTGATGATGATGATGATGATGATGATGATATTCATGATGTTGATGGTGATGATGATGAGGATGCTGATGATGATGTTCATGATGTTTATGGTGATGATGATGATGATGGCAATGATGGCAGTGGTGATCATGATGATGATGACGATGGTGATGATGAAGGTGATGATTGTGATAATGATGATGATGATGATGATGATGATGGTGATGATGATGATGATGATGATGATGATGAGGATAATGATGATGATGTTCATGATGTTGATGGTGATGATTATGATAAGGATGATGAAGGTGATGATGATGGTGATGATGATGACAATGACAACGATGGTGATAATGTTGACGATGATGATGAGATGATGATGGCAATGATGGAAATGGTGATGATGATGATGATAATGGTGATGATGAAGGTGATGATGGTGAAGATGAGGATGATGAAGATGAACATGATGAAGATGATAATGATGATCATGGCGATGTTGATGATGATGATGATGGTGATGATGATGTTGATGATGAGGAAGGTGATGATGATGAGGATGATGATGATGATGATGATGACAACGATGGTGATGACGATGATGTTCATGATGATGATGAGGATGATGGTGATGATGATGTTGATGATGTTGATGATGATGATGATGATCATGTTGTTGATGATGATGATGATGATGATGGTGACGATGAAGCTGAAGATGACGATGAGGATGAGGATGATGATAATGATGATGGTGATGGGGATGACGATAATGATGAGGAAGGTGATGATGATGATGATGACGACGACGATGAATATGAAGATAATGAAGACGATGATCATGTTGATGATGATGATGATGATGAAGACAATAGTGATGATGATGAAGATGATGGGGAAGGTGATGATGATGATGATGATGTTGATGACGACAATGGTGATGATGATGTTCATGATGTTGATGGTGATGATGATGATCATGAAGTTGAAGATGATGATCATGTTAATGATGATGATGATGATGAAGTTGAAGATGATGATCATGTTAATGATGATGATGATGATGAAGTTGAAGATGATGAAGATGAAGATGATGATGAACTCTATTTTTGGCTTTACAAAACACACACGCGATTTGTTTGCATATAACGCGCACGTGTTTTGTTTCTATATAAAGCGCACGCATTTTGTTCAGCTAAATCGCGCTCGCGTATTTCTTAAATTCAAAAATTTATCCCTCCAAATGATAAGGCCAAGCCTCCACCCATGCTTTCGTGGAATTCCTATGCTTATGTGTCTGCTTTATACTTTGCTTCGGATTCAACATGCATGTGCCTTGGAGTATGATCAACCATGGCTAATTCAACATTATATCCAAATTTTCAATATGCTCGTGTTTAGCGGTTCGTCTGATTATGCTGCACACCTCCATTTTTTATGAGATTTTAGAAACAGATATGGTTTTTTTTGCAGATTCTAAATATGTAAATTTTAACAAGAATACATAATTTTTTCTATTTTTTTCTTATTTATCTTCTGTCATCACTCCTCAACTCAAAAAACACAATGGTAGTGTTTCATCCATATCTCTTTCGTTTCTCAACCATTTAAAAAAAAAAATTAATGGTGGACTAAAGAACACCAATATCTACATGTTATAAAAAACCCATTTCCAAATAATTGCATTAAGACATTCAAATGCTACAACCACAAATGATGTACTATTTTCGAGGTTTGATCTCTTAGATAATTAAAAAAAAATTAAAAATATTATTTTTATTATTGGAAAAATAGTCGTGCACTAGTCCTATATGTTCTCTATATGTATACCAATTTTTGTAAGTTTATACCATCATTTAGACACTCAGACGCTGCACCCACAAAAACATATACCTTATAATTTGTCACAAAAATAAAAAGTGCTCATTAAAATTTATCTAACTTTAGATAGTTAACAACATTTTCAATTGAAAAAAATATATATATTTGGAAAGGTCATTGAATTTCGTACATTTCTTGTTTTTTACTGATCGCAAGATTCAATGTGTAAGTGTCTTAAAATATCTATCCAAGTTGATGGATGTCTATTTTTTCAGTTTTGTATTGCATCTAACGCGCCAAAAGAGACCCTCAACTTCTTGCACACACCCATTACTTATTCATCTTAAACATAGGCTAGTTGGGATTTAAGAAGGAATAATTGTCAAGTTGCGAACTAAGCATTTTAATGTTGTTGTCCATTCATTTCAATTGGGATATCCTATTGAAACGAAACCATTTTATTGCATTTATTTTGTACCAGGCTACCAACTTACCATAGGTGATTTTCAATTAATGCTTTATTTTCTACCATTCAATTGGCTTATGAAAGGTGATTGTAAATTAATGCTTGGCACTTAGGGATGCCACATGTGTCACACATGATCATATGTTATAATATTTTCACAAATAGTGAAAAGGTTAGAATCCCTACATTTATGGATCACATTTGTCTGATATTATAGAATTCGCATCAAATTTAGCTAGGAGAAAGAGTTATCAAATCACCTTATTCTGAGAAGTTTTCTGATTTAAATCCCTTCATTTTGGACAGGTTGTCTAACAAATAATTTTAACATATATATGTACAAAAATAGTATGAAACTTTGACTCCCATGCACCATATACACACTTACAAGAGTTTTAAAATGTTGTTGTGGCATTCTCCTCAATTAATATCTTGTTGTACAGTCTCATTCAATTCTTCTCCTAGTCTCTAGAATTGGGGACTAGCAAGAGATGATGAAATCATGAATCCATGGCTTGTATTATAACCAACTTACATTATAACATATATCCCAACAAACAAGTGATAATCGTTGCATCTAGAATAAAGTAGACGGTGCTTTACAAAATATGGTTTAGGAGGAACTGATTCCTAAATGAATAAAAGGTCAAGGCAGGGTATTTTTTAAGGATTCTAATATTATACTTAAGTATAGTATTTTAGACGCTTCTTTGGGATTGAAAAAAACATGTTTATAGATAGGTAGGAAAATATTAAATATGAAACATACAATTAACATAGAGATGTGTAAATTTTGGCAAATATTATGATAAAAAATTATATTTTATGTAAATATATGCGATATTAAAGACTAAAAAAGGACAAAATAACAAATTTATTTTTTGAAAAAAACCCCAAAAATAGCCAATTGGCGAAGTTTTTCCCCTAGAAATTACCCTGCCATGGAGTAAAATTTTGAAGTCTTGCACAATATCGTGATGTCCTTTGGCTCACAATAACAAATAAAATTCCCATATGGAAATCTAAGAAAGGGGATGTTGTTATTGAAAGAATATTAGTAATGAAAATGCAACCATCCTATGATCCTATGAAATGAGAATAAAAAATAGCCTAGATGTTCTTAGTTAATGTAAGTGTCATTGTTTAGGTATTGGGAGATCCAAACAACATAATTATAGTTTTAATCAAATCAATTTTGTTAAACGAATACAACCCATTGCAAATTCACATCATAAGAAAACAAATTAATAAACATTAACAAAAAATTCATTAAAAATAATTATAAAGAACTAACAATTGAATAAAAAATACTTACTAAAACATCGATATCGAGCCGAGGCTCCATCAATATCTTGTTGTACATTCTCTTTAGCTTGATAATTAAATGAGCTTTCACTCTTGAATTTACTAAAGGATTTAGCTTTATGTGCAATTTTATCCATGTATCATCCAAAATAGTGAAAGTTAAGTTGTGTATTGTGGATGCGTTCATAGTTAATTTCCAATGGATTTTCCATAATCTGTGTGGGACTGGTCACTGAAAATCCATATGAAAGAAGTTATGTGTAACGTGTATTTACACTTAATATCATTAATTGTCAACAATCTAAAAATTTGAAGGGTGAAAATCGCAGAATCCCTTCACTTGCAAAGTAATAAAATAATTATCCTTTTCACTATTGAAGGGATTTATGCAATTGTTTTTGCATGGAAAAAATAGTTGTCCATTTATGAAGGGTAAACTAGATACTGAATGATACTAACTGGAATTAAATGTTTTGAATTTAAATGTTAATCAGCTTGTTTCAATGCATAGACATGCTAGTTAAAGAGTCCAACTAGTTTTAAATGTAGCTAATCTCTCATCAAAATTTAACAATGCAAAAGTTTTCTAATGGGTGAAACCTATTTCACTAAAGAAAAAAAATATTTATATTTTAAAAAATATATAAATTAATAATAAGGATATAAATTAATTATTAACTTTATTTTGTGAAAATTTTTGAAACAAAATTAAAAAGCTCAATAACATTTATTCTTTATTCTTTAATATGGAGGGGATCCATACACCAAGGATACTATAGGTTTTCTAGATTATTTGGTGGATGCGATTTTTCCTCAAAAAGTGAAGAAGATATATTAAAGTCAACTCTCATACTTTCACCGTGGGTACTTTCATCATGGGTGACAATGCACAACTTGTCAACTATTCAAAAGATGGAGGGGATCCATAAACCAAGGATTTTTTCTCGAAAAGTGAAGAAGATATATTAAAGTCAATTCTCATACTTTCACCATGGGTACTTTCACGATGGGGTACTTTCATCATGGGTGACAATGCACAACTTGTGGACTATTCAAAATATAGCCTTATGAAGGGTCATATTTGTTGTTCTCCCCCCAAGTGTTGCCTCCTTAGAGGGTCTCCTATTTAGATCTTTGTGGAAAGATGATGTCACCTTACCCCTCTTCTATAGAAACTCATTAGTGGGATCACTAGTTCTAATATAGTGCACACACAAGTTTAGATCTCATTTTTGGTATTGAAAATCATGCACGACTATCTCATGGTAGCGAGGATGTGGTTATTTACCCTACATGTTGTTTAAGGGCTTGTAAGGTTTGATTCTTCATTAACTTTGACTCTTTCATAGGATTCAAGAATTGTTTTATGAAAGTTATCTTCAAACCTTATACGGGATCATTGGTATTTATAGCTCATTTTGTAGAGGATATGAGGGTTAGGAAACTTTTGATTTGGGTGTGGGATGGTTAGGTTTTATGCGATCAAAGATTGCTTTATGAAATTTATAAGGTTTCCCTTTGAAGATGATACATGAAAGGAGAGGCAAGAAACATAGTAGAAAGATAAATAATTAGAGAGTTGGCATGGATCTGGTCTTACATGAGGATGTTGGTGTTGATTATATATTTTTCCTCTTCTTCTTGACCATTATTTATCTCACCATCAAATGTAGGAGGCTTAGCCTTCTTGAATTCATCACATGAACTGTTCTGGTAGAGCTTCTTTTTCTTATTCATGTGAGAAGAAGAACTTGTACCCCCAGTGAATCATTCAGAGTCAGATAATCCACTAGAAGACCTTTTTCTTCTTCTAGCACTGCTCCTACTTCCTTCCGGATTTACTGCCCAATTGTAAAAGTTCATACTCCTCTGGATGTCTATCAAACTGTGCAGCATGGATGCATTCAACTAATTCTACTCTTCTTGAACTTTAGTCATTCTCTCATTATCTTCTTTGTAGCTTTTCATCCCCACCCTTAGGCTTCTCATGGTAGCCGCAAAATTTGGCAGAGTCTCTTGAAATCTCCTTCCATTGGAAACTGTTTCATCATTTCCAATGCAAACTTTCCCCACCATAGCATCTTCATCGTGCTCATAGGGATTTTGTGCATCATTCATGATGTAGGGTCTCATGGATGAGCCAAAAACCAACTCTTCCAATTGGCACTATGACTGCAAAAATGTGTTAATAAACATCATTGTTAGCTACATAACAATTTCAGAAGTAAAAACCATTTACTTACTGTCACCTCGACCATCTTGGCCCAATGCTGAAACCATAGCTCTAATACCAATCTGTAAAGTCCCCATACCCCATAATGTGGAATTATTAAAAAATTTGCTTCAAGAACCCTTGTTCTCCTTTCAAAACACAGGGCATGGAAATTAACACACTCTTCAGCATTCATTCTGATGCTTAGGAACCACTGTAATAGTCATTCCTCCCTTCACAGATCCCTTCTGCGACCGAAAAAACCTTTTCTGCACTGAACATATCCTTTCCTCACTTCTACCTCTGCACTCCCCTTTTCGCGTTTCTATTGCAAAATCCCACATTATTCCTTGTTTCAACTAATCTTTTTCGATTTCCTCCTTTCACCTTCCCCAGGCAGATTTCAAAGGGTGGAAACGCTAAGTCATATGCATTTTGGATCTCTAGCAATATTCCATTCTCCATGAACTTAAGCAAGATGCATTAAAACATACAAGGCATAAACAAATGCAAATGCAGGAACATTCATCAACAGTAAACTCTATTGAAACATTGCATGTATTCATCATATTCATTCATTCAGTCATTCATTCATAAGCAACTACATTGCATAAACAAGAATGACAAAGAATACTTATCTTAAGTGATGAAGTTGTTCCACAACTGGCTATGTTTTTGCAATGTTCCACCCAACCATAGGCCAGTGTGTTCATTAATCTCTCAACACCACTGCCACCCTTGATCTAGGCATGATTTCCACAAGGAACTAGGGAACAATAGGCTCACACATAGCTAGCACACATCAGAACACAATCAAACCAACCTACAGTTGGGTTTCACATACTGTCTAGTCAAGCCAACAAATAGTTGGGTTTCATAGACTGTCCATCCAAGCCAATATACAATTGGGTTTCACGGGATGGTAAGACAATGGAAAGGTAGAATTGCTAGAATTTAGTGAGCTCAACCACCGAGCTATGGACACCTACACCAGATCTATCTAGCTTGTCATTCCACAATACCTACACACCCAACAAAATGAAGTATTCCCTTCACTATTACATAGTTCCCTCAGAACATACCTTCCCTTGTAGTTCTCTTTAAGCTGTGCATAAAGGATTTACCAACCCCTATTGATCTGTTTGTCAGGTTCCTCTCTTCACTGATTTTATCATCCAATTCTAGGCCTCTTCCATGCCTAAGTTTTCATACCAAAACAAGGATGCACATCATAGAAATCCACAAGGAAACTCAGAACACCAGCTTCACTCTATAACACAAAGACAACAGGTTTTAATTGCATACCACAATGTCACTCAGACAAACACTGCGGAACCACACTTTGATGACTTAGGATAGTTGAACCACCACCCCTACACATCTCCTAAGAAAGTGTGAATGAACGAATGGTGAATGATAGAATGAACCCTCATAGCTGGAGGATGGAAGAATAACCCCCCAAATCTTCAGCGTGACCTAAGAAACTGGACAGGGAGTGCAATCCATGGTTTTCTTGCTTTAAAAGCAAGAATGTGGCTTCCCATACTGCAGACTCGCCGGTTATCTTATACACACAATCAAAATGCCATGCCTTTCTTTTCCCAAGTCATTAACTGCCTAAACCAACTTCTGGAAGAAATGAATGATTAAGGACAAATGAAAAAAAAGGTAGATGAGGGTTCATGGGTTTCCCCATTGACATCTGGTCACACCCTATTGTCTCAAGTGGTTTGAATAACTCTCCTCCCTCTTCCTTGTGAAATCATGCCCCCATATCTTTCATGTTTTAGTGCATAGCTACCTATGGTATTTTATTACTTTTTACATTTACATTATATTCAAAATATACTTTCCATGACTAACACAATAACCATAGGAATCAACCTTGATCACCTATACAAAAAAACCGAATCAATGGTAAGGCCTTGGCCTTGAGTTCCTCTCCATGATTTCATTATATTATCTACATCATGTACAATTTCAATACCATGGGGTCAAAAACATGGCATCACATTCCCCTCCACCTTGGGGTCGAAACCGGGGTATCACAAAGTTGATTGAAATTAAAATTTCGCATTCACCCTGTGTAGTTGACTCATCTACTAGTTGAATCTACAAAATCATTAAGGACTATCAAATCCAAATCAACGGTGGACCTCAAATATCATAACAAATATTTCATAAAAATTATGCGCACACCATGATTTTGTTTACCCGTGCTAGTACTCCCAGTGAAATCGTTGTCAACTATTGATCTGGTTTCACAATCAACCTTATCGATTGATCTTAATCCCCTTTTCAACTACTAATTTCAAATTTCACAACTCAACGCCTTTTCATCCTCCTTACTTTTCAAATTTCGAAATGCCTTTAGGTCGTTGATCTTTGCACCTTCATATCTCCACCACACGATCCTCAAACATATGAATCAGGAATATCATCTTATCTCGTTTGTAATTTTAAATTGTGTAATATAGCCATAGATATGGTTCTACCACGATCTTAACCTTCCACATAGGCACATACTTAGGATTTGTTTATCATCGATCCTTGCAGTGATCGATCATTGATTTACAACCTTGCAACAATGTATTAGATACATTCCAAAGTTTCCTTAGCAAGATACTTTTAACAACATCCCAAGGATTCTCTCTTCTTTAACAAGACCTCAGATAGCTTTCCTAATGAAGGTGTTAGTACCACATTCTACATCTTTCATATTTGATAATTATACATAAAGTTCATCTTCCATGAGGCTATCTGATTCATGCTTAACCAGTTACACGATTAGTACTTACTTTTCAACAATGATATAAGAAATACCACTAAGTTATTACGAGTTCCCCTTGAATACTGCCACCAAATACCTTTCTAATGGAGGTAAAAGGGGAACTTCTACCTTCACAGATCACCTAAAATACTACAACAGGCAAAGCTAAGTTCTATGCAACAATTCCCATTTAACTGAGAATAAAAAAGGGTCATAACAACATATCACTTTTCACCTCATTAGAAAGCATAATTTTTCTCTAAATCCATTCAAGAATCCATTATTCATCAACTAAAATCAGTCATACAACGACCCTCCTGCATACATGGTCATCAATTCATAATATATTAGCCTATTACAGTCCTATATCCATCATGTAATGTCCACCAAATACAATCATTATTACATCAATTACAATATGAGCATACCTTGTAGTACATCAATCAACTCATCAACCATCACACACCCATTAGAATACATTGATCAGAATCCATCATTTTAATACAAAATTAGAGTACATAACCAAGACTCATCAAGCAAAATATGATTATCATTTAGGGTGTTCCAACGGAACTAGATGTTCCCATAAGGCGACATGGTTGGAACCTATAGCTCTTTTTTGCAGAGAAACTTGGCATGTATATTGAACATTCCAAACAAAACTTTTTTCGTCAGAACAAAGCTTTTCCATAATGCAGCAGAACTAGATATTCCCAAAAGGCGACAGGGTTGAAACCCGCAACTCTGATACCATATGTAACATACCCATATAACTTGTTAAGATGCATAAAAAAAGGAACGTTTGCATAAGGCATGGCCATGAGTATTTCCTTTAATCATTCATTCCTATGCTTAATTATTTTTACAACAGTCCTTTCAGTAGTTAAAATATTTCTAGGATTTAATCTTTCCGCCTTCCGTTGTAGACTCTGGGAATCAAAAAATTAACATGAGTCAGGATCATTTATCCACATTTCTGCCTTCTACATTACTCCTTTCTTCCTTCTGCTGCATACTGCAGAAATCAAAAACTTAACCTGCAATAGAATCATTTATCCACATTTTCTCTTTCCACATTCCACCCTTCCGCCTTCTGCTGCGAATTGTGGGACTCAGAAACTTAACTTGGGATGAAATCATTTATCCACATTTCTGGCCAACCATTGCATTTCTCTTTTCCCAGAGCGTGCCCTGCACCATCATGGTATTCTAGTTCCTGGTGTACTTTCTGAGGTTAACCTTTCCATCTTTTCCCCCACTCTCGCATGCATGGCTCCCTCGTTTAACATCGTTGTCCCCATCATTCATTCTTTCATTCAAGCAAATGTTTTGATTACATTTGTCATTTATGGACCCGTTGGCCGTTTCATTAACCAACCAATCTTAAAAAAATAAAATTGTAAAATAAATATTACATAAAATGTTTGTCTATTGGGGGATATTACAAGGTCCCTTTCACCTAACATGCCTTATAATGGTCCTCCTCAAATCTTAGTTGTCAAACTCCCTAAAGTGGACCTCGTCCACTATTTGGACAAAGAAAGTATGGGTTGTATAGTCCATCGTTTACCAATATTGGGGCGTATACATTTTCCATGCAAACCTACATGATTAATTTTATGCTACCTAGACCCAACTTCTTACAAGATACACAACCCTTATGGGATCACACCACCACAAAATTCTCATTCCTTAGACAAAATAGTACTCACCCGATGGCTCAAGAACATGTAAATTTTGTTTAACCTTCACCAACTCAATCAGATCAGTAATTTGAACAATTGTATTCATCAAACTTAATCCATTTGATAAGGGAAAGAGAAAAGGGAATAACAAATAACATAACTAGAATCGACTTAGCAAAAACATAAAACCCTACATAGCCAAATCACATTAAAGATGACAAGAACCAAAATGTTGGTATTGACTACATAGCGACACAAGCCAAAAAATAAATCTGGATGAACATCACAGACCCTATTATGCAAAAATCAACTTTTACACTCATCATTGCCAATTAATGCTTGAGCTTCAATGGATGTTGGAAGCTCAAAAGAAACAATTGGGAACAAATCTTGATCCATAATGAAATCTGAATAAAATCAATGGTTGCAATCCTCAATACTTAAAAACAATTTAGAAATGTAACAAGGCTATAAGATGGGTAAAGGAAAACACATCTATATTGTAGAATAAGACAAAAAAGAATGTGCATTTAATTAATTGAATGGAAAATGAAATTAGGAGAAAAAAAAGAGATGGAATGGGAAATGGAAATCCATTGTTGTTGGATTTCCCATTACTCACTTCGCTCCTATATCTCATTGTATAAATACTTCTAAGGATGTTTGGACAAAGGGATCATAAGACACACAAAGATCCATGAGGTGTAGGAATCTGCATTGTAATCCTCGCATTTCCAAAATTGAAGATTGAGCAACAATTGAATGTTGGTTTTCCCATTCTTCTTTCTAGGAAAACAAATATGTCTATTGTGTTTCTATATTTCTCCTACCTCATTTTTAATTACTTCCGCTGATTTTAATGAAAGTTCCTTTGTTTTATTGAATATGAGTGATTGGTAAATGTGTGAATGGAGGAATTATGAGAACAAAATTGAAAATTTAATGCATTGTTGGTTATTCTTGGGATGTTACTAAAATCTCTGAATTCAATTGCTAGATTATAGAGTTGATGCATCAATTTAAGAAATTTCCAAAATAATTTTAATGAGTGTTGGGAATTTTCTCCCACTTTCTTATGTGTTTTTAATTATAAGTTGATATTTTCAACTTGGATAAGAATTTTCTTCTTTCATGGGAGATTCTCTCATTGCTTGGGCATTTTTTGTACATTGTTGGCCAAATTCTATCATCGCTCATTGATTTTACAAGTTCCTAAGGGATTTTTAAAATTAGTATTAGAATTTAAAAGTGTTCATGGATTTGTTTTTCATATTTGGGGTAATCCAGAAGTGCTTTCCAAAATATCTACCATAAATGGATGGATTTGCAAGTACTCGAGCAATTCTTATTATTGGCAAGAAAATTTAGAAGTGCCTGGTCCCTTTTTTCCCTGTGCAGTATAATTATATGGTCAAATGGTTAGCACAATAGACTCTTGGTTGTGTGATTTCTAGACAAATAATATTTTGTTGCACTTTGTTTTTTGTTAAACATTCAGAACTCACGTACACCAATTTCTGCTTACGCTATGTGTTTCCCCTAATTACCTACTTTCTATTCGCCTCACTTTTTAATGACAAAGACTAGATATATGTTGTGAAAAGCATTGTGTAGGCATGGTGGACTAGCGAGGTACACATCGGACATAGCAGAGTTACTATTGTTAGAGGATGCATATGTATATAAAGGATTGCTTCTATGAAGAGTGCCATTGCACATTTTTCATGCGGAAATTGATCCTATGACCAGGGTGAGGTCACCACCATACATAATTGAATGAAGATTGACTCATAGATTGGTTTAACAATTTGATAAGACCCAACTAGGTTTAACTCTATTACAATTTAATGCACGCACATGAACAAAAATGAGAGAGAAGGAGAAAGACTTAATGCAACTTATTTATTAAGGTTGGTCCTTGATTCTCCTATTGGGATCTTCTAGTATCCTCTTGAGTGACTTTATTAAACCTAGAAAATTTTTATCACCCTTCCTCAAAATCTTTTGGCTATACACATAAATCAAAATCTAATAAGAATGTGTACATAACAATGATGAAGTGAACATATAATCTTCTTAATCACAAATTAATTTGGAGAGAAACAACAATTCATCATTACACAATTCTTTTTGAGAGAGGAAAAGATGTCAAATCTGTATTGATGCAATGAAATAAGATGTTACAAGAATTGCATCTTCAATGCTTGGTACCTAGTGAAAGAGGGTTCCTCTTCTCTTATTCATTCACAATCCCACCCAGAGCCAAATAAGCTCCCAAATGTACTTAGATAGATACTACACAAGATGAGTGAGAGGGTATCTTTAGGAGTGAACTATGGTCAAAAGGTTAAATTTTAGATTTTTTTAGGGTCCGTAAATATTTTATAATAATTAATAAATAACCTTATCTCAAAACCCTAAATCTATTTTTGGGTATAAATAGCCAAACCATCCCTGGCATAAGGAATCATATTGGCCTGTTTTCAAAGGACGGGGGCAAAGGATTTCTGTTTTTACTGCGTATTTTGCAACAATTTACAGGTATGTGGTTTAATGTTTTTATACTCTCATCTTCAATCTTGATTGTTCATTTATCCAAATCTTAAAATTTTTATATGCAAACCCTAAGAGAAGGACCTAAAAGCACAACCATTTGCAGCTTTTCTGGGACCTAAAAGCACAACCATTTGCAGCTTTTCTGGCCTAGTTTTAGGCACAGTTACGGCTAATTGGAACGATGCCTTCCTTGAGTTGCTGGATTTAGGCAGAGAGATGCAAATTGTTGTGTTTTTAGCCAACTAATAGAGACTATTTTTAGTGAAAAGCATAAAAAAAATGTTGTTAAGAATAAACCCTACCAGAAAGAAACCCGAGTTAAGTGGAGATCCAAGGCCCTAAATAATGCGGCGAGGGAAAGTGGGGGCCCATAGACGAGCGAGATCTATCAAGTGCAAAACGACCCCCCAACTAGAGAACGATGAGATCCTCATGTAGATGTCGCCTTCAACTCCTAGAGAAGCAGGTTCTCCGATAGACTCGATTGTGATTGAAGATTGGATCGACCTTTCCTATCGATTCTCGGTCTAAAACAGAGCGCTAGTTTTTTTCAGAAGAAAAATGCCTGCCTTGATATTCTCATTAAGAATCAAAGGACATTATTACAAATCTCCCTCTTAAGGGATACTCCCTCCGAGTTCTGCTGGGGAAAGGTTATCAACAAGTGGATCCATCAGAAAAAACTGTCTCATCATAAGGAAAAGGACTGTCCAAACATCCACATCTATCGAGCACCAAGAGTATCTGAATCAGCTATCCAAAAGAAGATACTCAAATAACCTCTAACAAAAAGAGGGGAAAGAAACACCCCATAACCCTGCTCAAATGAGCTGAAAATCATCGTTAGAAACCAAGTGGTTGTCAAAATATTCTTTGAAACTGCCTTTACCTTGAGGATAAGAGAGCGCAGTTTGCGGTCAGCTTTCCCATTATGCTCTCGATAGATGTGGGAGAACAGAGCGCTAGTCTAAGCAGCCGTAAGGCAAGGGCTGAGGCTACGTTTCGAGGGCAAGTGACACGTTAATGACGGATCTAGTTCAAGTGACTGGTGGGGGTTAATCACGGAACACCCTAAACTCTAGAGAAAAGGTGTTCTGTGATTAATCAGTCACTTAAACCATTTACACCAAACTTTGACAAAAAGCTCACATGATTTTAGGAGCAAATGGTCTTGAGTTTAGCTTACCGTCTTTTTCTTCAGCTGGGCTAATTGGAAAGCTTTCCCGCAAGCAGAATCAATCACTGCAGCTTTTGACCTGGTTAGGAAGGCTGCCTTCATGGATCTGCTGAGTTGCTGTAAAACTGTAAATTTGTGGCTGTTGGTTGGACTGATTTCCCGTCCTCCCAGCATTCATGACAGGGGCCGGAAATACAGACATGATTATGACTTATACAATCGGGTAGGGCCTGCTCTGATCTATAATTAAGAAGGTTTCTTTGATGTATCTGCTGAGTTGGGGTAAGACGGTAAATTTGTGGCAGTTTTTATTATTGTCTGAGTTTTGAGAGTGATAAAGTTTTGCATAAAAAATTGTTAATATATTCTATTCGATTACCATAATAAGAATGAGGATTGTAAAAAACGAAAGCAAGAAATCCTCGTGAGATCCTCCTACTAACATATTCCAGAAATATCAAAATATAAGTCTTAGGACATGGTATGGTCAGAGTGATATGTTAGGCGAGAGAACGGGAGCAGCTAGAAGCTTTCCCGCGAGTGGAATCACCTCAGCTTTTGACCGCTCCCGGTTCTATTAATCCAAAGTAAAGATAAACCAAATCGATCTAGCCCATGGCGTGAAGACCAACGATTACCCAAATACAGAACGATGAGACTGCTTGCTGAGGCAGCCTTCAAATATTGCCAAAGACAAAATTTAAAATAGGTAGCTTTTGCATTAGAGTCAAGATTGCAGTTGAAACTTGAAACGACGGGCGGGATTTAGAAAAAGGGAGGGAGAGGGAAGCAAGACCTGCGGCCTGCTCCTGGTCTCATTGCTCACCAACTCGCTCCCTCTCTCATTAACCAGTAAGTCTTGAAACTTCCCAGAGTATTATAATAGCGGTATGTCCACAGATGTTGTACTATTTTCTGGTGATCTCACATGCAGAGAACTTTGAATCTCAGAGAATTCCTGGTGATCTCACATGCAGAGAATTTTGAATCTCAGAGAATAATTCTTGCATTTGCAGACTTTCTACTTAGAACTTGTTTATCATTTTTTGTTAAAGATGTCATTCGGTGTTTCACGCATTATACTGATAATATTATCAGAAATGTTTCAGTAAACTTTAAGGTACTGCCGACATGGACACTGTAAATTTCTGTTTTATTTCCATCCATATCACATTATTATTTTTCTTTCCCACATGATATACTTCTTTCTGTTCTTCGACTAATAATTGGAACTGGCCATTGTAATTCTGTTCTTCGACTAATAATTGGAACCGGCCACTGTAATTTCTGCACCATTTAACGCTATCTCACATTTCCTTTCCTGTCAAGTCTAATTTTGTAATTTGTTGTGTTCATTTCAAAATGTGTGCAACAGTTTGAAGGAAACAAAGACTCCAGAACAATTATCTTGTGTGCGAGCGGGTCAATTCTCGTTTTTTATCTTGTTTATTGTATTCTTTCCTTGGCAAATAATATGTCGGTACAAGAGGTACAATGAAGAATTAGAAGAGAAGAATTACAACAAGGAAGCTTGCACATCACATAATGACATAAACTTTTACTTCAACTCCATCCCATGCATCCTAGAGACTGAAAATTCCAAGGCAGCTGGGATTATCGCAGAACGAACGTGTCGAGAGGAAGGAGACCTGGTTCACCGCATCCATACCCATCCTCATTTAGGAGGTTCAGCGATGATCTTCTTGACTCACCTTTTCTTTATCTTTTTTCCATCTTTAGAACAGAAGAAACGTGACGCCGTCTGGGAATACTGGTTCTTAGTAAACTGCGTCACTTGCATCATTCACTGATTCAAGGTCAACCGCTCAGGCAACTTGCACTTAAACTGGGGAAGGGTCATTAACCAGCTTTCAAACGGGATCTCCTATGAATGACTATAGCTCTCGATATGGAAGGGAAGGAATGCAGGCCATGGAACTTAATCCTTGCCTGGGATTGGAGTGATCCATGCACATCCCATAGCACTATCGGACATGCTCCAGTTTAGATGATCCATTTAGTTGAGGAACATAATTTTACAGGTATTGGAGCACTTGTTCAATATCAAAATATTAGAAATATTACATGAGTTAAAACATGTAACACAGTTAATGGATTACTTGTCACAAATTGGGTTCTCATTCAATAAGATGTCAAGAAAGTCTCTTTAATTTCTTCAGGTTTTACATATTTTGCTCCAATAATGATGAAAGTAATCCATAAATAGCTCAAAATGTTTCCTCCACTAAAATCTTGGAGTGGTCAAGAACCAGTATTCCAACACATCAAAGGATTTGGATCTTGTGAATGATCCCAAACTACTTCCCAGAAAAGAAGCAGTACAGACATATTCACAAAGACCTTCACACAGAAGTAGTTCACACTATTATAATCTCCCTTGGGATTTAAGGTTTTTTCAGAGAAGGCCTCTTAGCCTCTCATTCACATTCTCTTGTTTTCTCGAGTAAAGGAAAGGTGGGATTTCCATGCTAATTTTCTTCTTTTATAATCTACAGGTCTCATGATTCAAATGGTGCAAATTTTACTCAATTTGATCATCCCAACAACCCTAATCCCTAAAGCTTTCTTTGGATACAAATACGTTATTTATAAGCCAATTGCCGTTATAGTATTCTTTCCTTTATTTTATGAGAGCTCCTCTAGAATTAGAGTTAAGAAGTAAATAATGGGTGTTCATGCCACTATTGAGGGACTCTATCACTTGCCATAGCTATATTTAGATTCTAGTGCATTTGTTGAGTGTTTTGAAAGTAATATTCTTTGCTCATGCACACTTTGTTCTTTCTTGCATTTAGTTGCTTAAGTGATCCTAAGTGCACATAGGTTGGAGATGATGTTGTTAACTAACAAGAATTTAGTCTCTAGTTAAGCCTTAACTATATTTTATGTACTATAATACAATTCAAGTTTTCCACGTAACCAATTCAAATTGCCTCAATTTAAATTTCAATCCATGCTTGTACACTTGCTAGAATATAAAAATGTATTGTGTTATTGAAATATATCTTGCATATTCTTTTTCTTTTGACAATTAGTGACATGATTTATCAATTGCTTGGAAAACAATTTTTTTCTTGTTTTTAATCTAGTTCATGTGTTCCAAACTCTTATAAAAACTTGAGGATAGACTAGAGAAGATTATAATGGAGTTATGGCAAAACAAAGAGGCTAATAGTAATTGAAAAGACTTGGATAGATTAATATCTTGGATGCCATTTTATTAATGGTATTTAAATATTTATACATGAAGAGTTGCCATTGGTTTTCAAATTTCAAGAGGCTATAGTGGTTGTTATCACCTAAATCTTGCACATAAGTGACATCTAGGAAATTATTACAGAAAGTAGTTGTAAGAGTACAACACCAAGATCATGAGCACCATACTCATCAAAATTGAATGTGGGAGTTAGGAATTAGAATTGAAAAATCATTATATTAGCACACCTATGTAGCTTTTACAAAGGAACCCTATGCAAATGCGTGTGCATAAATAATCCATTGTTGTGAAGGTATACCACCGTGTAGAAAACTAATTTTTGAAACTACATTCAATGCTCAGAACTACATTGTTGGATCCAAAATTGGAATTGGTCTCCTTTACTCTCTTGGGGCATCCAATAGCCCCATATATGTACCTTAAATGTCACATCATGGGTTGGGGCATTCACATGGATTACTTGTTGTTGTATTTGTAATTTCACAATAAATTTTGTTGTATAGAATCGTTGTATATTTTTGTACCCCCATCAAAGATCTTTTCCCTCTAGTTAGGATTTCATTATTATGTATGGTCATCAAGGCAAACCCTCTGTTGTAAGTCAGGGAAGTATTCCGCAACATGAATATAATAAAATGTTTTTTTTAGTTTCCATAGATGAAGTTGTCCCTACTAGGTTAAGAAGTTATCTCAGTAAAGTTTTAGGTAAGTCACTTGATGTGTATAAATAGGGAGGTTCCCTCCGTCATTTTGACACACACTCACTCACTCACAAGTTTGCATGAGGTGAGAGAGAGGACACTGGGGAAGAGAGAGATCCATAGAAGTGATCTTATTCTTTGGAGTTACCATCTTGTGATATTGTATTAGTGGAAAAACTATTCTAAGAAGGTTTTTATGCTTTTGTCCTTTATGGTTTCCATGAGGAAAATATTTGTGTATTTTGCATCTTATGTATCTTGATATGCTTGTTATTCTTTCATATAAATATCCTAATTGCATTAAAGTGGAAAAACTAACATGGTGTCAGACCCTCTCTGAAAGAAGGCATTGTGTTTCAATGGAAACTAGGGATTCTTAGTTCAAGGTCTTCTCTTCACATATCAACAAGAGAAGAGGGTTAGGCTAACTCACCCTAGTAGGGCACATCTTTTGGTGGAAGTAGAATCAAATTTGGAGAATTTTAAATTGTTTGATATAGGACAATGCAGGAAGAAACTAGGGCATCAATTTTTTAGTCTTCCCATTACAGTTTTCAGAAAAGGACCTTATTGAGCAACTCGCCTCAAGGAGGCACATCTTTCTATCTAGATAGATTTCTAAAATTCCAAGTTCAGAAAATTAAGGTTTCTCTAAAAATCCATAAGTCAACCACCTTCAAAACCAAGTCAAGCACCTCAAATTGTTAAGATTTAAATCTCATTGGTTTCCATTTAAGGTTCTCATTAAAGAATTACCCATCACAACTGTTGGCCCATATCACATTCTTGTCTAGACCCGCGGTTCAACAACACCACAAGACCAACAATAAACCAAAAGACATCGGCCTGACAGAGCAAGCTCAGTCGGAAACACCTACGAGGAAGGCACAGTCTCACCCAAGATATCTAATCGATAACTGCCAGAACCATGTTTTTGTAGTTGGCGAGGGAATTATAGTCCCTTGGCACACAACCAAGGCACTTGACCATGGAATCTCGGACGATGGAGTCTATTATGGTGCGACTGGACACAACTATATGCTAGCGCGCACAACACAACAACATCCTTAAACCCCACAAATAGTGTAACTGGTGCAACGCAGCTGATCCCCTGTACCAACAAATAGGTTGCAACTAGTGATTTAACTTACGAGTTTAACCATGAACATATGTACACAACATTCCCACAACGCTTTTAACTCTCATTTATTTACTGATTAATCAAGATACTGCATACATTCAGCTGTAACTAATCAATACACAGTAAGAAAATAGTTCAACATTCACATAAAACTTCAATACAACCATTCATTCAACACAAGAAATAACATGGAATCCCACATGGGAAAAACCACCAAGGTTCTCTTCATCTGGCATGAGAAATTATGCATAGCACCTTACAATCTGCGACCAACAGACTGTTCTTAAGATATGTCTCTTCAACTCAATATTCTACTCTCATTCTCTCTGGTTTATTCTTTTATCTACTCCTACCGATCCACCCACAGCCTTGATCAACTCTTCTACTTACTCTCTCCGCACTCAGCTGCAGATTCCTACTACTACTAGCGGTCTGCGCACACAGCTGTAAGATCTACGGCCCAGCAACCTCCTACTTCTGCTAGACTCTTCTCTCAGTCTTTTTCTTCTACTTACTCTAACCTCCTTACCAAGCTAAACAAAACAGTAAAATGATAGACCTTAATGATTGTCCCCTCACAACAATGACGAATGTCCAACCCTTATACAAAACGGGTTCTTCCTATTTATATCTTCTACTAGACCATCCAGGGTTGACTACATACTACTCATCAATTACAGGTCATGATCAGCCATAAAAAAATGATTACAGGCTGTCAGGGACTGACACAAGGCACTATCAACCTGACTTACAAAATATTCCCTCATATGTGCGTTGTCCATAGGATTACACTGTCTTTAGCAACCATGATATTCTGGTCCTGTCACTTTTTGACTGTTACTTGTTTGCAAGCCTACAAGCTTTCCTTTCCTCTTTCATGCGTGTGCTCTATCCTTCTTTATCGGTTCCTTTTCTTCCTTTACTTCCTTTGTGACTTGCTCTCTTCCTTGTTGCATGTGCTTTTCCTTCCTGTCTTTTCTTGGCCCAACAATCCCCTAATGCTCACATGTGGCTCATCCAGAGCCACTAAGAAAAAAGGCACTTGTCTAAAAAAATGGCCTTCCACAAAAATTTTTACTTGTCTTGTGAAATCTATGCTTCTGGTGCAGGCCTGGGCTACACGGTGGGACCAACCTTGTCTTGGAATTCCTTCACCATCTGTTTCACCTTAGAAACTTCCCTTGCTACTTCCTCTGCCTCTATGACCAACTTTTCTACATGGTCGGAACTGATATGTTCCGATGGTGCTTCCTCTAATGACTGCACGACTTGCTAAAGTTTTTGCTATACAGGATGAATAAGGACTATGATCCAGGCTACTTCCGATTGGTGTGTCTTTCTCTCTACTTCCCTAGTCCACTCTTGATCACAAAGGGCCTGGACTTCCTGCTGTAGTCGCCTGATCTCTGCACTCTTAGTAACCTTTTCTTGAAGTGGCCGTTTCTTCATTTTTTCCTTTGCAGTGCTAATTTTCTCATCTCCTTGTTGCATGCTATCCCTAATGTTTTCTACAGTTTTATTTTCTGGCAGCGCTCACCAGATTGCAGCGATGGCTTCAACTACCTTTGCGAAGAGCATTTATCCTTCTTTGATCTTCCCAGTAGCCTCAGACACTGCTCTTCTTTGTTCGTTGAGCACCTCAGGAGGTGTTCTTGGTACCTGTCTTGCTTGAAGCTCCTCAACTTGTTTTTTCAGTTCAACTGCGATTTATGCGTGCTAGGAATACTTAACAGCTGATTCCTCATCTTCTTATTTCGCCTCAGGGGGGGACTCTGCGATCACACCCTTGATGGCATCAGCTAATGTGATGCGAATTTGCTCATGTTCCAGAAGTTCTTGTTCCTTCTCTACAAGGAGGGCATTGTGCCCTTCCAGTTCTTGTTATTTTTCCTTAAGAGGGTCTTGTGCATATTCGCTTTCTTTTGTTGTTTTGTTTCCTGATAGGAAACAACATTTTCCCTTAGTCGTATTTCTGACACAGATTCCTGCTAAATTTCATAGACTTCACTCAAGTCCTACCTGAAGAAGTCAATCTATAGAGTGCTATTGTCATCAACTGCACTTGTCTCTGGTTCTATTTCCAGTGCATGCCCCAGAATATTTACTTTAATTGATGACACTAATGCTAGTATGGTTAATGGAATGTTTGGATTGATTCCATATGTCTCAGCGTCCATACTGGATTTAAACTCGTTAATGGCTTCTATCAACTTGTTCAAATGGATCCTGACTTGGCCAGTAATGCTTGCCTGTTATTTCTTCAAAGAGGAAATGATGTCTTGTGCGACCTTAGAGACATCAATTGCAAGCTCATGCACATCATATTCTATCAGTGTGCTCATGTTAGATTCTTTGTCATCTTTCCTTTTCTTGTGCTGCGACACACGCTCCTGTTGCTGTGTTTGTGCTTGGGTCTGGACATTTTCTAGGCTAGTCATGCGCTCTGAATTACTATGATCAGAGCCATCCTTGCTACAATAATTATCTTGCTCTTCCTCTTCCTTTGAATGATGATATTGAGCATCGCCTCCATTATTTCCTTGACCATTTCCTTGGCCAATTCTGGCATCACGGTCCACACCAATATTTACATCTTGGTGAGCAGGTGGGTCTTCCTAGTTCTAGTCTTCAGAAAGCGGCTCTGCTAGTGGGCCACACCATTCCTTAGGCCATTCTTTAACAATGGAGTCCACGTCCTCATCCATGATCATGAATCTAGCATGGTTTACTTTCTTTGTTCGGTTGTTCTTGGGTTGTAAAATTATGTTATGCACATCACATGGAACTTTATGAAGGTTGCATACCTGTGCATTGTCATGTGCTGAATTCTATAGGTTCACCTGACAATGTCATGCAACACCTAAGCATGCAGAAAAAACTCGATGATATTGTCCATTTGGTGGTGCCTGTTCTTCTTCCTTTACCATAAGTTTTGATACTTTGTGCTAAAGGAAAGTAGTGGGGCATCTACCTGCTAGTAGTCTGGTGGGTTGCACCATAGAATGAATGATATCAGAATGAGAAACCAAGAGTAGTGAAACTTGTGATTATCCTCCTCTTGTGCTTGTTGCATGTCATCTATGAGTTCATTTTGCAGAAGCTACGACCAGTTCAAAATTACTCCTTGTCTGCACTATTCTGCATGTTCTACTACTCTAGCAATACATTGAGTTGACTCCATCTTGTGCAACAGTTTGCAAGAGAGGAGCTTGCAACAAACTGGACTGTGTTATTCTCAATGGGGTCAATCCAAAATCCCCTCCCCGCGCATTGAAGGCTATACTTCTGTTTTATCCTGGCAATGTCTTTGTTTTTCAAATACGGTGTCGAGTCTTTCCCTTTATTTGGAAAACCGGTGATGGAAGAAATAAGCTCGACGTCAACCGGGTATGGTCGATCGAGCCATAAACACCCTCTATGGAAACAAACCAGAAGTTGTTTCATGTATGTATTCACCTGCAGACAGTGGCTGAAATGCGACATGAACAACAAGTCCATAGTCCTGTGCTATTGACGCCATTAGCCCACTACACCGGTACTAAGACCTACTCCTGAGTAGGTCCAGCTTTGGTAGTGATGCAATTGGTTATCTCCAAGCCATACTGCAAGCAAGTATCAACATCTTCAAATGTTAAGTTGGATGTCTTCAATATTAGATTCTTTAGTAGGGGTACCTTGTTAGAAATCCGGGGTGAAACTAACACTAACATTGTGGACGCTTTCTTTGGAAGCATCACCTCCTCAACTTCAGCTCTCTTAGGCAAAACATAGTGTGGGAAGTCTTGATATTCTCTTCCAGCATTCTCATCTGTGCATGTTGGTGAGTTGCGTTCCATGAGGTCTTCTTCCTTTGGGTCTTCTTCTACTGGTGCTTTCCCCCGGTCATTCACAACGACCTTAACCTTGCATTTTCTTTCTTGTGGTGGTCTAGATTTCTCTTTTGATGCTCTTTCTCTACCCTTCCTCGGCTTCCCGACTGGTTGTCCAACTGCAACATGCGGTCTCAAAGTAGCTAAAGGTCTTTGAGCGGGGCTCGGTACAGGGCATGTCTGAGGGGTTGGAATATTGGTAGGTGTTGGCACCTGTTCAACCTTCTTCCTTGTTCTTTCCATTGGTTCGAGATATGTTTGCAGTTCTGGTTGTTGTATCTTAGGTGATTGTATCTTTTCCTCAATTGGGAAGCCTAAGATAATGGTTGCGTCGGACAGTTTTCTATCACTTAGAATTTCTATAACCATGGATTTCGGGTCACTTTGTGATAGACTTCAACTCTGTAAACACTCAGCTCTAGTTCTCTTTCTCTCTTAGTGTGCGTAAAAGGATGCTTGAAGGTGAAGTTGTATACTTATACCCATTAGCATGTCCTGTGGTGCTCACATAGATGGGAGGTTGATGTATAATTGATCACATGGGATTCTTGGTCGATGCGATCCTTCATTAACTTAGCAGGTTGAGTGCTTTGTTGTACCTATTAGAATAGTTATGGAAGTTATGCAGAGGGAGAATTAACAGGACCCAAAATCACATCGTCATTCTCCTCGTATCTTGTCAAATTTATGAGTCTTAGCTGTCATAACATCTTCTTCCATTGCCGAATATTCACACTTTACTTCCAGCAAGACTGTCATTTTCACTTTTTGTAGTACTTGGTTTTTTTTTTCACTTGATTCTTTTTGTTGTGCTTTGCGCTGTTTCTGGCAAGGATGTTATGGCCATCATAGTATGGTTTTAAGAGACTGCCATTCACCATACCCGCGACATATGTTTCATCTAGTTTCTGCAATTTTACTGCACCCACATCAATGATATGTGCAATCATATATGGTCCTACCCAATGTGTCTTCAACTTTCCTGGGTGTTTGAATAATTTACTATCATACATCAACATAAGTCCTTCAACTTTGAATAGCTTAACTCTGATATGGCAATCATGCCATGCTTTTTGTCACTAATTTTCAACTGTCTGATGGAATCCTGTGATGAAGCATTCTTCTTCCATCTAAACAAGCTGTTATAGCCTATGTTCAACAACGTCTTCATCAGTCCAACAATCCTTAGAATCGATATGATGTACTCCATTGGTAGCAAAACTTCCTACCCATATACTAGTCTGAATGGCATGTTCCCTGTGAGTCATTTGCAAGTTGTACGATACGCCATGTAGCATAGCTAAAACTTTCTAGTCCTAATCATCTCAGTGTACGTTGCATACCTTGGTTAATGCATTCTCCAGGATTTTGTTGAAGGCTTCAACTGTTCCATTCGCCTAAGGATGATAGGGTGTCGTCTTGTTATGCTAGATCTGAAAGTTTGTAGTAATCTCATCAATTAGTTTGTTAAAAAAATGCGTACCTTGGTCACTTAGCAAAATTCTTGGATAGCCAAACCTGGTGACTACATTTTCAACTAAAAACTTTGCTACAGTTGCAGCGGTACAATCTTTAACAGGCGTGGCTTCATCCCATCTGGTCAAACAATCCATTGCAGTGAAAATGTAGCATGCACCGGTTCTCTTTCCTGGTGGGCTGATTGGTCCAACCAAATCAACTGCCCATTTTTTGAGTTCTTGGAGTGTTATTTGTGGTGCAAGTGGCATCTCATTGCACGCGATGGTTTTCCTGTTCTTTGGCATATATCACAAAGTTTGCAGAAAATTTTAGTATCCATGTGTATGGTTGGCCACCATAGTCCTTCCTGCAATATATTACACATAGTCGATTTTCCTCCGTACTTTCCTCCTGCAACACCAACATGTGCTTTGCTCATAACCCAGGGTCGTTCATAGCTGTCAAAGACACAACTACACAGTACTTCATCCGTGCCCAGTTTATATAGATGCCCAACAATTAATGTATAGTAAATAGCTTTGACAACTAGTTGTTTCTTCCAATTAGTTGACATTCCTTCAGGTGCATAGCCTGTACTCAAAAAGTTGATGATAGAGTTAAAATTAGGGTTATGATCGTCCATCATGTAAATAACAAGTAGTTGCACGTCAAGAAAATTATCTTCTAATCTTGTTGGCTCTTCACCTGTTTCTATCCTTGAAAGGTGGTTTGGCCCGACATTCAATTGACCAGGTTTACTATGACCTCAAAATAGAATTCATGAAATAGGAGAAACCATCTATAGATATCCCCCCCCAATAGTGGATTGTTAACTATGTATTTTAGTGTTGAATGGTCAGTGTACATATGAAAATTCCCACTCTACAAATAGTGTCTTCTCTTTTGAAGCACATAGACCATAGCGAGACCTTCTCTTTCTATCATTGTGTAGTTTTTTCTGCTCTTGACAATTTTCTGCTAGCAAAAGCAATAAGATGGTCAAGCACACCCTCTCTTGGTTGGGTCAAGACTACGCCGAGTGCGACAAAAGACACATCAACATGCACATGGAACTCTTTCTTCCAATTCAAAAATAAAAGTATTGGTGCAGTGGCCATTGCATTCTTCAATTTATCCAAGCTTTCCTGGGAAGCTGTTGTCTATTGAAACTTTGCATCTTTCTTCGGTAGTTTCTCCATAGCTGCAGTGATCGTTGCATATCCTATGATGAATTTTCTCCGTACTGATCTCAGCCATGTGACTGATGTAGGTTGGGGTAGATCAAGAATAATTGCAATATTTTCTAGGTCGACTAAAATCTTGTCGCGACACATGACGTGGCCCAAAAACACACCAAACGGTGCATAAAATATACATTTTTTTGAATTAAGCACAATCTAATACTGGTGACAACAACCCAGTATCATGCGTAGACTCTCAATATGGTCTCTTACTAGACCAAACACAGTCCAAACATCAAAGTAGACTTCAAGAAATTTATGTATAAAACCTTTGAAAGAAAAAACTACTATTCTGAAAAAGCTAGCAAGTGCATTCTTGAGTCCAAAGGACATTACCATATACTAGTAGCATCCCCATTCTGGGATGAAATTCATTTTATGGTGATGATCCTTCAAGATTTTGAATTGATGATAGCCCAAAAATCCACCAGTAAATGAATACATCTCTTGTTGTCCTACACTTTCAAGTACTTCATCTATAAATGGTGTTGGGAATGGATCATGCAAGATGACGTCGTTCAGCTTCCTTAGGTCAACACAGATCCCTACTTCACTATGTTTTTTCTTATCTTGGATCACTACAGGAATGATCCACTATGATTCTTCAATAGGCTCAATGATTCCCGCGTCTAACATATGATCCAATTCTTCTTTTACCCTTTCCTTGTATTTGGGGTTCATCCTATGCTTTTGCTGCTTACTAGGTTTAGCATCTCGTCGTAGGGGTATTTTTATCTCTCCTAGATCTCCCACTATCCCCTTCATCTATGAGAAGTTGGTATGGAATAGGTCTTGATATTCATGCAGTAAGTTCGTGATCTTCACAACTGTCTGTTCATCCCAATAATCTCCTATATTGGCCAAATTTGGGTTCTCTTGCAACCCAATGTTTACTTTCTTAATGTTTAAAGGATTGAGGAACAGGTCACTTGAAATACCACTCCCTTCTACTTCGCGTGTGCCTTCTGATTGTGGTATGTTTATATTATTTGGATCATCATCTATCTGTAGCTAGATTGTAGCAGGCCATCAATTGTTGAATGGTCGCACTACACTAGTGAGAGTTAGCCTCTTGGATAGGGATCTCAACAAATATATTTTCCTTTATCATCTGAAGCGCAACATCAACTATAGGGTGCTCATTGGTGAATTCAAATGTATGCACAAATTTCTTAGCAAGCCCTTCCTAATCTTGGGTTCCTTGTCACAATTCCATGGATGCATTAGGTGTCATTTCCAATGTATGTATGAAATGATGGACCCATTCCTATCGTGAATATTCTACAAATACCATGCGATAATGGTTCAGATGTTCAACAGGGTATTCCATCCCTGAATACTTGTGATTTATGAGGGTGACCTCTTCACCAAACTTGATTTCCATCAACATTTTGCACTGTGTCCAGTCCATTATAGATTTGTTATGGACACCCCAACAACTAGTGGGTGTAGCCTTTAGCACATGGTCTATCATAGACAACCATTGTGACTCTATTACAAATCCTCCAAACTTTGTTAAGAATGTCACAAGGTTAGGTAAACCCTCATATGTAGGTAGTTATTGCAGCTCATTCTCCACCTATCACACATACCTTGTGATTCTTGTACACCTCCGGATGGATACTTCATGCAGTCTATTTTTCCAATTCTCCAAGGCCTCCCATGAGTTCGATGTGCAGGAACTAGCACTCTTCCAGTTCAGGTTTCCATCCACTATGGGGTTGATGTAGTCTTCTTGTAATGTAGTAACATTATAGGTTTGGTCAAGATAGTCGACCTGTTCGTCATTGTATAAAGGCTGAATGTATCTCTATCCTTCTAATGGATCAATGGGAAACACCACTCTCATCTCATTATCCTCAAATGAGAGGATCCTTTTCTTGAATTTTATAATGGTATGGTTGTCTATAGCCCAATCTATCCCTAGTAATGCAGGATAGGGGTGTGTGTCATCAACAATGTTTATGACCTCAAATTCAACAGATGTGTGCAACCCTTCAATGTTGACAGGGACTTGACTCAATCTACCAATGTCTATGACCTTCACCTGGTTTGCAAGTCATAGCTAGACAGGGGACTAGTCCAAGCACGGCTTGCCCATAATTTCCCAATTTTGTCACGTCAAAATATTGACAATAGACCCTAGGTCTAAGATGATGTAATCCATGTCATAGTCACCTATCTGCGCAATCATTCTTAACTTGCTGCCAGATCTGAATTTTTTTCTCACTTTGTTAACTTTCTTTTTAGGTTTTAGCTCTATAGGTATCTCTTCTATCATCACTTGTAGTTCTCCAATAGGATCTTTATCTTGCATTAGTGTTAAGCAACTTGATAGAAAGGCTTTGAGCTTACTAACCTTTTATGGGACCTTCTTCTGGTATTGGTGCAGTGGCCATTGCATTCTTCAATTTATCCAAGCTTTCCTGGGAGGTTGTTGTCTATTGAAACTTTGCATCTTTCTTCGGTAGTTTCTCCATAGCTGCAGTGATCATTGCGTATCCTATGATGAATTTTCTATAATAACATGTGTGTCTTAATACTGATCTCAGCTGCATGACTGATGTAGGTTGGGGTAAATTGAGAATAATTGCAATCTTTGCTAGGTCGACTAAAATATTGTCGCGACACATGACGTGGCCCAAAAACACACCAAACAGTGCATAAAATATACATTTTTTTGAATTAAGCGCAATATGATACTGGTGACAATGACCCAACATCATGCACAGACTCTCAATATGGTCTCTTACTAGACCAAACATAGTCCAAACATCAAAGTAGACTTCAATAAATTTATTTATAAAATCTTTGAAAGAAAAAACTACTATTCTAAAAAAGCTAGCAGGTGCATTCTTGAGTCCAAAGGGCATTACCATATACTAGTAGCATCCCCATTCTGGGATGAAAGTCATTTTATGGTGTCCTCCTTCAATATTTTGAATTGATGATAGCCCAAAAATCCACCAGTAAAAGAATACATCTCTTGTTGTCCTACACTTTCAAGTACTTCATCTATAAATGGTGTTGGGAATGGATCGTGCAAGATGACGTCGTTCAGCTTCCTTAGGTCGACACAGATCCTTACTTCGCTATCTTTTTTCTTATCTTGGATCACTACAAGGCTGATCCACTATGATTCTTCAATAGGTTCAATGATTCCTGCATCTAACATATGATCCAATTCTTCTTTTACCCTTTCCTTGTATTTGGGGTTCATCCTATGCGTTCGCTGCTTACTGGGTTTAGAATCTAGTCGTAGGGGTATTTTTTATCTCTCCTAGATCTCCCACTGTCCCCTTCATCTATAAGAAGTTGGTATGGAATAGGTCTTGATATTCGTGCAGTAAGTTCGTGATCTTTGCAACTGTCTCTTCTTCCCAATAATCTCCTATATTGGCCAAATTTGGGTTCTCTTGCAACCCAATGTTTACTTTCTTAATGTTTAAAGGATTGAGGAACTGTTCAGTTGAAATACCACTCCCTTCTACTTCGCGTGTGCCTTCTGATTGTGGTATGTTTATATTATTTGGATCATCATCTATCTGTAGCTAGATTGTAGCAGGCCATCAATTGTTGAATGGTCGCACTACACTGGTGAGAGTTAGCCTCTTGGATAGGGATCTCAACAAATATATTTTCCTTTATCGTTAGAGGCACAACATCAACTATAGGGTGCTCATTGGTGAATTCAAATGTATGCACAAATTTCTTAGCAAGCCCTTCCTAATCTTGGGTTCCTTGTCGCAATTCCATGGATGCATTAGGTTTCATTTCCAATGTATGTATGAAATGATGGACTGATTCCTATCGTGAATATTCTACAAATACCATGCAGTAATGGTTCATATGTTCAACAGGGTATTCCAACCCTGAATACTTGTGATTTATGAGGGTGACCTCTTCATCAAACTTGACTTCCATCAACCTTTTGCACTGTGTCTAGTCCATTATAGTTTTGTTATGTGCACCCCACCAACTAGCGGGTGTAGCCTTTAGCACATGGTCTAGCGAAGACAACCATTGTGACTCTATTACAAGTCCTCCAAACTATATTAAGAATGTTTCAAGGTTAGGTAAGCCCTCATATGTGAGTAGTTATTGCAGCTCATTCTCCACCTGTCGCACATACCTTGTGATTCTTGTACACCTTCGCATGGAGACTTCATGCAGTATATTTTTCCAATTTTCCAAGGCCTCCCATGAGTTTGATGTGCGAGAACTATCACTCTTCCAGTTCAGGTTTCCATCCACTGTGGGGTTGATGTAGTATTCTTGTAATGCAGTAACATTATAGATTTGGTCGAGATAGTTGACCTATCCGTCATTGTATACAAGCTCAATGTATCTCTATCCTTCTAATGGATCAATGGGAAACACCACTCTCATCTCATTATCCTCAAATGAGAGGATCCTTTTCTTGAATTTTATAATGGTATGGTTGTCTATAGCCCAATCTATCCCTAGTAATGCAGGATAGGGGTGTGTGTCATCAAAAATGTTTATGACCTGAAAGTCAATAGATGTGCGCAACCCTTCAATGTTGACAGGGACTTGACTCAGTCTACCAATGTGTATGACCTTCACCTGGTTCGCAAGTCATAGCTGGACAGGGGACCAGTTCAAGCACGGCTTGTGCATACTTTCCCAATTTTGTTGCATCAAAATATTGACATCAGACCCTAGGTCTAAGATGATGTAATCCATGTCATAGTCACCTATCTGCCCAGTCATTATTAACTTGCTACCAGTTCTGAATTTTTTTTCTCACTTTGTTAACTTTATTTTTAGGTTTTTTCTCTACAGGTATCTCTTCTATCATCACTTCTAGTTCTCCAACAGGATCTTTATCTTGCATTAGTGTTAAGCAACTTGATAGAAAGGTTTTGAGCTTACTAACGTTTTATGGGACCTTCTTCTGGAATATGCGCTAAAACTGCTCGGGCATCTCCTTGACTTCTTCGGATGTCGATGGTACTTCTAGATCCCCAAATTCTATTCGCACATCCAAGAATACTTCCTTCTATTTTTGGACATCGAATAACTCCTTTTTCTGCACCGCTGACTATACTTGTGGCTACGGTTGTTCTTTCTATTTATCCTAATCTGGTTTGGTCGCAACACCTCCTCATGTTATGACAATGATATTTGGATCTTGTTGTTCCATGGCAATCATCTGAACATTCATATTTGGATTAGGATTCAGGTTTTGTGGAGGGATAGGTCCTGCGATGGTCGTTGCTTTCCATTCCATTTTGCAATCAACTGAGGACATTGCTCCATATTGTGGTCCTTCCCTTTACAATATGAACATGTCTTTGCCGGTTCCAGGAAATCTCTAGCATAATGACCTAGTTTTCCATAGTTATAGCATGTAACTTGGCCTCTTCCTCTACCAAAACCTCCTCCTGTGCCTCTTCCTCTGAAGTTTCCACCACCCCTTCCCTATGGGTGTGGTTGTTGTGGCGGGTACTGATTCTGCTTGTAGTGATTTTGCAGTGAGTATGGCTGGTGAGGTGCATACTGATGCGGATACTGATTTTGAGATTAATTTTGTGGGAATTATGCAGGCTGATATGATTCTTGCACCTATTCAACTTGAGCATGCCCCTCATTTTTCATTAAGTAGATGTCGATGGTTTTTTCCTTCAGAAGATCGTATGCTCTACAATCTTTCTCATCATGTCCTACTAACTTACAAAATTTACAGAAGAGGTTTGTCAGTGTACTTACAAATTTTTGCAAATATAAACAATCTTCATCGTGATGCCCTCTAGACTGACATATGTGGCACTAGGGTATTTCATGGCCATTTAGTGGGTTTGGTGCACCAGATGAGACACAATTCATGAAGGTCAAACAATCATCCTTAGTATGTCCGTCTGTTCTTCATTTTGTGCACCATAAATATTCTTGTGCTTCCTTACCCTTCTTGATGTCTTGAATTTATATTGTTAATATTAGAGGAAATTTGAGGTCTAAAATGGGGCTCCTAAGGAAAATAATAAAATAATAGTTAAAATAATAAAATAATAGTTATAATAATAAAATAATACTTATAATAATAAAATAATAGTTATTAATTTTGGGGGAAGAATGAAAAAAACTAATTTTTTTGTTCATATTTTCGACATATCTCCCTGGGTTTTTACTCAAATTCTGAGTGGGAGATCTCGTTGGATGAAAATTTAATTTCACATCCAGCGAGTACCCACACTACATACTTTTGACAGACCCCGATACCCAAAAAATAAGAAATACCTGAAAAAATGTGATGATGATGTCATCATCATGTTTTTTCAAGTATTTCTTGTTTTTGGGGTAGCAGGGTCTGTCAAAAGTATGCACTATGGGCACTTGTTGGATGCGGAATTAAATTCCACATCCAATGAGCTCTGCTGCTTGAAATTTGAGTAAAAACACAGGGATATATGTTGAAAATACGAACAAAAAAGTAGTTTTCTTTTATGACAAATATGTTAATTCAACCATTATGGTTGACTCATTTTATTGAAATTCTATTGGTTCTTGAATTCCAACTCACAAAATTTATTTTTGGCTTGTTTTCTTATAAGGCCCATTTTAGACCCCAAATTTCCTGTAATGATTAGCCAATTACGACTGTATCTTTACCATTCCTACAGCACCGTCGCCAATCGGAGAGGCCTATAGCTTCATTACTAGCTGTAATGCTTTTGTTTGTGACTCAATATTTTGTAGCATAAGCTTCCCTCGGATGTGTCATAATAGTGCAGCAATAAACCATTCTTTATGCTGCATGTCCGACATTTGGAAACTTAATTTGGCCATCAAAGTTTTAAAGCACTGGTCAAAGTCCCAGAATGACTATGCTAGTGCTTGTTTTATCTTCTTGATCTCCGTAATGCACTGCGACTCAAAGTTCGGTTTTTTGAACTCAAAGTCCATTGCGTCTCAGATCTCATCCAGAGTCTTCTACGATGTTCTGGAAGGTGTGACACAGAACTTCATAAACCAATATAATGCACGAACCCTCAGAGTCGTGATTATTTGTGCCTTCTTTTTGTCTGCATTATGGACTAAATGAACCATCCAAATAGCTTTGCAGAGGAACCAATGCTGCTCTGGGTCTTCTGCTCCATTTTCATTGAATGTGGGTAATCGAATGTTCTCCCTTGCCATTTAGTTGGCATTGGGGTTCTCTGGTAATGGATTCAAAGAGGATATACCTTTCGGTGTACTAGTTGCATTACTAGAATTATTAGTATTAATATTCCTCTCAGGTGATGAGACTCTAGATATCACCTCTGGTGATATTATTAGTATGATGTAATTGTGTCCTGACCTTGGTTTCTCAATAGAGTCTTCAGAGTCCTCTGGTCCTTCAGAAATCGGGATATAGTCCTCCTCTTCATCTCGAATCCTTCACTTCTCTGTGACTGAATTTCATGTTCACTCTCCTCAAACGAGCTAGGATTCCTTCGTCCTTCTTCGGTATTTCTTCTTTTCCCTGATCTGAATGTCCTTCCACTCCTTAGGACTCCGACTTCTAGTTTAGGTTCTATATTTCCAGGGAAAATTTCAACTCACCCTTTCCCATTTTCCTAAAAAATTGTCTGTGACATAATATCTTTCCTAGGTATGCGACTCAACTACTCAACTGCAATATACCCTTCTCATAAACAAGCATTTTAATCCATGTACTGATAGACATCAAATATCTTCTTCGAGATCCTTGGAAAAAAATTCTTTCAGCCTCACTATATGAGGTTATAGTAACTACTGCAAACTCAATGATATATCCTTGTAAGATACTTTCAACCCAAAAATTGATAGCTCTAGAGATTGTGTTACTTACAATGGTTACTTCGCAAACCAATTAATCGCTCCGTTCGACAACTTCTCTTCTCTGTAAGTTTGTCTATCTAGTCGCCAATCTTGACAACCATTTGTGTAGTATAGTGGGAAACTTAGCAAAGAAGACCTCATGAATATCAAAATATATATACTCATCCACCCAACTCTCTATGCTCAATCGTGTTCTCGCTCTCTTCTTGCACAACTGCTAGAGTCTTAGACTCCTGTCAGTCCTCTATCTCTTTCTTCGTTGGATGCCACAACATTTCCCTCAGCTCAAATGATTATGGGTCTCAAAAATGGAACCATTTGTTGGCCTCTATCACCTTCTTTCCTAGACCCACAATTCAACAACACCACAATACCAACAATAAACCATAAGACATCGACCCAACAGAGCAAGCTCAATCGGCAACACCTACAAGGCAGGCACAATCTCACCTAAGATATCTAATGGGTAACTTCCATAACCACATTTTTGCAATTGGCGAGGGAATTATAGTCCCTTGGCACACAACAAAGCCATTCGATAAAGGCATCAAGGATGACGGATTCTACTCTGGTGCGACTGGACACAACTATATGTCAGCGTGCACAACACAACAATGTCCTTAAACCCTGCAACTGGTGTAACTGGTGCAATGCATCTGATCCTCTATACTGACAGATAGGTAACAACTAGTGATTTAACTTAGGAGTTTAAGCATGAACTAATAAACAACATTCCTACAATGCTTTTAACTCTCGTTTATTTACAGATTAGTCAAGATAGTGCATACATTCAGCTATAACTAATCAATATACAGTAATAAAATACTTTAACATTCACATAAACATTCACATAAACATTCAATACAACCATTCATTCAAAACAGCAAATAATGTGGAAACCCATCCAAGAAAAACCACCAAGGTGCTCTTCATCTGGCATGAGAAATTGTGTATAGCACCTTGGAGTCTGCGAATGATAGACTGTTCTTAATATATGTCTCTCTGTCTCAATATTCTGCTCTCATGCTCTCTAGTTTATTCTTCTATCTAATTCTACCGATCTGCGCACAGCCTAGACCGACTCTTCTACTTACTCTCTGCACACTCAACTACATATTTCTACCACTACTAGTGGTCTGCACACATGGCTACAAGATCCGTGGCTCAACAGCCTCCTACTTCTACTAGACTCTTCTCTAAGTATTTTTATTCTACTTACTCTAACTTCCTTACTAGGATAAACAAAACAGTAAAATGATGGACCTTAACTACTTTCCTCTCACAACAATGACAAATGTCCAACCCTTATACATAATGGGTTCTTCCTATTTATATCTTCTGCTAGACCACCCAGGGTCAACTATTACTGCTAGTCAGTTGCAGGTCATGATCAGCCATAAAAAATGGTTACAGGCTGTCAGGGACTAACACAAGGAACTATCGACCTGACTTACAAACTATTCCCTCATACGTGTGTTTTCTGCAGGATTACGTCTTATTTAACAGCCATGATCTTTCGGTCCTGTCACTTTCTGACTGTTACCCATTTGCATGCCTATAATCTTTCCTTTCCTCTTTTGTGCATGTGCTCTATCCTTCTTTGTCGGTTCCTTTTCTTCATTTGCTTCCTTTGCTTCCTTTGCAACCTGCTCTCTTTCTCGTTGCACGTGCTTTTCCTTCCTATCTTTTCCTATCCCAACAACAACTACCTTGAGGATAAGTTTGGGGGGATGAAAAATTTCAAGCATGGAAGTATAGGATCTCCCTGGCCCTTGATGAAAATGATTTGGATTAGTATAACAATAAGTAAGTTCCAAAAGCATATGGATATTAAGCTAAGTCTATCCATAAGAATAACTTGGTCAAGGCCAAGATAAGCATTACAAATTCTATTAAGGATCATCTCAACCCCCATGTGTCATCCTTTAAGACACCTAAGTAAGTGTTTGATGCTTTGAAAAAGATATTCGAACGAAATAACATCAAATGAATGATGGCATTGAGGAATGAGTTGAAGAATCTCAAGATAAAAAAAACCAGAGACCATGCAATCCCACTTCACAAGGGTTTCTCAAATCAAGGAACAACTTGAAGCAGATGAAGAGAATGTAGAAGAAGGAGAGATTGTTATGACCACCTTGAATGGTCTCCCAAGATCACGGGGTTCATTCATTCAAGGAATATGTGCTAGAAGTATTTTGATCACTTTCATTCTCTAGGAAGAGTGCACATAAGAAGAAGCTCAAATCATAACAAGAGAAGAGAATGTGGGAGAAACTAAAGATCAAACTCTCAAGGTTCACACCAAAAGAAATCATAGAAAGAAGGAGGAGCATCATCACAAAAAAGGCAGGACCTTCATCACAAAAGACAAAAAGCATTTAGAAGATATCCTTCCAGTATTAGATGCTACACTTGTGATGAGAAGGGACACTACTCCATAGATTGTCCCAAAAACAATGTTTTTTCATCCAATAAGTTAAAGAAGGAAATGCATGATGCTCATGCTGCTGAAGATGATTAACCAACTAAGAAAATATTAAGAGAATAAAGAGTTGAGTATTCAAGTGATGAAGAATATTTCATAATCTCAACACTCATAGGAATTATCTCACATGGAAGCAATGATTGGCTTGTATATAGTGGGGCATCCAAATATATGACGGGATAGAAATAATAATTCACCAATCTGAGTCACCTCAAAACGTGAAACTTGGGGATGATTATCAATACCCATAAAAGGAAGTGGAGCTTCTTCCTATAAGTTATATTCTGGGAAATCTTTGAATATTAAAGATGTTGTATATGTTCTAGGATTGAAGAGAAATATTCTCTCCATCTATGCACTAGATGCAAAGGGAATAAGGGTTGCATTCGTTGATATCCAAGTCCTAGTGTGGCCAAAAGGAAAGACAATAGATTATGCAACAATAATTGAAGAGAAAGAGGGAGGCGTGTACAAGTTGACATGACAACTTGAACAAGAATTGGTTCATGACTCCATAGAACCAAGTGAACTATGTCATATAAGGCTTACACATGTGCAATATAGACTAGTATTGATTGCAAGCAAAGCGATTTCAAGAATTCTACATATCCACACAAAACGTGAAGGCATTTAGAAGGGATGAGTGTAAGGAAAGAATGTAAAGAATACATTTACTAGCAGTGAAAGAAAAGGGAAATTATTACTAGAGATAGTCCACTTAAATGTTTATGGACCCATGTCATCCAGATCACTAAGAGGGTATGTATACCATGTTTCATTTATAGATGATTTCTCTTGTAAGACTTGGATATATTTCCTGAAAGGAAAATATGAATTATTCAAGAAGATCAAGGAATTCAAATCCTTGGTATAAAATCACACTAATATGAAGATCAAAACTCTGCACGATCAAATAATAGTCGAGAATTCACCTCGAAACAATTCAATGAACTTTGCAGAGAATATGGGATTAAGAGGGAGTTTAGCATTCCCTAAAATCCACAATAGAATGGTTTTGCATAATGAAAGAACAGAAAAATAATGGAATTTGCAAAATCAATGCTACATGACTAGGATATTCTGATGCACTTATGGGAAGAAGAAAAAATCACAACTATGTATGTACATAACTGTACTCCTCACCGAGTACTCGATAACAAGACCCCTGAAGAGGATTTTTTAGGAGAGATACTAGAAGTGAGCCATCTATGAATATTTGGCTACCTAGTGTACATACACATCCTAAAGGAAAAGAGAACAAAGCTTGATCCTTCAGGAATGAAGGGAATATCCATAGGATACCATGACACCTCAAAGGCCTAATGAATATACTTCCTAGCTTTTAAGAAGATCAACATCGACTGAGATGTAACATTTGATGGACTCAACATAGTCCATATTCATAAAAATAACTATTGAAGAGGTGCAAGAACTTGAAGAAACTAGAGTCCAACACACGACAATGAAAGAAATAACTCCAGAAGGCCATCAAGAGTAGGACATGGAAGAATTGCAAGAACCTGTAGAACCACTTCACAAGAAAAAACCCCACAAAATAAAAACAACATGGGAAAGATATCCACTACAAGATGCATAGAGAAAGGAAAATACTTAGACCATACAACAATTATGTGGTCCTCGTATGTGAAATCATTGATATAGAACCTTCCAACTATGAAGAGGCTACAGAAAAGAAAGAACAGAATGATGCGATGATCGAGGAGTACTAGTCAATTATGAAAAACCAAATTCAGTGATAACTTCAAAGTGGATCTACAAGATCATGCATGCTGTAGACGGTAGCATTGGAAAACACAAGGAAAGTTTTGTGGTGTGTGTCTTCTCTGATAAATAAGGAATAGACTACGAGGAGACATTTTTTCCCATAGAGAGATACACTTCCATCAAATTTATCCTTGCATTGGTTGCAGTAATGAAATGGAAGGTACACCAGATGGACATCAAGACACAATTCTTGAATGGTGTTGTTGAACAGGAAGTGTACATGGAGAAGCCACCAAGATTTGACACAAGTGACAGGAAGACTCATATGTGCAAATTAAACAAATCTTGGTACGGATTGAAACATAGACCCAGGACATGGTGTGATAGGATGGATATATTTTTTATTAGATTAGGATTTACGAAGAGTAAAGTGGATTCCAACCTTTAATTCAAGGTTGAATGCGGAAGATGAGTGATGCTCCTGCTATATGTTGATGACATGTTTTTGACAAGAGAGGATGAACTCATTGTATATGCAAAGAGAAATATTGGCATTGAGTTCAAGATGAAATACTTAGGGATGACGCACTACTTCTTAGGCATGGAGGTGTGGCAGAGTGTGGATGGGATCCTCCTTAGTCAAAGAAAGTATGCAGTGGATATTCTGAAGAGATTTTGAAATATTGGACTACAAGGAAAATGAATTGAAATAGGCACTGAAGACATGGTATGGTAGGATTGACAACTTCCTACCGAAAGAGGATGGAACCCTGATTTGGAGGAATCATATCTCCCAGAATATAGCGAATCTAAGGCAAAAATATTTACAAAAGGTACATCAGGATTGTATCTTGGGCCGATAAAATTTTTGTCCCCTGATACCTCTTTAATCCTGATATATAGCGAATGTACCAAAACTACCTGTTTTAGTATTTTAGTGTTTTTCACGCCAGGGGTCAAACTAGGGTTTGACTTTCCTAGATTTTTACCCAACCAAAAATATAAAACTTGGTGTCTAAATTTATATTTTGATAAGGAGAGAAATCCTATGCTGGGCTCACTCAAAAGTTCCTCTTTTGTGAAAAGCCCTAATTTCTCGTAGTAAAAACTCAAAATGCCCGGAATCAAATTTTGCTTCAACAAAAGGATGCACCCATCAATATAGACGTAGCTTAGAATCCTTTTGGTGATGGATTATGGAGAGAAAGACAAAAAATTAAGAATCCATAGCTTCTACAGCTGCATAGTGTCTTCTTCTCAAGTTGGCTCTGATACCATGTTAGATTTTTGTCATTTAAGCAATATGATCTTAGGATCTTATCTGAGAAAATAACATGCACAACAATCAATCAAAAGAGACAAGAGACATAAATATTTTCCTCAGGGAAACCATAAAGGAGAAAACCCCGCAACTTCCTCAAATATAGAATGAGCACCAATGGTAGCAGTAAAACCCAAAGACAGAAAATATGATCTTCAACAGCTATTCTCTCTCTCACTTGTGTGAGCACTTCCTCTCTCACTCATGCACCCCAATTGAGTGAGAGTGTGTATCAAATAGAGAGTCTCACTCTCTATTTATATTAGTTTCCAACTTTTACAATTACTTACCAGGGCCAACATCTCTAGGAGAGTCTAATAACCCTAGTGCCCCTCAACTGTGGGGACTTTTCCCTCTGATCAACAAGTATGATTAACCTTAACTTAATTGTGGGGACTATTGCTCTCACTTACAATGGAGGGTTAACCTCAATGATGTTGCATGACTTTATTATATTAATTACTCTCTCGTTAAGAACATCAGGGTATAATAAAATACAAATGATTCTCTCGATAGGAACATCGGGGTACAATATAAGATATATAGGTGAATACATTCTGAAGTTACAAATACATCAACAATTTGTTTCTCTTAATGTGTAAGAAAATTAAGACAATAAAATTTACACCTTGAAATTGGATTTCTCTTGGTGCTTAATAGATCTATGTTTAATATGGATCTTGTTGGTATTTCTAATAATCACATACATTGCTTCATTGGTTGCAACATGCAAAGAGATAAGGAAATTCTCACCCTTGTCACAATTTTCCCAAAACAATATTGGAAACTCCACTATTTTTTTTTATCTTCTTATCTATAGGTTGTGTGTTTCTTGTTAACTGATTTGGTGTGTTTTGTAGGATCATATTTTGTTGTTTATAGTGTATCCAATGCAATATGTAGGCTCAATGTCTACTTCCATTCATTTTTATTCCTATGTTGTTCTTGATGTCTATTATCCATGGATTTGTGTGATTTCTTCTTAGACATCCACATGGTAATGCAAATATGTCTTCATTATCTCACATAGTTTATCAATGCAGATTGTGTAACATGTTAACTGCAGCGACATTGTAACTTTCTGGGGAAAACCTAGGCAATTGTCTCAATTTTTTGATCAATTTTTTCTTGATTTCAAAAAACTAGTAGTCCATTGAGATGTCCACTCCTGATATGGAATTGAAAGTCAAAATAAAAACCATTTTTATGTATTTCTTGATATCAAAATCACATAGCCTAATTAGGGGGGGAAGATATGTTTTTCAACTTTCCTAGGCATAGGCTTTGAACATACTATCTCTTAGTAGATGTTATAGATAAAACCAACACTTGTTCATCTATGATGAAAATTCAAAAGATGACATTCAAAGTGTCACTGATTGTTCAAAACATGACACTTATGGATGGAAGTTTCCTTTATTTGATCCCTGCACGATCCCTAATGATGTCACTAAGCATTAAAACCGAGATCCCAACACATTTCCCTTCATCCTAGAAATTTTAACCATAAAATATCCCATTCACACCCTACACTCTACTAATGTGTGAACCATTTACATGTTTCCCTTTAGAAAGGTACAAACTCTTAAAAAAATTCCCCAAAAATTTAAAAATTTAAAAATTTGAGGAGTTATGGAAGTTTATAAAACTAATTGACTCAGTTGTGAACTTGTGACCTATTGAACCACTTGGTAACCATATACAACTATCTCAATATAACTTAAAAGGAGATCATGTGGACCAAGGAAGGGTGACTCCATATAGTAAGATAATGTTGGAGGAGTCACTCTTCATCACACCCCTTATTCCCATCCACATTAGTATCCCTTGTTGTTGATCAATATATCACTACATGTGGAAGTTGTTTCCATCATGTGATTCCATCCCTTCAATAAATTCAGTAGACTTGAAGTTCGATTATTAGAGTGCAAGAGTGGAGACATCATATCTTTGGCTTCTATAAGGTTCTTGGCAATGATAAGGTATGATTTGTAATTGCTTCATCATCATTATGGAAATTTGGCATATTTCCCTCCCATTGCTAAACATCATATGAACACATGTCCTGATGCTTCATCAATATCACAACAATAGTGTCCAACCAACCCTTACAAAGAAACTTATATCAAAGAAGAATTTGATAGGCTTTACTAAGTAGGGTTCATTTACCACATTTACCACATCACATACACATTGTGGGTGTAAAATCCCATCTCTATGAACAAATAATACCGAATGGTTGCATAGATATTAGGGATATTAACAAATATGATCTAAAATAAAACTTACATGCCCAATTAATTTACTAAGTTGTCAATACTTGTGTCGGTCAATAAGTCTTTAAATCTATGGATGTATTTTTTGGCTACAACCAAATATAGATCTATGAAAATGTTGAATATAAAATCACTTTCACCACACCATCGTGTATTTTTTATGAAAAATTCACTTGGATTGGCTACAAATCAGGTGCATAATAGAAAATGATGGACACTCAACAACATAAGGTGCCAAGAATTGTGTGCTTCTATTAAATTAGGAAATACAATGTTTATACAATGCATATTCAATGATTTATTTGATTCATTTCTCAATCGACTATTATCTTACAATACTTATGAAATTATAGGTATGAGGGTATTGTTCATCCTCGAAAAAAAAACACGGTAGAATTTAGAATCCTCTTCTCTGAATTCTCATCAGTATTTGTAGATGTCCCTAAGTAAAATTTCATGCTCAATCGACCTTCTAGAATTATTTGGATTCTTGCTAGTTTGATGCACCTCTATTAAGATCATATGCCTCCTATTGGTGGGTTTTTCCATTTGGAATTCCGCAACAACCGTCATAACTACGCAAGAAATGCCCCAACTACCTCTAATAACTTTAAATTCTATGCTTTGATCCACTCATTGATGGAATCCAATTGTCATTGGTTCAAATTCCAACTGTGCTCTGTCTCCTTTTCATGACTCACTCCATCCTTGGGATGGTGATTTATGATTGACATCAACTGCTTAGAATTTCCATGAATTCCCTTCCTCTTGAATTATTTACCTACACCTATTTAGAGGTCCTTGACTACTCTCCAAACAAATTCAATCTTTGTAGCTTCGACTAGTCTTGTTAAGCCTTTATTGCATTGCATCAATCTCCCTAGGTTGAAAAGAAATATGCCCACAGTTTTGTACTTCTACAAGATCTTCTTTTGAGATCCAGGTCACTTCCTCCAAAATCTTATCCTTCCAATGGACCAAAAAATCGTTCTTCTTTCCACTTTTCATTTTCTCAACTTCCCCTCCATGGAGCAAATTTGTGACCTCTTCTATTAGTTCAAACGGTATCTTATTGCACCAGTCCAAAATCATATCGTCTTCACTCATCAATCCTTACTCATACTTATATAATTTAAAATATTAAAAGGTTATGATATACCCATATCATTCGGAAACTCCAAAACATAAGCATTATATGAAATCTTATTCAAAATATTCCAAGGTCCAATATTCTTTAGCTTCATCGTATAATATGTCCCTCGTGGGAATTTTTTTTTTCTCAAGTGTGCATACACTAAGTCACCATATGCAAAATATCGCAATTGTCTCTTTCGTTCATCACTCAATGTGTATGCCATGTTACTCTTTTCCAAGTGTTTCCTCAATTTTTAATGCACTTGTTTCATATGGTTGATTAATGATTATGCATTTGGACTCTTCTATACTCACATCAAAAACTTTACTAATTCATCCACTCCATATGGAATTCTACCTTACACAATATGGAATGGAATCATCCCAGTCAGACTGTTCACTAAATTGTTGTACAAGAATTCTTCTTGCATTAACACATTTTTGCACTACTTCGGTCATCCTTAGTTAAATGCCTTAGTGAATTTCCTAAAAGTTTGTTCGCGACTTTCTTCTTCCTATCAATTAAAAGATAGTATGCATATATGGAATACATCTTTGTGCCAACCTTCTTCCATAGGGTTCTACATAGATAACCCATGAACTTGGTGTCCCTGTCTGAAGGAATGCTCTTCGAAAACCCATGCAATCTCACAATTTCATTGAATAACAAAACAACAATACCCATGGAATCACTTGTCCTAAAATATGAAATAACCTGTTCCATATTTGAAAAGTTGTACACTACCACAAAAATGGATTCATTCACTTACCGTGTCTTCAAAAATATGAGCACAAAACCAATGCTGACATCCTCCCACATAATGGTTGACATTGGTAAATGTGGATACAATCCCATATTCTTCCTTCTTCTTTTGGCATGCTCACGTACTCTACATTGTTAGATGAACTTATTTACATTCGTCATCAATCCTGGATAGTAATATTTCTCCTCCACTAATACTTTGGTCTTGTTTATGCCAAAGTGTCCTCCTACTCCTATGCTATGCATCTCTCTTATCAAATTCTCTCGAATTGATCCTCAGGGAATGCATAGTTCATGTCCTCTGAACAAGTATCCTTCTTGGATGAAATAATCTAGGTATGGAGTCCTATCAATAATCCAAGGTACCTTTGATTTCTTGCATGCTTGATCAACATATTTGTTGACTTCATAGTTTACTTTGATCCTCTCCATCCATGTCGACTAAAGAATTATTGTTCCCATCGGTGCAACTCTACAACATAATGATTCAATCATTTTGTTGGTCTATATTGACTTAGGCTTCGATGTAAGTCAAGAAAGACAAACAAGTATTTCCCGACTTTGAAGGAATTGATGTAAATCTACATAAATTTTACCTATTTCATCTGTCATTTTTTCAACTTTATCTGAGTATTCAAATATCTCAAACCTTAGTGGTAGGTGAAGAAAGAAAAAATATTTGGGAAACAAGTAGTACTTCCACTTCTTCATTGTCTGCACTATGGCATAATACTCTTGGTCATAGATTGAGTAATTTTTCTTGGAATAATCCAACTTCTCATTGAAGAATGCAATTGTTTGGCTTTCCTAGATTAGAATTTCTCTATTTTCTAAACGACTTGCATCACACTCGACCTAAAAATACCTTGTCAAAATCTAGGAGAGCTAAGACTGGTATGTTCATTACCTTTTTCTTCATCTTCTTAAAGGCTTTTGAGGTGGAATCTGTCCACTTGAACTCTCTCTATTTCATCCATGCCATCAATAGTACACATACCTGACTAACATATATGATGAACTTCCTGTAAAAAATAAAAATTCCATGAAAAATTCTTAAATCGGTGGAACTCATCATATTAGGCCACTCTAAGATAACTCTGATATTTTCTAGGTCCATCTTCAACCCTTGGCTTGAGATTATGAATACCAAGTATAACAATTCCTCTTGCATGAAGCAACACTTCTGCAAATTCACCAACAGGTTCTCTCGAATTAGCCTCCGTAGTACTTGTCATATGTGACCTAAGTGCTCAAACTTTAACTTGCTAAAAATAAAAATTTCGTCGAGATATACAATGAAACATTTTACTAGAAATGGTTTCAAAACCTCATTCAATAGTCGCATGAACATAGTTGGCGCATTGATAATACCAAATGGAATAACCATCCATTCATGTATTCCTTCCTTCGTCTTGAAGGTTGTCTTCCACTCAGCACCTTCCATAATATTGATCTGGTGGTATCCACTCTTCAAGTTGATCTCGGTGAAGTACCTTCCTCCACTCAAGTAGTTGATCAAGTCATCCATCCTCCGTAATGGAAACCCGTACTTGATAGTAATAATATTGATGGCATTTGAATCAATCATTAGAGTAAATATGGGCCTTATAAGAAAATGAGCCATCATAATTTCTTGATGAGTTAAAATTCAAGAACCAATAGAATTTCAATAAAATTAGTCAATCATAATGGTTGACCTGACATATTTGTCATAAAAAAAAACTTTTTTTGTTCATATTTTAGATATACCTCCCTAAGTTTTTACTCAAATTTCAAGCAGGAGCACTTGTTGGATGTGAAATTTAATTACGTATCCAACAAGTGCTCCATTTTGAAATTTGAGTCAAAACAGAGGGAGATATATTAAAAATATGAATAAAAAAGTAGTTGTTTCTTTCTTCCTCCAAAATTAATAAATATTATTTTATTAATTTCCTCAGGAGGTTTAGAACTCAAATTTATTCTTATGGCACATCTTCCATTCTCCTCCTTTCTTTGGTGCCACACCAACTAGTTCTACACACAAGCTCAAGCTTTATTCAATCAACCCCTTGTCCAATAGCTCTTGGACTTGTCGATTCATGTCAACATTTTCAGTTGACATCATCGTATGTGTCTCCTTATTTGTCAAACTTGACCCTAGAATGAAGTCAATATGATGTGAGGTACCTTTAGTTAGTGGTAATATTGTCGACATTTGATCGACCATTATACCTCCAAACTCTAATAGTATTTATTAAACTTCAGCTGGGATGCTCTTAATCGGCTCATAGATGCTTAATGCTTTTGGAATGGGTGTGAAGAAATATTGTTTCTTCTCTTACTCCTTCATCGAATAGTTTGCTAAGCACATCAACACCCTCTGTTACTAGTAATTGGTTTCCTTTCCTTGGAAACTCTATTCCTCACCTAATGGAATCATCTTGAACTTTCAACCATCCTTCTCGACTGCTACAATGTTTTGACAACCATTTTATACCATATTCCAATCATAATTCCATGATCATCCCAAAAATAGATGACACACATCCATGGGAATCACATGGCATACCATGTTGTTATAAACCTATATGATCTTAAAATTGGCTAGCCATTGTCGCGTCACCATAACAAGGTTATACTTCTTCAACCATGACACTGAATATGCATTTGGGTGTGGTTGACACTTTAACCCCATACTGCCTATGATGTTTGTTAAGACCAAATTATTTGTGTTTCCTCTATTTATGGTAGTCCTGTAATATCTAACCTGGATCTTCATCTTTTTCTGTAAGATCCACTTCCTTTGTGTTGGTTCATTCTCCTCCTATTGAATTGGTTGCAAAAATGTCCACCGAGTCATCATATTTCTACCGCCCTTTGATGCAGTTTCTATTGTGTTCTCTCTCACAATCAAAGCTATTATATCATCTGCTCCTCGAGTATTTTTCCATTTCTCTTATTCAAACTATTACTTCTCTAGTTTTCAAGCTCGTTTAGTAGGTAGACAATTTTATTTTGACAAACCCCTCATCTCAAGTAAGAATCAATTAATTCATCTCCTGGGTCTTCTTCCTCCTCATCCTTGAAAGTGTTTTCTTCGTACTCAACTTCTTCATCACTATGGTCTAGGGTTTCAACACCATATCCCCTTTTTTGAGCTTCCTTCGCTAATCCCAACTTGCTCTTCATATTTCTAATGAATAAATACACTCTTCGAACATTTATTGATCAATAGTCACACATATTCCTCTGTGTGTCCTTCATTCTCTACCACATATATTTACACCCCTCCAAACCATCAACTCTTACTCAACTTACTGGAACACTACTCCTGAATTGTAATTGGGTTAATCACATCCTCTTCAACTCTACCCAACTATAGTTGGAGTTGCTCCCTCATCTAATTGCGACTTGATTTTTATGTATGATTCTTTTTGTTTGATACCAACTAATGAAATCACAACTTGGTTCGGTTGCAAATCAAGTGCAAAATGGGAATGTGATGGACACAACAACATAAGGCGACAAGAATTATGGACTTCGATTAAATTATGAAACACAACTTTTTTACAATGCAGAGTCAATGCTATGCTCTAGTTGTTTCTAAATTGACTATTATATTAAAAAAGTTAACAAATTACAAGTATTAAAGTATTCTTTGTCCTTAGAACAACAACAACAACCTAGAAATTGGCATCCCCTTTTCTGAGCTTTGATAGGTATTTATAGATGTTGCTCATTCAAATTTCCCACTCAATTGGCCTTCTAAAAACCTTTGGTTACATACTATTTTGATGCATATTTATTAAATTCTCATCTGCATCCTCTTGGAATGTTTTACCATATGGCATTTTGTAACAATTTCCATAACTGCACCACAAGTCCCACAACTACCTCTAATGGCTCATACTTCTATGCTCTAGTCCACTCATCTACTGAATCCCATCATCACTGACTCAAGTTTTGATTGTGTTCCATCACCTTTTCATGATTCACTCCATCCTTGGGTTGGTTACATGGAATCAACCTCAGCTAGTCAAAGTCTCCATGACTTACCTTCTCCCTGTTGACTTCTTTACTTGTTCCTGTCTAGAGGTTTTCAACTACCTTTCAGATGAATTCACTCAAATTAGCTTCGATTGCTTTTCTTGGGCCTTAATGCCCCTGCATCATTTTTCTTATTGTGTCATGCCCCCTTGGCATAATCCAACTTCTCGTTGAAGAATGTAGTTGTTTGGCTTTCCTAGATTAGAATTTCTCTAATTTCTAAATGACTTCCATCACACTCGACTTGAAAATACCTTGTCAAAAATCTAGGAGAGCTAAGACTAGTATGTTCATTACCCTTTTCTTCATCTTCTCAAAGGCTTTTCAAGTGGCCTCCATCCACTTGAACTCTCTCTATTTCATCCACGCCATCAATAGTACACATACCTGACTAACATATATTATGAACTTCCTGTAAAAAATAACAATTCCATGAAAACTTCTTATCTTGGTGGAACTCATCATATTAGGCCACTCTAAGATAACTCTGATATTTTCTAAGTCCATCTTCAACCCCTAGCTTGAGATTATGAATACCAAATATAACAATTCCTCTTGCATTAAGGAACACTTCTGCAAATTCACCAACATGTTCTCCCAAATTAGCCTCTATAGTACTTGTCATATGTGAACTAAGTGCTTAAACATTAACTTGCTAAAAATAAAAATGTCGTCGAGATATACAATAACAAAATTTACTAGAAATGGTTTCAAAACCTCATTTAATAGTCGCATGAACATAGTTGGTGCATTGATATTCCCAAATGGAATAACCATCCATTCATGTAGTCCTTCCTTCATCTTGAAGGTTATCATCCACTCAGCACCATCCCTAATATTGATATGGTGGTATCCACTCTTCAAGTTGATCTCGGTGAAGTACCTTTCTCCACTCAGGTAATCAATCAACTCATCCATCCTTGGTAATGGAAACATGTACTTGATAGTAAACATATTGATGGCACTTGAATCAATCATTAGAGTAAATCTAGGGTCTAAAATGGGCATTATATGAAAACGAGCCATCATAATTTCTTGACGAGTTAAAATTTAAGAACCAATAGAGTTTCAATCAAATCAGTCAATCTTAATGATTGACTTGACATATTTGTCATTAAAAACAACTTTTTGTTCGTATTTTGAACATATCTCCCTATGTTTTTACTCAAATTTCAAGTAGGAGCACTTGTTGGATGCGAATTTTAATTACGTATCCAACAAGTTCTCCCTCTCGAAATTTGAGTCATAACATAGGGATATATAATGAAAATACGAATAAAAAAGTAGTTTTTTCGTTCTTCCTCCAAAATGAATAAATATTATTTTATTAATTTCCTTAGGAGGTTTAGAACTCAAATTTATTCTAATGGCACATCTTCCATTCTCCTCCTTTCTTTGGTGCCACACCAACTAGTAGTACACACAAACTCAAACTTTCTCGGATCAACCCCTTGTGCAATAGCTCTTGGAATTGTTGATTCATGTCAACATTTTTAGTCAACATCATCCTATGTGTCTCCTTATTTGTCAAACTTGACCCTAGAATCAAGTCGATATGATGTGAGATACCTTTAGTCAGTGGTAATCTCGTCAACATTTCATTCACCATTATAACTCCAAACACTAATAGTACTTTTGAAACTTCAGTTGGGATGCTCTTAATTGGATCATATATTCTTAATCATTTTGGAATAGATGTGAAGAAATATTGTTATTCTCTTACTGCTTCATAGACTAGTTGGCTAAGCACATCAGCACCCTTTGTTACTAGTAATTGGTTTCCTTTCCTTAGATACGCTATTCCTTAGCTAATGGAACCATCTTGAACTTTCAACCATCCTTCTCGACTGTTACAATGTTCTGACAACCATTGTATACATATTCCAATCATACTTGCATGATCATCCCAAATAGATGACGCATCCATGGGAATCACATGGCATAACACATTGTTGTAAACCTATATGATCTTAACATTGATCAGGAATTATCGTGTCACCATGACAAGGTCATACTTCTTCAACCATGACACTGAATATGCATTCGAGTGTGGTCGACACTTTAACCCCATCTTATTGATGACGTCTTTTGAGACCAAATTATTTGTGTTTCCTCTATTGATGATAGTCCTGTAATATCTATCCTGGATCTTCATCTTTTTCTCTAAGATCCACTTCCTTTGTGTCGGTTTGTTCTCCTCCTATCGAATTGGTTGCAAAAATGTCCATCGAGTCATCATATTTCTACCTTTCTCTAATGCATTTTCTGTTTTGTTCTCTCTTACAGTCAATCCTATTATATCGTCGGCTCCTCGACTATTTTTCTATTTCTCTTATTCATTCTATTACTTCTCCAGGTTTTAAGTTCGTTTAGTAGGTAGAAAAGCTTATTTTGACCAACCCCTCATTTCAAGTAAGACTTAAGTAATTCATCTCCTCGGTCTTATTCCTCTTCATCCTCCAAACTGTTTGCTTCATACTCAAGTTCTTCATCACTATGGTCTAGGGTTTCAACACCATATCTCCTTTTTTGGGCTTCCTTCAGTTATTCCAACTTGCTCTTCGTATTTCTAATGATTGAATACACTCTTTGAACGTTTCTTGATCAATAGTCACGCATATGCCCTTGTGTGGCTTTCGTCCTCTACCACATACATTTAAACCCCTCTGAACCATCAACTCTTACTCAACTTATTGGAACACTACTCCTTAATTGTAATTGGGTTAATCACATCCTCTTAACCTCTACCAAACTATAGTTAGAGTTTCTCCCTCGTCTAATTGCATTTGGAGTTCCACGTAGGATTATTTTTCTCTGATACCAACTAATGTAACCACGACTTGGTTTTGTTGCAAATCAGGTGCACAATGGGAATGTGATGGACACTCAACAACATAAGGCAACAAGAATTCCGGACTTTTATTAAATTCTGAAACACAATTATTTTACAATGCAGATTCAATGCTATGGTCTAGTTGTTTGTAAATCGACTATTATCTTAAAAAACCTAACAAATTACAAGTATGAGGGTATTCTTTGTCCTTAGAACAATAACAACACGCTAGAAATTGACATCCCCTTCTTTGACATTTGATAGGTATTTATAGATGTCACTTGTTGAAATTTCCCACTCAATTGGCCTTCTAAAAACATTTGGTTAGCTAATAGTTTGATGCATATTTATTAAATTCTCATCTTCCTCCTCTCGGTATGTTTTACCATATGGCATTTTGTAACAACTTCCATAACTGCACAACAACTCCCCCAACTACCTCCAATGGCTTAGACTTTTATGGTCTAGTCTACTCATTGACTAAATCCCATCATTGCCAACTCAAGTTTTGATTGGGTTCCATCACCTTTTCATGATTCAGTCCATCCTTGGGTTGGTTACATGTAATCAACCTCAACTAGTCAAAGTTTCCATGACTTACCTTCTCCCTATCGACTTCTTTACTTGTTCTTGTCTAAAGGTTTTCAATTACTTTTTAGATGACCTCAGTCACCTTAGCTTTGATTGCTTTTCTTCGGCCTTAATGCCCCTGCATCAATTTTCTTATGGGGACATGCCCCTTCGGGTAAAGAACACTACTGTCACATTCGAGTGTTCCCTGACCTATTTATTTAATGACTTAATGGTTATGATATTAGCTCATCTTCATGATATTATAGACAAATAGAAAGAACACATGGTCAGCTTGCGAATCTAAACTCTTAATACATTATATAACTAAACCATTATCTTCTCATGACGTTTACAATATATTATATAATTAAACCCTCTTAAATGAATGCTCCAAATGAGAACAACACACTTACTTGTGTTAAACGTCTTTCAAACCACTTTCATTGTTGATCCCTTGAAAAATTGTCCCCACCAAATAATCTACAATGGTTGCAAAGCACTCAAATCCAAATTCTTTAATTTGTACACCTTAAAAACAAGGTATGTTATATTAATATTTTTTTGAATAATTCAAAATGTAAAGAAGTTTCTTGAATAATTCAAAATAATTTTCTTCATAAAATATAATAATAATATTGTAAAGAAGTTTTTTTTGTATTATTCACCTTGTGTATCATTTCTTTCAGGTAAAACCCAAATTAAGTCATGCTACGCAGGTCAAAGAGGTTGGCATTGCTGCGACGGAATGATACTATTCCCGATCTTTCTGTTCTTCCTGATGAGATCATCCAAATGATCTTGCTAAGAGTACCGTATCAATCGCATTCTAATCTCAAAGCTGTGTGTAGACAATGGAGGGATATAGTGAGTAAGCCCGAGTTCTATAAGGACCGAATGATCTCTGGAACAAGGGAGCAATTGATATGTATGATTCAGTATTTCACACGTCCATTTCCGAGGATTCAATATAATATCCCTCCAGAGAGCAGCCGAATAATGGTATTCGACCCTGCCAGCCACACCTGGGCAGTGCTACGTACTTCCGCTCCCGACTTTCCTGGAGGAATTCCATTGTTCTGCAAGTGCATATGTGTGAATAGGAAGCTAGTCGTGATTGGCGGATGGCGTCTAGAAAACTGGGGAATAGTAAGCACAGTCTACATTTTCGACTTAGTCTCTGCCAAATGGCGCCGAGGAGCCGACATGCCAACACTAAGGATCGACTTCGCTTGCTCTGGATCCTCCTCCACCGGAGTTATCTACGTTGCCGGAGGAAGACACAACCAAAATGCGTTGACTGCAGCAGAGGCTTATAATGTCGAAGAAGATCAGTGGGAAATTCTGCCTTCAATGACTCAACCAATTGTTGACCGCTGTCATGGAGCTTTTATAGAAAATAAATTCTTCGTATTCAGCGAAAATGTAAACAATGCAGAAATTTTTTATCCAAATACGGGTGTGTGGAAAAGGATGGATAATATGAGGGAAGACAGGACGAGGTTTGGGCCGGCGTTCGCATCGTCCTTAGTTGGTTCTGTGCATGAACTCTATGCGCTCACTGGCAATAAGTTGATTAAATTTGACACTCAGAAAAACAGTTGGATTTTTGAGACCGTTTTTCCTCAACAATTTTCGACGACTAGGTGTACTGCAGAGTGGCGGGGCCATATTTTTTTTAGTAAACGTAATAGTCGTCGTCAGGTTTGTGGTCTGTTCAACCTGTCAACAGAAGAGTTGATTGAACTCTACGTTCCTCGAAAATTTGAGGGATTTTCTATGTCTGCTGCAACTGTACTGGAGATTTGAATCTTGTTGAGCGACTCTTTCTAGATCTTTGTATTATGCCGTGGCAATGGATTTGTCTTTGGATTTTAGCTATTCTTTTTATAAAGATTACATATATTCGCAATGGATCAGGTGAATGTGGAAATGATTCAAATGATTACCCAATTGACAATTGGGTTAATTATTGAGTTTATCACCTGAGTTTGGCAATTGATTATAATTTCTTTCAATTATTGGTGATAAAGCTAGCTGAGTGGATTCTGTCTTTATATTAAAAAATATGTAGGAACAATTAGAATATAACAGTTGTAACATTATTACGATTTATTCCAACAAATATATGAAGATTCAAGACTTCACCTGGATCGTAACTTTTGTTTGTTAACCAGGAAAACAGGTATCCCATGAAACCAAAAAAAGGTTAGAAATTTTGTGCAATAGTAAAATGGTGAGAAATCTTGTCCAATAGTTGTGAATTGTATACATTAAAAATTGTATCTTTTTCATTTAATGTCTGATCGGTATAAACTATGCGATTCCACACTGAACTGTGCTGATAGGCCTGGGTAGAACTTTTATCTTTTTCATTTAAACTGTGTGTTGATAAATTGTAAATCACCTTTTGAATTTAGAATTTTGATAGAATTTTTATCTTTTTTCATTCAACTGTGTTGATAAATTGCAACTTACTGTTTGAATTTACAAGTTTGGGTGAATTTTAACCTTTATCATTAAAACTTTGCTGATATATTGCAACTTACAGAGTTTTGTTAGAGTTTTATTTTTTTATTTAAACTTACTTATAAATTGCAACTTGGGTTTTGAATTTAGAGTTTTGGGTCACCTTTGCTTTGCTGACACTTGGTGTCTGAATATAACGAAATTTTTATCCTCAAATTACTTTCTTGGACTAAGCAAACTGTATTTACCACACTTCGTGGATGCTCAGCTTAAATTACCTTTTTCAACTACTGAGTGTACTTCACACACTTTATGGATATTTAATTCTTTCACATTTTGTTACAACCACCTTAAATTTAGTGAGAAAGTGACTCTGCATAGTTAATGGCTATATAACTTTGCCCCTTTTTTCATAGATTTAACTTATTTTTTAAACTATCACGTCCTTGTTAATTACTTTGATTAGTTGAAAATAAAACATGTTACTTAAGGAAAGCTTATTACTATAAGTTTGAATAGTTTGAAATGTAGATTTTTCCCCAAAAAATTATATATTAAAAAGAATAAAAAATATATATATTAAATAGAATATTACTACATTCTTCAATGAAAGCATATTCCAACAAAAAAAACTCATTTCAATAAACAGTTCAACCTTAAAGAGAAAAACTTTCGCCTATCCCAAAAAACCAGTTCTCGAATGCTGTCCTAACAATTTGAAAAATCAAACAAAAACAATTCTGTTACAAATATGAAACTGTAGCTAAAATCTGGCTCTACTGTAATCTGGTTGTATAGTTGTCAAAGAAAGATAAGATGCCCACTGTTACACTAGAAACTGCATATAATTTAATAAAGCAGCTCATATACTATTACAGTAGCTCGAACTGTAGTGATGCCAAAATAGGTATTTAATGAGAGACTGCCTCTTCTACAAGAAGCTTAACCTTTACATCTTTGAAGCTTAACAGTTACATTTCAAGAAATCAAAACAAAAAAAAAGGTTCTACAACCAAAAAAAGGAACTGTAGCTAAAATTTGGATGTTCAATATAAGTCGCACCGGCATAGGAGACTCTTATATAAAACTACCCATATATTGCTACAGTAACTCTAGCTAAAGCTAGTATATCTGTTCATTAAGAGAAAGCCTCTGCTACAGAAGAAAAGACCGTTCTTACACATCATTGAAGGGCACTAAATGGTATTTGATAGTACTCATTGATCTTTCCTTCAAAATCCTCTTCAATATGCCAAACCGATTGTACCATCTTAACTCCCCTTCTTTACAGTTCATCAGTTGTGGCGTATATACATGAGAGAATGAGGATTTCTCCAGCAGCTGAATCAATCTTTTGATCTTCGTGAACAACTTTTGCAGTAAAATATTATGACATATGTGAATATTTGACCAACCATTTGCACTAATCCTATGCAGAGCAGAGCACATCCGCCTCCTAAATAGAGTCCTGGTCATCAGATTGGTGCAAATGGTTAGGTCGATAGGTTATTTCGATGATTAGTAATGCATCCCAAAAATGTGGAGAGATTTAAAAATAAAAATAAAGGAAACACATGAGTTCACTAATGGTCAGAGTTCACTATTAGCTTGAGTTCTGAAATGGCATCACTGTTTTCCACTCTGTGTGTAAAGCAAAGAATTTAGTTTTTGTCTAAGTTGCCAGAAAACTTGGGTACGAGGACGGGTACTGATACGGGGACAGGGATGCCACTTTTTGGAACAGAGTATTTCGTTACGTCGAGGGTACTGTAGACATATATATATATATGTATGTATGTATATGTATGTATATATATGTATATATATGTGTGTGTGTATTAAAATCTATAAAAATAAAACATTTCACACTCACATCATACATGCATATTTGATATTTTTAAATTCAATGATTCATATGAACATTCGCATTGAAAATTTCAAACATAAAATAATAAATTTGATAAATCATATGACAGATTCATATTAGATATCAACTGAAAGACTGAAGTTATATTAATATAATTAACAACATAAAATATTATATGTCCATGACACCATGAGTTCAAACTTCATTGCCATACTACATCCAAAATTTGCCTAAAGTCATTTTTAGACATGAAAAATAAAGTTCAAAACAGTAAACATTGAACATGAACAAGATAGTTGATTTGGATTCCTCAAGCCATGTCATTAGCAGCCTTAGGATCAATGTCATTAGCATCACTAAGGTCCTCTATCACGTTGTCGCTGGAGTAGTGAGCACAGTGCACTAACCGTGAGAAATGCAGTGTGGCGCTGGTTTAGGTAAGGGGCAAGGGCTCGCATAACATGTGTTTTAGTGTTTTATTATTTAATTTTTAAAATTTTAAACTTCAAACTTTTCGAATGGACTCATCCCGAACAACGAACTAAGATAAATTGTCCAATGGCTATATCGGCCGCTTACCCAATCACATGGTACGGCGTACCAAAATCCACGCAAGTACCATATTTTCATACATGAAGTACTCAGTACGTGAGATTGGATTTGGGTACGGCTGGGTACGGCTGGGGACGTACCATTGAAGTACCCAAGTACCCGGTACGTGTACCCGGTACTGGTTCGTGTACCCGACCCCCTGGTACGGGTACCCATGCAACACAGGTTTTTGTATAGCGAAAGCCAATTAGCAATTAATGACCAGCTTAACCAAAAATCCTATAAACATCTAGCTTGTAATACAAAGAGTTGAAACTATGACTTTTATTGTGTAATTTTTATGTTTTATTCTGTTTTGTGTTTTGAGTTTGAAACTATAACAACTAACTGAAACAGTCATGTCAATTGTTGTCAGCTGTAACAACTAGCTACAACATCATCTAGAGAGTACTGTTAGCTCTTACAGTCATATAGGAATTCATTTAAGTTTTGAGAGCTTTGTCAACTGTAACAACTAGCTATTATCGTGCTGTAAGTGTTGATTTGAGCTATAAGTGAAGTTGAAAGTGTTGCTGAAGCAGAGAACGACACTCCCTTGCCTTCCCCACAGTGGTATCAGAGCCATGTTAAGGTTTTTAAGAGTAATTTGATTTGAAATGACTACTAACACCAATGTAGTGCAGCTACAATTTCCTATGTTGACCGAAAGAAATTATGATACATGGTTTATTAAGATGATAACTATCCCGTGTACTCAGGATCTTTGGGATTTTGTTACGACTGGGTATCCAGAACCAGCTCATCAAGCTACTGAATTGGCTCTGTCAAATGCTGAGCGTGTTCGATTGAAGGAAAATAGGAAGAAGGATAATAAAGCTCTCGGTCTTATTCAACAAGGCATGAGTGAATCCATTTTTCCAAAGATATCAAGTGTTGAGTCTTCAAAGAAAGCTTGGGACACTCTTAAAACTTGCTATAAAGGTGTGACTAGGGTGACGAATGTTAAGTTGCAGAACTTGAGAAGGGATTTTGAGAATCTTAAGATGAAGGACAACGAGACTATTGATAATTTTATGGCACAAGTCATGAATGTTGGAAACCATCTACGACTGTATGGTAAAGACCTTCCACATCAGCGTGTGATTGGAAAATTGCTAAGATGTTTGGAAAAGAAGTTTGAATGAGTGGTTGTTTCAATTGAAGAGTTTAAAGGTTTTAGTTAAATGCACATTTACGAGCAGACTAGTTCTTTGATTGCTGATGAATCAAGAATGAACATGTATGATGATACTCCATTAGAACATGCTTTCAAATCTTACTTACATGTTATTAGAGGTAAAGGTAGAGGAAGAGCTAGTGACAAAAGAAGAGGAGGATGAAGTGTTGATCATAGTGACAATAGACATGAATTTGAATCTAAAGAGAAGTTACAGCAGAATACTCTTAGGGTAAGGGGGAGTAGCAGCCAATAGGATTGTGTGAGTATTGCATATTGGGAAAGCATCATAGAGAGAAATTCATTTATTGAGTCTCATACAAAGCAAACGCGCCATTAGAGTTGTTACACACAGATTTGCGTGGACCAATGCAAACACCTTTTTTGACTGGTAATGTTTATTTTATGACTTTCATTGATGATTACAGTAAAAAAACTTGGGTGTATTTGTTGAAACATAAATCTCAGCATTTGATGTGTTTAAAAGTTTTAAAGCTATGACTAAAATAGAGGAGGCGAGTATATGTCAAATGAATTAATGGAATTTTGTCAATATTGTGGAATTAAAAGACAGTTTACTGCTTGCTACACTCCATAGCAAAACAACGTAGCAAAAAGTAAAAAACGAGCCATTATGACATGGCTCGAAGTATGATGAAGGGGAAGCACTTTCCAAATGAGTATTGGGAAGACAGTGTTACTTGTTCAGTATACATTCTGAATAGAACCTCTACAAAGAGCGTGAACGATCGAGTTCCTCGAAAAGCATGGAATGGCAAGTGTAGCAACATACCTCATTTTATAATTTTTGGTTGTGTAGCTTATGCACATGTACTTGAAGAGGCAAGGATAAAGTTAGATGACAGAAGTTAGAAATGTATTTTTGTTGGATATAGTGAATAATCTAAAGCATACAAACATTATAATCTCATATCCAAGAAGTATGTCATCAGCAAAGATGTGGTGTTTAAAGAACAAGAAGCATGGGATGGGAGTATTGATATGTTGGTTGAAGATGATGCTTTTACAACTCACGCAAAAGATGAAAAAGAAGAACAAGGCATACATGGAGGACATATAACTCCACATACATTAGCAGTAAGAACACCAACCAAAATGCATGAACATGGTGAACCATCAAATATTGGTGGACAACAAGGAACAAGATCAAAAGTAAGTAATGAATCTAATTCTACATTTTCGTCATTGAGAAACATAGTTAAAGGTAAGAAGACTAGAAGTTTAAGAGAATTGTATCAACAAAATGAAGAAATAGATCAAGCTTCAAATTTTGCATTTATAGCATGTGATCCTGTAGATTTTGATGAGCCTGTTAAAAATAATGTTTGGATAAAAGCAATGGATGAAGAAATTGATGCCATAAAAATAAATAATACTTGGGATCTTGTAGATTCTCCTGATGATAAAAATTGTATTGGCGTCAAATGAATTTATAAGACTAAGTTAAATGTTGGTGGTGATGTTGAAAAATATAAAACAATAATTGTTGCTCAGGGGTTTAGTCAACAACCTGGTATTGATTATAATGAGACCTTTGCATCGGTGGCCAAATTTAATACGGTAAAGATGGTATTAGCTATTGCTGCTCATAATAAATGGTATGTATATTTAATGGATGTAATGTCTGAATTTTTAAATGGATCTTTAGAAGAAGAAGTTTATGTAAGACAACCTACTGGATATAAAATTAATGGACAAGAAGAAAATGTCTACAGATTAAAGAAAACTTTGTATGGATTGAAGCAGGCACCTAGAGTATGGTACAACAAAATTGATGAATATTTGAATAGTGAAAGATTCAACAGAAATCCAAATGAGCCAACACTGTATACAAAGGTAAACCAAGAAGGTAAAATATTGATTGTTTGCTTATATGTAGATGATTTGATGTTTAATTGAGATATTTCAGTAGATGAGTTCAAGAAAGCCATGAAAACAAAATTTCAGATGACTAGTTTAGGAATGATGAAATATTTCCTTGGTATTTAAGTAACTTAATCTGAAGATGGTATTTTTTTTAATCAATCTAAGTATGCAAATGATGTATTGAAAATATTCAGAATGATAAATTGTAAGTCAATAGTAACTCCAATTGTAACTGACACAAAACTTAGTAAGGATGATGGTGGGTCAAAAGTTGATCCAACGTTGTATAAGAGACTGGTAGGAAGTGTGATGTACTTAATTGCAACAAGACTTGACATAATGTTTGCAGTAATTTTGATTTCAAGATTTATGGAATCACCAAACAATACCCAATGGCAAGATAGAAAGAGGATTTTAAGATATATTGTTGGAACAACAAATTTTGGTATCCAGTATACATCAAATTGAAATTTTAAGTGGATTAGATATACTAACAGTGATTTTGCAGGTTCTATAGATAATAGAAAGAGCACATCTGGATATGTGTTTAGTTTTGGATCGAAATCAGTAGGATGGGTGTCAAAGAAGCATCTCATAGTGACACTATCGTCTGCTGAGGCAGAGTATGTTGCAGCAACAACCGCTACATGTCAAACTGTATGGATGACAAAAACTCTTTCTGAGTTACAACATGAACAAAATGAACCAACTCAAATATTTTATGACAATAAATCAATTATTGCACTATCAAGGAATCATGTCTTTCAAAAAAGAAATAAACATATTGCTACAAGATATCATTTTATTCAAGAAAGGATAAACAACAATGAAATCAGTGTGGAATTTTGCATATCAGAAAATCAGTTTGCATACGTATTTACAAAACTTGGGAAAAATATTTGTTTGAGCTTCATAAGAAAAACATTGGATTTTGTAATCTGTAACAAAAAGTTAGCATTACAAAATTTTGATCCAAATAAGCTTGTGTGGAAAATGATGATAATATGAGGGAAGATAGGACGAGGTTTGGGCCGTAGTTCGCATTGTCCTTAGTTGGTTCTGGGCATTAACTGTATGCGCTCACTGATAATAAGTTGATGAAATTTGACACTCAGAAAAACAATTGGATTTTGAGACCGTTTTTCCTCAACAATTTCCAGCGACTAGGTGTAATGGACAGTGGTAGGGCCATATTTTTTTTTTAGTAAACCTAATAGTTGTCGTCAGGTTTGTGGTGTGTTCAATCTGTCAACAAAGAGTTGATTGAACTGTAAATTTCTCGAAAAATTGAGAGATTTTCTATGTCTGCTGCAACTGTAATGGAGATTTGAATCTTGTTTAAAAAATTTCAAGCCTTCTTTGTGATTGAGCGACTCTTTCTGGATCTTTGTATTATGCTGTGGCAATGGATTTTTTTTGGATTTTAACTATTTTTATAAAAATTAGATGTATTCGCAATTGATGAGGTGAATGTGGAAATGATTTGATTACCCGATTGACAATTGGGTTAATTATTGAGTTTATCACCTGAGTTTGGCAATTGGCTACCTAATTGTTTTCATAATTTCTTTCAGTCGTTGGTGATAAAACTGACTGAGTGGATTCTGTCTTTATACTCTAAAAAAACCTATGTAGGAGTAATGAGCATATAACATTTGTAATATTATTACGATTTATTCCAACAAATATATGAAAATTCAAGAATTAACCTGGACTTTAACTTTAGTTTAATAACACGGAAAACAAGTGATTGCTCTGGAAGAACATGAAAATATTTGTCTTACGAGGGAACTGAAACTTCCAGCCGGCTCGTTTCCACTATTCTTGCATTTTATTTTTGTTTGTAGTGATCGGGATTGCATATCCCGCTTTCTGGGAAAATTGAGAATCACATAACCAAACCAAGACATTGTTTTTTTCGCAAGAGGCAAATATGACTAGTTTGAAGTTGATTAAGAAAATTCCCCAGGTTCTGTAATTGTCTCCCCTGAAACCTATAAAATATGTAGATAGTCAACCTTTCCTCGTATGAGTGCTAGCTGAGTGATAAAATAATTGATTTAACTTGTACAACCTTTTTCTCGAATGTGTTTAATCATATGACTTGGTAGTTTGTGTAAAAGGCTACTTCTTGTACACGGATCTTCGCCACTTTAACGCTTTGCCCAATCCCCACCTGCCATCCTAGACCATTCCCTATTAAATCAAAAGAAAAGATAGTCACTTTCCAAACAATTAAAATGTTGTGACGAGGTTTGATCGGATTTCTCGCAAACTACATTGTTCCAAAGAGAAGAACCTGTAATTAATCTCCAAACACACTTAGCTCCCAATGCTTGTGGGAAACTGAAAATATTCTTTGAACCAAAAATTCCATAATTTCTAAAAAGAGTAATCGTTTCCATCTAATCCATGCCAACCCTTTCTTCTCCGCCTTGCCAAACGAAAAAATTAGAAATAAATTTTTCTAATTTTATTTAGGATATTTCTAATATTCCAAGCTAGACTGCTCCGAAAAAAATAGAAAAATGGAACTACCTATAGAACCTCCACCTTTTGAAAGCTATTTAACTCACCAATTTGATATATGCCTTTAATAGTTGGCCACCAACAAAATCCCAGTCTTTTATTATGTAAGTTTAAGTTTTAGTTGGAATCCTAAGTATTTCATTTCTTGGTCTAGGATTATGAATTTAAATTGAAAAACTAACTTGTAATAGGTTTCCCCTCTTTTATCAACATCTTAATAGCCACACAAAAGATTATGAATTTAAATTGAAAAACTAACTTGTAATAGACTTCCCTTCGTTTATCAACATCCTAATAGCCACAAAACCGATCAAGAATAGGAAAAGTCTCTCCAAATCCCTCGGCTATCCATCACAAAAAATGTGAATGTCGTCTATGAATGCGATATCAGTGAGTGTGAAATTCACCCTGTAGACACCCCTTTAAGAATGTTGGATAGGAAAGGGATTACAACCATTAAAATTTTATTCAGATCAAACAAAAACACACTCAACTACAAGTGATTCAAATATTGAGACAATGGGAGCATTCAAGCTCTTTCATTAACATAGACAAAATACTATGTTTTTAATTCGTTCTCTCTACATACAACTCAAATCAGACTTGATACGTATAAGCAACTCTAAGCTAGTTCTGGCAGTTTCCCTCATTACCTACTTAAAGGCTATCAAATCTACTATCAAAATATACATAAAGAGCTTACTTCTTGCAATGTGACTTGGTCTAGTTTACTTATGTTAGAGACATAATGACTCATTTACTTATGACAAAGTGAGAAATTACTCCTCCTTACACTTTACCTTAATTTATTCATAATAGATTTCATGATTGCCTATACTAGCGAACCTTTCACTGATTTATAGAATATTGTCAAAATAGAGGAACACCAACATTAGCCAAATAACATGAATCACATCATCAATAATAAAACATGTAGACTCACAAGTAACAATTGGAAGGTGTCAGTGAAACACAACTGCACTGATTAGATTCAGGGCAAGTGGGGACTCCACTTGTTATCTTGTCCCTTAATGGTCTAGCGGACATGTGGGGACTTGAATCTTGGCAAACTGATAAACTGATAGAATCATACATTATACCCGATCTTGGCCTCCACTAGCCAATTATGGTCATGGAGGATAATACAATTATGCATTGTAATTATGCCAATTGATTATAGTATTAGATGAATGTTGGTCTTGTGTCAATAGGTATCCTACGATCAATGCATAGTAACCTAGTGCATAGACCATTTTTCTATTCGCTTAGCTATGTAGAGCTCATTTATTTTTTTGAATAACAATAAGAAATTTACAAAGAAAATATACAATCAACATAAAATAATCGGAAAAATGAAGACAATTAATTCATGCAACTAAAAGTTAATAACAGAATATTTTCTCAAACCCTAAAACCAACCTTGATTCAAGCTACAACAAAGGGTTAAATCAAGCATGGAATGAGAACTAGAAGCATTCAAAGGACTAAACACAATATTTAACCAAAATACACACAAACTTAAAAAATCGACAAAATGCTTCAAACAAAAGGAATAAACAAACCATAAAAATTTGTCAAGATATTCGTGTTAAACACCAACATGGTTTCATGTACTTGAATGAGCCCATTCTTTCTTAGAGAAAGTGTTGTCAAATTAGTTATTTATCATTTAATGTTAGAAAACATCTATGTGAAGAGATAGCTCCTAGGCCTAGCTTTCTCAAATTCTAGTGTCATTTTCTGTCACATACAAGAAAGAGACAATGTAAGAGATAAATATCAAACCATCAATCTTAAAATAAGCTGCATGGTATTCACTCCCTCAACTCTCACACTGTTGATTTGTTTAATAATGTTGTTTGTTCTAGTTTACCCAAGCTTGGTCAGTCAAATCCGAATAATTACAAAACTATCATAAGGCAACTCAAATCAGACTTGATACATATAAGCAACTCTAAGCTAGTTCTGGTAGTTTCCCTCATTACCTACTTAAAGGCTATCATATCTACTATCAAAATATACATAAAGAGCTTACTTCTTGCAATGTGAATTGGTCTAGTTTACTTATGTTAGAGACATAATGACTCATTTACTTATGACAAAGTGAGAAATTACTCCTCCTTACACTTTGCCTTAATTTCTTCATAATAGATTTCATGATTGCCTATACTAGCGAATCTTTCACTGATTTATAGAATATTGTCAAAATAGAGGAACACCAACATTAGTCAAATAACATGAATCACATCATCAACAATAAAACATGTAGACTCACAAGTAACAATTGGAAGGTGTCAGTGAAACACAACTGCACTGCTTAGATTCAGGGCAAGTGGGGACTCCACTTGTTATCTCGTCCCTTAATGGTCTAGCGGACATGTGGGGACTTGAATCTTGGCAAACTGATAAACTGATAGAATCATACATTATACCCGATCTTGGCCTCCACTAGCCAATTATGGTCATGGAGGATAATACAATTATGCATTGTAATTATGCCAATTGATTATAGTATTAGATGAATGTTGGTCTTGTGTCAATAGGTATCCTACGATCAATGCATAGTAACCTAGTGCATAGACCATTTTTCTATTCGCTTAGCTATGTAGAGCTCGTTTATTTTTTTGAATAACAATAAGTATTTACAAAGAAAATATACAATCAACATAAAATAATCGAAAAAATGAAGGCAATTAATTCATGCAACTAAAGGTTAATAAAAGAATATTTTCTCAAACCCTAAAACCAACCTTGATTCAAGCTACAACAAAGGGTTAAATCAAGCATGGAATGAGAACTAGAAGCATTCAAAGGACTAAACACAATATTTAACCAAAATACACACAAACTTAAAAAATCGACAAAATGCTTCAAACAAAAGCAATAAACAAACCATAAAAATTTGTCAAGATATTCGTGTTAAACACTAACATGGTTTCATGTACTTGAATGAGCCCATTCTTTCTTAGAGAAAGTGTTGTCAAATTAGTTATTTATCATTTAATGTTAGAAAACATCTATGTGAAGAGATAGCTCCTAGGCCTAGCTTTCTCAAATTCTAGTGTCATTTCTGTCACATACAAGAAAGAGACAATGTAAGAGATAAATATCAAACCATCAATCTTAAAATAAGCTTCATGGTATTCACTCCCTCAACTCTCACACTGTTGATTTGTTTAATAATGTTGTTTGTTCTAGTTTACCCAAGCTTGGTCAGTCAAATCCGAATAATTACAAAACTATCATAAGGGCATACATTCTCCAAGCTCTGCACTATACTTCTTCATTTATGGCTTTCAAACAAACTTGAAAAGAGGTGACTAAGGGAAAAAAGACATGCAAATTTCTGCTTGGAGTACTAGATTACAAACCATATTTTCACACACACAACCATTACTGAGGATGTTCACAAATAGTAGATATCGAAAGGAGGTTTGTTTCTAAGTCTGCAAGGAAGCAATATTACAGTCCTTATGATGGGCTTTTAAAGGAGGTGTGCTACCAGATCTGTGCAGCCTAAGTACCCTTTGTGAAAGAGGGATTTCAATCCATCAGTCATAGATTCAAAAGAATTGATATATGGGAATTCTTGCTGTTGATAGCATATCGTCTTATGAAGAAGAGTAATAGAATGCTTGTACTCTGATCAAGAGGAATTTATGAAACATTTGTAGTAGATCTAAGGTAATATTTCAATTTTCTACCCATCTCTTGTCAGTATTCTCAAGAAAAATGATGGTAAAACCAGCGATAATCCTTCAGTTACAGCCTGTAGCATTCATGTTTTGGAGGCAAGTAAAAGACATGATGGTACAACAGTTTGACATCTCCCACAATTTTCGAATTAAAGGGTGATCTTTCAAAGAAAAACATCATTGATTATGATTTTATAGGAGCAGACATATGTTGATTTGAGGATGAACATATATATATATACCAATAGGTCATGAGTTAACTTTTATGGGGTAATCTCTATGGGGTTTGCGATGGGCATGTGTTGTGCTACCTTTAAGGAACTTTGGTCTATTAACCAGCACAACAAAGAACAATTAAAAGCTCTGTTAAAGCAATTTCATAGTCCACACTACTGTAAGATGACAGAAGGAAAAAAACAGTCCATATCACTGTTTTCTAAGGAAACCAAGGGTTGCTGTAGCTAGGAGTATCCTCTAAGAAGCCTGACATGTATTTATAGCGGTCCAAAATCAGAACTTATGGTAGAGCGTAGCATGTGTTGTGCTACCATTAAGGAGCTTTGGTCTATTAACAAGCACATTGACAAAGAACAGTTAAAAGCTCCGTTAAAGAAATTTCATAGTCCACACCATTGTAGGACGACATAAGGAAAAATACACTCCAGATCATAGTTTTTGAAGGAAACTAAGGGTCGCTGTAGCTGGGAGTGTCCTCTGAGTAGCCTAACTTGTCTTTATAGCAGTCCAAAATTGGAACATAAGGTACACTAAAGTATTCACTGCTTGAGAGATTAAGAATCCTTAGAGCTTCATTGGCTTCCTACAAAATTAAAACATGATGTAGGTAAAAAATATTTGGAAAAAAAAGCAAGAAAACAACCATTGCTACATTAATTGGCTCAAACAATTCAAGCTAGAAATCATGAAAGGTAACTGATGCAAACTACATATCACTAGCTTACAAGAATTTTCAGGAGAGTACTACTACATAGAAAATTTAAGCTACCTTAATTCTCATTGAAGACCTTATTCATCCTCCTACCTGCCTACTCTATGCTTGAAAGAACTAACAGGGTAGGAGAAATCATACAACCAACTAAGCCATCTCAACATTTAATCTATATAAGGCTTCTACCTTGATCTTTGGTGATGAACCAAGACAAGATGAATTCAATGATGAGAGAAACATAGGCAATCGTATTCATATACATTAATATATATATATATATATATATATAT
>LPNX011234943.1:68947-94821 GCA_001517045.1 Pseudotsuga menziesii
ATATGAAGCTTTAAACAACAAAGTGTGAATAATATTTGGTTATTTTCTATTGGAATGGCCTCCATGTTTATATGCTAAAAGCACTGAGATCCTTGTAACCCCGACAAACTAAAATATCTTTCAGTTTCAAGCGGAACTTCATGAAACAACTTCATTGTTATACTCAGTTGCTAGCCTACCTTGTTTCAAGGAATAATAATAATGGGTCATTGCATATTCCCACTCTCTTCTACAAGGTATCCACCACACTGCACAGTTATACGTACATTGAACTACATTTTCATTGTTGTTAGGACATTGCTGTGCAAGTGTAACATGAATGCAAGATATACTGACCTAATGATGCAAAGTAACTTCAGAGACATTACCACCTTCTCCACTATCATTTCATGTTCACTTTACCATCAAACGTCTTATGGAAATTCCATAACATGCACTATTTTCTAAACAAATGGCAAAACTCCCTCCAACACCAAGCCCCTTCTAATAGCAAACAAAATGAAAAGCCTAGCTATAAAAAATAAGGAACAAAAGAAATGATTACATAACATTCTTTCTGGAATCTTGCACCAAGCAACAAATTCAACTTGAGTTATGCCTCACTTGTCGAGGGCTAAGAATTCACCTGATGCATTAAGTTTTTGTAGCCATGATGAATATAACAGATGACATACATCATTTCCATATTAGTTAGGATAAACTAAAAGATTGACTTAATGTTCCCTTTTTTCATAGCTAGAACCACCATGTTGATGGAGATTCTACTTGATAACAAATTCTATTACACCACAACCAAACATGTTGACATTGACCTAGTATGACACCATAATAACTGTAAAAGTTTGGATTGTCAAGTGTAACCATTAGTATGGCCAGTCCATTTTTTTAAAATTGCTTTTATCAATTGCTTCTTCCCATTGTTACTGTGACTTGCTAACTATTCCAACATTAGTTGGGCTTCAAAGATCTTTTCACCCTTCAAACTCTTTTAGTTCCTCTCATTCCCAATTACTGGTAGTCATTATCAAAAGATGTTTTAGAACAACCTTCCCACTTCCAAATGTGCATTGTGATTCCTTTGATAACCAGCAAGTTGAACTTAGAAACATTGAAAAGGAGAAATGAGTTGGTTCACACCATATATTTTCCAAAACTTCAAGCCCCCAAAAAGCTCCTAACAACCTTTCCTTCATGCATATTGGTGGTTAGTCGCAATCTTCCCTACAGGGAACGTAAGGGTTTTAAAATATGGAACCTTAACCCAATTATATATATACATACAATACATATTTTTTATGCATATTTAAACATATTTAATCACACATTTATACCGTTTAAACATCAACCTCCATGATCTAATTCACAGTTACACAATTTGGAAATTATTATTCAAAATAGGAGAATCCCTGTATTTCTCATTGTAAAATCAACTTCTAAATCAAAATTAAATACAAGAATACATCATATAATTACATCCATCGTGATTTTGGTGTAGTGTCAAAATTGTAATAGCAAAAAATAACAAAAATAGGAACATCGCTAACCTTTCTTTAATGAAACAAAATCATTTTTTGTTGTTTTACTTTTTATTTTTGTGTTTTTATAAGGACACACCCCTACAGGGATTATCCCATAGTACCCCAGGGCCCCAAGCACTGGAAGAGTCCTATTTCAGCATGGGACATCCAAGGAGAAGCCCTCGGTACCAGGGTTGTATAGGAAATGGAAGGGAACATTCCCAATTATGTTCCTAGGTCAAAGGAGCTTGGGAAGAAAGCACAGGGGATATGTCCCTGACACTTGGAGACATGGCATTGTTAAACATTGAATTTAATTTTACATTCTAAAATCACTACGCCCTACACGACTAAGATTTTAGTGCAAAAAGAGTGCTTAAATTGCATATTATATTGACCTCTAACAGATTGCATACTGTAGACAACTCCTGAGCAGCACTAAAACTCTTGATAAAAAAGGGTATTCAGTGTTCATTCATACAAAATCATCTTGCCTCGTGTCAATTTTAATGATTATATGCAGCGTTGCTCAAATAAATCTTAATCAATGATCTAGTTGTGTCACCTAGGTTGGTTGAGAGCTTCCCTAAGCCTTGACTCTAGAACTAGGATAAAGATGCTAGCAGTCAGTCCCTATATAATGACCACAGGCCATGAGAAATGGGATGCAATGCAATAAAGTAAGCAAAAACAATCTTACAAACTCAATATATAGAAGTTAGGATCACAGAAATAGTGGAGCAACACCTTGATGGATCAAAAGGCATTGAAATAGTGCAAGAGAGCCATCTACAAACTAAATATTGTCACAATATACATCACTTGAAGTTCAGTTTCCATTAGGACTGGATAATAACCATAAGCCAATGGAAGACATGGATTGTGTCACCACCTCACCTCAGGATGTGACCCTATCGAACATACCATTTATCCTTACACTCTAAACTCACTATGCCATGCACAATTAAGATTTTAGCACAAAAGACTACTTAATATCACACATATTATATTGACCTCTAACATATTTCATATTGTAGACAGCTTCTCAACAACACAAAAACTCTAAATCAAAAAGGGTATTCAATGTTCACTCATACAGAATCATCTTGCCTCATGTAAACCTTCATGATTATATGCAGCATTGTTCACATCATTCTTAATCAATGATCCACTCATGTCACCCAGGTTGGTTGAAAGCTTCCATAAGCCTTGGATTCCAGAACTAGGATATGGCTGCTAGAAGTCATCCCCTATATAATCACCACATGCCATGAGCAATGGGCTGCAATGCAATAAACAGAAACATACAGCTACAAAATCCATATAAAAAAGATAGGTTCACAGAAATAGTGGATCTAAAGGCATTGCAGCAGTACAAGAGACAACCATATACAAACTAAATATTGTCATAGTATACATCACTTGAAGTTCAGTTTCCATAAGGACGGGATGATAACTACAAGCTGATAGAAGATACAAATTGTGTCACCACCTTACCATCACCCCTCAGATTTCTCAAATCCAAATTTCTATGGTGCTTAAGGAAAATCCAAGGGAAGTAGAATAAGAAGTTGTAAGAGAAGAGTAAATGGATTTTTAACTTATTTGTTTGACCTTAGGTAAACAAAGCATCTGAAGCAGAGATTCACCAAGCACTGATGTTAAGTAATATGGCAATCCTCAAAGTAGGGCTCAGGGGTTTAATAATCAAAGGTAACTTCAACATGATCACTGAATTGATGCAAGACAGACTGAAGTTTGATAAATGGATCCCACGAACAAGTAAAAGCTTTGACCGAAAGGATTGAGCCAGCTTCAATGTCAAAGCGAGGGTACTAATTAAGTAACAGGTTGGTTAGCCTAAAAGTAGCCAAAGCTAAATAGAACAAGGACCGAGTAGTATGACTACATAAGGGATAATTTTTTCTCATAGTTCTTATGCAATGATAACTAATTTAATGATTTGTATTAGGCATTAGGGTCTCCTTTTGCAACTTAATGTAACATTCTCAAGAGTAGGATGGCCTTTTGGGGTATTAGAACAATTTCTATTGCACTGAACCAAAGATTGGGAAGCCTGAGAGTGACCAAAGGTAAAAAGGTTAAGGAAAGTATGGTATGGTTCCACGAGGACAAATTATTTTCCATGATTCTAATGCAATGATATATAATTTAATGATTGGTGTAGTGGAATTATAGGTTTGCAATTCAATATAGCATTCTCAAGTGTGGATTTGTCTTTTGGGCTATGCTGGTGATTTTTGAACTTCCTGACCAAAGGGAGGAGGAGCGTTTATATTCCATAGAATCCCTTCCTAGGAAGGGAGATTAAAAGGTAAGGATAGGTTCTGGTGTAGCAGAAGAAAGTAAATGATAGATGACAACAATTGTTAAGTTGAAATATACAACCATTAAGACAAATAAAACAATATCTGTAGATATAGTGCAAGGAAAATATGAGTCCTGCAAATAAAAGGAAATTCATCAGCGGAAGGAAAAGAAGACCATGCAGGTTGCAAGTAGGAAGGAGAAGTTGAGAGATTTTATGCAAGTCATAGGGGCATTGTCCAAGAATTTTAAGATTTCATGCAGTCATGGAGTTGATTCAAGCATTTGAAGAATGTCGAGCAAAAAATTAAAACTAACATAATAGAGAATCATGTAGGTTCAACCCTAAATCCATGAGTATGCTGAACCAATAGAAATGTTACATTTTTTGCATTAAAAAAGAATGGAGCTTCATGACTTATTAGTGGGGTTTGCAGTCTGGATAGTACCTACCTAGTATGACAGGGAATCAGAAAAGTATATGGTGGGGAATCAGAGAAGCATTCTTCAAATCCTAAAACACCATTCCCTTGGTAGTACAACAAGATGGTGGCCGGGGCGAGTATTTGCATCAAGGTGATTCCAGTAATATTAAATTGAGATTACAGCCATTTGAGCCTTTTCAAGATTAAAATTTAAAACCTATGGAATTCCTTCAAGATTAAAATTCTAGCTATGTGTTCTGATATAGAACTCCAAATTCACAATGGAGAGGGAAAAAAGCCAAGGAACCCAGAGTTGTTGCCTGTAAGGGCATATGCAGCTCAATCTGAAACTAAGGAGAGACTAAATGTTTGGAGAGGCTTCCTTAAACCTTTGGTCTGTTTTAAATTTTGTATATGATAGGTTTGATAGTTGTCAGAAATCTAGTTCTTTATGTTTTGAACATTGGTATGAAAAGAAGCCAATTTTGGTGGGCAATGTTAGACAGACATGCTATGACAAGAAGCCTTTGTTAGTTGTTATATGTGACAAATTCATTGAAATTTGAGGGCTTTGATAAATTCATATACTTTACAGCCACTTAATCTAACAAAAGTTCTAGTTTTGTGACTAATAATGTGCAAATTGGCATTTTAAGATTAAGAGAAACAAAAAATGAAAATTTTCATAAGATTTTCTTCTCACTTGTGCACACAGATTTTCTAAACAAACTCAAACTATAATGTTGATGAAAGCAATGTTTTGAAAGTTGGAACCAAACATTGAACTAGCCGAGGGTCAACTTGGCTCGAAATCAAAACCAACAATGACTCGAAGTGGTTTGATTTCTTGACTCAGACTACTACAACATACCAAAAACAATTAAAATTTTAATGAAGAAATAACTTAAATATTCCAAGCTATGATTCCAAACCATTAGAGACAAAATATGCAAAGTATACTCATGTATATACCAGGTAAGGGTGAATATATTAAGACACAACTTGACCTTTCCCATAAGGTCCTTATTCTGAACTGGTCCACCAAGTGCCATGTAGATTCTCTCAGTATCCATCATGGTTTCCACTATGCCATCTCATTCTTTGCATCATCTTGGAAATGTCTCAGACCACTCCCTGCATTTTCATACTGAAACATGTGCAAGAAGTTCATGCTTGAGCTACATTTCTCAACACACGTATGCTAGAATCTATATTTATACATCATCCTATTATTACTATTGCATGGAAAGTCCAATTTTGATTTACTATTTAGTGATCTTTGTGTATCTTTGATAAGGGAGAATCTGAAGATACTAATGGCATTGAAAAAGAAGATAAAGTAGAAGTTTCCTTTATCCCTATGAAACCTAGCTTGTATCTTTGATTGGTTTTCCTTTAAAAAAATATTATTAATTAAAAAATTTCATTGCTAGTAAAGAATATGATTTCAATTAAATGGGAAAATTTACCTTTGAGGATAAAACATGGGATGAGACAAATCTATTTCTTTCTCCCAGCCTAGTACCATGGTGACAATGCATTCATCCAAATTCAATCCTAAGCAAGGGAAATAACATTGCAAATGCATCTAGGATTTCACAAGATTAACTAGATGTTACAAGGAAGAAACTTCAAACAGTGACTACTTGATACATATGGGTTAATGTGCAATACCAATACCAAACTCATCAAACACTTTAGATGCAAGTATGAAGTTCTCATAAGGATATCAAGGGTTGGAGACATAGACACTGTCAGAGACGACACGATTCCATACAGTGTATTAGAAGAATTTAAGGTTTGAACCTGACTAGTTTGGAACACAGGCTGATCACATGTTAACTAAGCTCATAACTTGACTACGAATAGGTTTGTCATGTGGGATACATTGTAGTTACCATATTTAATTAGGATACAAGACGAAACCAAGAAGTAACAATAGAAACCTGTTAAGCTTGTAGGGATTCCAGGAAGTCTCCTTATAAATGTTGTACCTATGTTGAAGTTGTAGAATATCGAGAATCCGTAGTTTATTGTAAATTCAAGAATTTGACCTAACAAGAATATTTCATGGATCTAGTCCCTGTGAAATTCAACCTTAGGTCTGATATAAAATATTAATTTACAGGAGTGAACAAAGGAAAATATTTCATTTCACTTCAACCCAACACACCAGGAAGCTCAAGAGAAAAGATACCTAACATATGCTAACAAGTTATGCTCTTATGGCATTTTTTCCCAGTATAAACTAGATCTGAAATTACTTTAATTACGACAGGTTTACATCAGGAAATATGCTCTATTATATTCAAGATATATGTTAAATCACACATTCTCAGTGCTATGTTATGTCAAATCATCATGAACAAGTGGTGGAAATTACTTAGTCAAAAAGACAATGCAAGCTGAAATTCAAATTCGTAATAACACAAGTTATGGACAACTGGAAATTGCATATATATATATATATAGAAGAATGAAGAACATGTACATACCACAACTTTATCACAAAGTTGGTAAAATCTCTAACTATTCAAACCCTAGCTAGGAGAAAACATAACATCTTTAGCCACCACCAAAGATGTAGTCCTAATGGAGTTTCTCTCAAGAAGATTAGTATGCTAATCCTCACATTGTAATTTCTTTTAGAGTTTGGAGCTACGTGTTTTTCTTTCCCACATAGTTTGTATATGGATTGGAACATTGATTAGAATCATCTCTAATATGTTTTCCTTGTTCTTCAGGTGCTTGAAGTAGCTCCTTCTCCTTATATGATGGAATTTTGCAAGGCTAGAGGTGATACCTTGGAATTTCACAAGGTGAAGAGCAGTTATTGTTTCACTGAGGATGCATGAGGTGAGATAAGGAAGGGTTTTTCACTCTTAAAAACTACTATAGTTCTGAAATTCAAGATAACCCTGTTGTTTTTTGAGTGTACAATCTACCCATCATCATGGGTCTAGTCAGATCCACCCATCATCAAGGCTCTAGCTATATTTTGGATAGAGCCTTGATGATAAGTGGAGTTCCCACTCGAAACTTAGAGACTTATGAACTTCAACACAGTTTAATCCAAAAGATAGCAACAATATGTCTAACTCTAGAAACCTTCACTCTTAAAAACTAATATAATTCCAAAATTCAAGATAACCCTATTGCTTTTATAGAAAATTTATTTTCTGAACATATGTACATTGTGCAATAATATGACTTATGTCCCTGCAAAATGAACTTGGTAATTAGCTAAAACATCTGTACATATCCTAACCACTTGGCCACCTCTGTAGAGATGCAATAGAAACATACTTTACCTATAGTATTTGGCCTTTTATAAGGTCGAGATAAGCCCTAAGGCCTTTCTTCTTTTAATAGGCTAAATTTGAGACAAAGGATTTACACAAAGATGCTTGTAGGAATGCTTATGCAGGTGTAATTATAGGAATTATAAAAGTAAATCATAATAGTTGGGTGTATATTTTCCTGTTCTAACTGAAAGTTTATCGTTTTTGCAGAATTATTTGGTGCCTTGAGGGCTAGGGTATATGATGACGAGGTGAAAAAGTGGGTCTTAGAAATACCCTAAGGGATTCAAAACATTGGCAAGAAACTTGTTAACTCAAAGGATGACCTTCCAACATTTGAAAATCCTGCAATGGTAATTGAGAAGGTTCTCGAGTATGGTAACATTCTTGTTGTAGAGCAAGATAATGTGAAACATGTGCAATTGGCTGATAAGTACATGGTTGAGGCTACTCTGGGAGAAGCTAATGAGGATTCCATCAAAAGGGGAACCTTCTATGGTTAGTTTTATTATCCCTGATCCATAGTGGGAACTTAAGATATATGTATGTGTGCATAAATAGGTAGAGTAGATTTAGGATTAGGATTGGGTGGCAAGAAAGAGGGATATCCTGCCTTTGATGGTGGGGAATATAGGTCAAGCTTCCCAGCATGTCAATTTTCTGGTTCCTAAAGGCTACACTGACCCAAGGGAGCCAAGTTTCCAAGAAGAACCAGCCCCATCCCAAATCAAGGACCCTTCTTCCATTACTCTCTTCATATCTTCAACTTCATTGTAACGAACTATGAAAATCCTTGAAACATGGAATATTACCAATAAATTTCTTGTTGAGTTGTAACTTATCTAGCTCATGAAAGCATCATAGCTTGGCCAATATTTGTCAAAACAGTAGATCAAGGCCTCTTCTTTGAAGGCTTTAATGTTATTACAAACATATTTTGATGATACTTTCTGAACTTGGATAGAGCCTAATATATCAATCATGAATATTCTAGCATGAGACAAATTTTGGGGTTGAGCAATGAGAACCCTTGATTCATTGATATATCTAACCACATATTTATCTTATATCACTTAAATTTGAGAAGCACCTTTAAATGAAGAACCTAGATTAATACCCTCCAAAGATGGAACATTGGATGGACACATTGCAGCTGAGTCCCCTCTAGAAAAAGAGAGAATTTAACAGCCATAATTTTCCTTCAAAGAAGCTTATCCTTAGTGCAAGAAGGAAGGAACTGAGGCCAAGGAGGGCACCTTTATCACCACAAACACTGATCTCCTGTGGGTTAGGGACAACTTGCTCATTGGCATACAAAAGACAGTGACTAAGATCAGTTGAGAACAATGTAAGCATATTTATTGTTCCAAGTGATAAGTAAGTTTCTCTCTAAGGGATCTTCTTTTTTTGACAGTAAGGAAATATATTCTCAATATTGACTTGCAACTGTTATATATGTGATGTTGCAAACTATCTCACTTCAGTGGCATATCGCTCTGTTGGGATTTCGTTCAACATTAATACCCCTCCTCTTCAATCAGTAAATATAATAAATTCATCAATAACTTTCCCAACACAATGGTAGAGCCACAATGTAGGTACAATTAAAAAAGTCCCAACTCAAACATTAATACCCCTCCTATTCAATTAGTAAAAATAATGAATTCGTTAATAAGTTTCCAAATGAAATGGTAGAGCCACAATGTAGATATAATTATAAAAGTCCCAACTCAACATCATAAGTAGGTTATTTCCCTTTTCTACCCAGATCCATCATAATATATGAATACCTTATAAATTGAAGCAGGGATGACCTTGACAGTTCATTGAAATACACAGTCTAAGAAAAAGAACAAGATACTAGACTATCGTTGAATTGGGGTTTGGATTATGTTTGGAATTCTTTAGGACTCCATAATAATTGAATTGATAGACCAAAAATGAGGAATCGAGAGGCACTTTGAGAACAATAGCTGCGAGACAAATTCAGCCTGTCCATCTAGGAAATGGTTAGGGAGTCTCAATCCCCTCAAAAATCAACCCCCCCACCATTAATTGAACAAGAAATTATACATTTGTCAAATCGAATAGTAGTTAAAAATATGTAGAGAACCCTAGTTTATGCCACCTATACTATTTTCCCTAACTTTTCTTATAGGTATTTTATAGGCACTTAATATGCTATAGGTGCTACAAGTTATGCTTAATATGTACTTGTATCAACAACTAATGGTGTTGGTCCTTTGACTAATGATTATGTTTGAGGTTCAAAATATTGGAAAACCACTACAATCTCTGTTGATCAAGATTTGTTCTTATGGATTTGTTCTTATCTATTTAAATCTGATTGGTGTGCTAGACAATTTGTTGCGAGTGCAATATTATATAAGTTTTTCATATTATGTTTTTCCACCCAAGAAAACACTATAACTATGACCATATAAGAACCAAACAATGTTCCCAATAGATTTATATATGACAGTCAACAACAAGAAGAAATATCCAAAGTGTTCAATTAAATATTGCAGCCAAATCAATAGTAGAAATTTGTCTAGAAGTCAGATTTACAAGAGAAGAAAACTACAGAAGTCAGTTAACATGTTTATAAAGGAGATATAAAACAAGAAAGCAATTTAAACCATGCTTGTATCCAAGATAGAAAACAATTAAAATTGATGGGAAGTATCCTTCTATATCTAACTACTGAGTGGAGGATTTCCTGATTGGGAGCAACTGTGGGGTGTATATCACATTGTTCAACAGCATTAGTTTATATAGGTAAGCATATACCTGTCATGGACAACTTGCTACTACTCTTGGGAGACCTCTACAGCAAGGGATATTACATTACATATGTTTTGGGAAAAGTTCCATGTTTCAAATCAGCTAGTGTCACTTCAGGAATATTCCTATTGCTTCATTAATAAATATATCAATTTATATTCCTTGCTGGTCTTATGCATTTCTAGTTTGCCAAGGTATTTGCTACATATATTATCCTCTTGTTAATATTATATGAACTTAATGATTAGGTGTTGAAACAAGAATGGTAAAATATCTTGATATACAAGCAAACATATTCAGAATTATAATAGACAGTCCAAGAATCAGATCTGAAGTGCAAACAGTAAGTAAACTAGTGGGTTTAGGAAGTCTTTGAAGGAAGTACAAAACCAAGCAAGTGAACATATTAGGAGTAAAACTTAGCGAACTTTCCCTTTGTAGTAAGAAGGATATTACAATATTGGAAATGATGATTGCATAAAAGCAGCCAACAAGGCAGGAAAAAATAAACTCAACTTGTGCAGAAATGTAAGAGTGTGTGTACAGGTAAGAAACCTCCATGAAAATGCTAGATGTACAGGTGAGGAAATCTAACCCAGAAAATAAGTATGTTGAATAGAAACTTCCTTGAAACTGTATGGATGCCAATTATGAATGCTTGTAAAAAAAAATTATATTGCTAGAACAGAATCATTGTCTCAAAAAAATCAAAGCAACAACCTCAAAAATATATACGAATTAAACAATAGAGAAGCAATAGCATCAATGAAGTACATACAACCTCACAAGCTCTTTGGTTGATAATGATAGTCTTGTGGAAGAACAGTTGTCACTGGAGGCTAATACAATTACGCATTGTAATTATGCCAATTGATTATTGCATTCGATGAATGTTGGTCTCATGCCAATCGGTATCCTATGATCAATTCATAGGAACCTAGTGCATAGACCATTTTTATCTTCTCTTAGCTATGTAGATTTCATTTATTTTTTTGAATAATGATAAGTATTTACAAAGAAAATATGCAATCAACATAAAAGAATCGAGATTAAAAAATGTGAAGACAATTAATTCACACAACTAAAATGTAATAAAAATATCTTTTCTCAAAATCTGAATCAATGGAAACCGATTAAAACCAATATTGATTCAAGCTACAACAAATGGATAAATCAAGAATCAAATGAGAATTAGAAGCATTCAAGGGACTAACACAATATTTAACCAAAATACACACAAACTTCAAAAAGTGACAAAATGCTTGAAACAAAATCAATAAACAAAACATAAAAAATTGTCAAGATATTCCTGCTAAACACCAACATGGTTTCATGTGCTTGAATGAGCTCATTCTTGCTTAGTGAAAGTGTTGTCAAATTAGTCATTTATACTTTAATGTTAGGACACTATTAATGTGAAGAGATAGCTCCTAGGCCTAGCTTTCTCAAATTCCACTGTCACTTCCTGTCACATACAAGAAAGAGACAATGTAAGAGATAAATATCAAAACATCAATATTGAAATAAGCTGCATGAAGGTAATGTAGCTCAAATCATCAATGTTACAACAAAAAATTACAATGTAGAATCTATTTTTACCTAAAACATGACCTCAAATTCACATTTAGTGATCACTAGCAAGGGTACATGGAACATCTGGACAAAAATAAGACTCAAGAGTCCTTAATGTGTATTAGATGATATACAATCTTAGGTGAAATCCAATTTCCAATTCACATTATGGCCCTAGTCCTCATTTTCGTCATTCTGGCTCTGGTCCTCATTTTCCACATCAAGTTCATTAGAGAAATTTGCTATATTGTTTTCACCCCTTCTTTCGTAATCTGATCGCTAAAGAGCTAATGCTCTTTCATATGGAAATTGTCAACCTCATACTTTGTTACATATAATCTTAAGCATGTATCCACATTTTTATCAATCTTGTTCCTCAACTTTGACTTCAAGAATGTCAGTGCACTAAACATTCTCTCATCCTCGACTGATCCAAAAATCATGGTTTGAGATAAATACGCTAATTTGAAATATTCTGACATTCTTTCCTTTAGAAATTTGCTACCATTGAGCTTAGTCCATAATCTTGTAATTGCACCATATTCTTTACTATTCGACTGAGAAAATTGGCCCCACATTGTTCTACCAAAGCATTCATATTGATCTATCATTTTTTCTTTATCTAAAATACCTTGAATATGTTCTCCTTATATCTTGGCCTCTCAACAAAAATGGCTCTGCAAAATCTTGATTTTCTTTATAAAGTCAGCTTGTAGAATTTTTGAATTTTGACTATGGTCCCAATATTGAGGGTATATGATAGACATGGCCTCCAAGAATCCATCTCGATGAAACCGTTCTCTTATCTCCGATGTTAGCAATTTCGCAATTTCTTTCAAGTTGTCTCTCATTGAAATTACAACATTGTGAAATCGTTCTCTTGAGACGGGGGACTGTTTGGTGGATCTTCCTATATTTTCATTATAATAAATGGGAACCATATGCCCACGAACTTCCATACATAGCATCCCTTTTTCATCAAACATAAAAAAAAATCATCATCTTCTATATTGATTATCTTCCTCCAATTTGTAAATGCTAAATCTATAAAAGAATCTTCCATAATATACAAATTATCCAATGCATGACATGTTAATTTTCTTGCTCTTGTGTGTTCAACAATATACATCATGCGACTCTAAGCCATCTTCATGAGGTTATTCATTTCATGAAGCATAGGAATAATTCCAGCCAATGTTTATAGTGTCTCTATATTAGCTAGTAGAAATAGAATAGTTTGAGCTTTTTATACACTTGAGATATGTTCATACATCACCCCTACCAAGGATGCATATTCATTGAAAAGTATTTCATTTGGTCCCTTCAATGATATCCATCTTGTATCAACATATTTTAATAATTTTTTTCCATTTGTAACACCATCAGAAAAAATTTAAACTCTAAAAATCGTTTGGGACTCCAACAAAAGTATGCATGAACCTCACGTACAAGATATTCAGCCTTTGAAACCAATGAAAAGTTGCTCACTATTTTAAATGCAAGATTCATCCTGTGAGCCATACAATGAATACTAAGCATATACGGTGAAGCCGAGAGTTGCATTCTAGCACAAAGGCCATTCCTTTGTCCTTGCATTACTGATGTTCCATCTACTCCAACACATACTAACTTTTTTGCAATCATGGAATGATCCATACCACCAATTTCCTTCAAACTATTAATAACAAGTTCATAAATATTTTCTGTTGTAGAACTTTTGATCATTTTATGAATTCCAAGTAGATAGGAATGCCTGATATGTTCATTGACCATATAAATTCTCATGCAAATCCATGAAGTATTATCAATAGCCGTAACTTCATCCAAAGAAGGTGACAAAAATGTAGCATTTGCAATCTTATATTTCATATCGTCCTTTTCTGCTTGAGCTAGATATTTTTCCCATTCCCAACCACTCGATAAAGACGAATGAGAATATGGAAAATTTGGCACTTGAATAAAAGATAGATATTTCGTCATTTTTGGACAATATGTCATAGGACGACCATTGGATAGGAGGTGAAATGTAGTGCTTAATTGTATTATCTTTGATAACAAATTTGTTTCCATCATCTTTCTGAATTGAGATGTGATGGTTCTTCCACTTTCCTCGAGTTTTTTCTTATTTAGTAAGAATTCATTATATTCCACTTCAAATTGGGGATGTCAACATTCGCTAACAGATTTCCATTTGGCATTAGATTATTCTCATCATTTGTAGTTTTCTTATCATACAACTTCCCAACATGCTTCTTGATTGTGTCTAACTTCATCTGCAATTTCACTACCTTGCCAAGTTTCCAACTACATGAAATGCATTTAACTTCTGATGAGGTCTCATTCTCATTTGCTGTAGGTATTGTTTCAATACATGGGTATCTTGAGACCCAATCAACTTTGAATTTTCTCCTTGCATCCCATTGGCCCTTTTTCCCTTTTTTTTTGAATGCACTATGTCACCTTGCAATGAAAAATATTCAACATTTGCACTACCAATTTCAAATGGAAATTCATTTGTCTCACTTTCATCATTAGAGGAATGTATTCTAGCATCCATTGTCTGGTTTGCATATGCATTCTCAAAAGTGTTGACATCTCTCTCACCGATACCTTGCTCAAGAGAGCTTGAAGCATGAATATGATGTGGATTATTGGATTGAGGATTTTCAAAATATGATATCTCATCCTTTTGTTTTGATGTTTTATTTTTCTTTCCACAATCCATGTTTGAAATCTTACTTAATATTACACAATTGAAATTCCAAAATGATATAGAAACCATAAGTGAAGCCTACATGAGAAAAATGATATAAAATTAATATAATGGCACATTATCAATTCATATTGACCCAACTTACAATGAGTGTTTACATTGACTATTTCAATGAATTTTAATTGACTCTTTCATTGACTCTTTCCCCAAAGGAGGCATAACACTAATGCAACTAGAAGCTGTCAATGAAACACAATTGCACTGACTAGATTTAGGGAAAGTGGGGACTCCACTTGTTATGTCGTCCCTTAATGGTCTAGCAGACATGTGGGGACCTGAATCTTGACAAACCAATAAACTAATAGAATCAGAAATTATGCTCCACATTATTTTTTTGAAAAACAATCCATAGAATTCAAACAAGCATGACATACATCATGCCGTAAAATCCCAACATTCATGACATACACATATGCAGACTTTGTTCTATGTAACATAAAGGATCATTGCCTTAGATGATGACAAATGCCTCCAATGGTGTCTACTGAATAGGTATATAGTGCCCCATTTTTAACACAATTTCTATAATTTCTTATTCACCAACTTGAAATAACAAGCATTGACATCACATCAACGAAGAAATGAGTAATATATCAATGAATTCTAAGTCTAAGTTGTACAACTTGCAAATGATCCTTTGTATATTTAGCCAAAATGCCTAGCTTTTGAAAGATACACTAAATGAATCTATGTATTTAGCATAATCTATCCTTTTGAAGAGGAAACTGAGATGCTCTATCTTCATCAAAACCAATTAGTTAGAACACTTATCCTTCATATTTTTTTTGTTATACAAAGCTAAAAATGTATAGAAATTAGAGTAACAATGTCGAGCATAATATCAATCACTATATGTAACATAGATTCTATAGGTATAATCCCTTCAGCATCTACACACACAATTATCATGTTCATAGATTCCCATTGATTATCAGGATTTGGATTGCTAAACTCAAATTCAATTCCATATAAGATAAATATTTACACAGATGACTTACTCCTCCATCTAATTAAAACAAGCTAATAGATTCTATTTTCAATGTTATTCAACTCAAAGACTTCATATCGAAAATCATTCCATTTCTTATTCAATTTTATGATCCTATCATACAATGTAGAGATCAAACCTATCATATTTAATTTAAGATATCGGCATGAATAACAACAACAAGTACTCTTAAATCCCTAATTCTAGGTGGTTTCTAGGCATGGAAACATTGAAAAGAGACCTGTGGAAATTTTGGGAATCATTCATGAGGTAAACACTCTTCATCTTGGGTTGTGAGTTTAATTCCACCATCAAAAATTCCCTAGTACTCAAATATGGGTAGTTTTGAGCACCAATAGTGGCCAAAAGTCATATTGCATCCATTGAAAAGCAATGACTAGAAGCCTGTAGTGAATTCTAGGTTGAGATTGAAAGTAGAAGTACCATCAAAACCCAAATCTGAGCATAAAGAGTAGTAAAACTCATCTAAATTTTAAGTCTGGCTAGTTCTGAGTTTTATGCTACAAGAGCCCCCCTACAATGATAACTAAAATTAAAAATGAGTACATGTTTTAACAATTAATCTAAAAATTTCTATTAATTTGTGTAAAATGGAATAACTAACCATTTTTTAGAACATCACAAGAATAATGATTTAGAAAATTAAAAAACACACTTCTAATCATTCTTTGATAACAAATTGTACTTCTTCCATTTTTTATGTTCCATATGATCCTCTTCACGTTTACAATGTTGCATTCTGGACAACTCTATAATTTGTGTACACTATGATTGAATTCTTCCTAGTCTCTATAGCACCAACTAAATTTGTCTTGTTTGCATTCTACAAGGCCTGCAACATCTACTCATACATCTTAGTCATGACCCATGTTCAACTAGAAAAAACTAGAGTGGGACACAATTTAAATCTTACAAAGACTAGACTCAAACCGTAGTTCAAAATCCTATGTTTCCATCTTTAGTAAGAGTTCGATGCTAGAAATACCAAAAATATTCTTACCCAGGTAATTTCCAGGGCCCAACATACCTTGACAATCACCAGAGGAAACAAGATTTAGATGATTACACATCAACTAAATTGATTTAGCTCTGTAATCATGTATCTACTTCCAATCCCTCTACTTCAGATCAATTGGAGATCAAAGTTCAAGTTGGAATTCAATGGTACTTTGATAAGGGATAGGGTCCATTTGTTGCATAGGGATGGATTCGTCGAAACATTACTTAGATAAGTGTCAAGCTACTAACATAACATGACAATCATTAAAGAAAAAACATATGGTCATAATCAAACACACAGTACACACTATCTAAATCAAGCCCACTAATTAATGAATTTAATTAAATATATTCCTCCATCAATCCACTAAGAATTGGAATTTCAAATATCATGCGGCATGCCAAATCGAATTGTCATTGTCTACAACAAATGCCAACCCTTAACATATTTTTTTTTTCATATATCACTTTGCTAGCCATTTGACATGTGATGATCCTTGAAGATAGGGTTTCTAACCACTATTTTCCCTCTCTTATCAATAATTAAATGCAAAACTATGCAAATTGCTGCATTGCAGAGCATCCTCACATGAGTGATACACATGCTAGACATGGCCACACAGATCCTTCTGTATTTTTCCCTCTAATGACACCCTCAATATCCTACTAATTATACAGGTGAAATATAGCACTTTCCAGTCATTACCATATTTGTTTCCTTATATATCAATTTCCTGCCAATTAATGTGTGATGGTCCATGAAGATAGGCTATCTGACTACTAGTTACTCTACCTGATCAATCATTAAATGAAAAACTATGCAAATTTCTGAATCACATATCATCCTCACATGAGTGATACATGTGATAGACATGGCCACAAAGCTCCTTCTATAGTTCTCCATCTAATCACATCCTCAATCTCCTAATAATTATACAGGTGTGTTGCAAAATTCTTGTCATGCTCAAATTCTTACCCAAATGCCATTTTATACTCTATGCAATCACTTCAACACTTTAATTTATGCTGTAAGTGTTGCTTGCTATAACAGCAAAATGATTCCAGTTGCTTGCCAGAAATAACTAACCATAGGATTTATTTATTGTCAACATCAATTCATGATGCAAGGAGTACCTGAATTGGTGGATGATGAAATACAATCAGGGAATTGATACAAAGAACATGTAAACAAGATCCTATGATCCATTGTTGTAATTAACTAGGAGATCATCCAAGGGAAATTGATTCTCATGCACCTTGGATCCTAGTTGCAAACCCAGTATCAAATAATAGGCATCCCTAGGGTAACAAGCTAGAAAATTTTCCCTCCTAAACATAGGGTTTCCTCTTGTTACCCCCTTATTTGCAGAGAGTGTTCTCTATATCAGTCAGTGGTAATATGTGCCACCATGCCATCTTGTGACCCTTCAATGTGATGAAGGGTTCACATCTAATCATTAAAAGGCTTCCCTAAACAACATTAGTGTTCTTCCTTATAGTATAAAGTAGCCTCAACATGTGTGCAAAGAGAGGGTGCCATGTCATTTTGAAATGCCCCTAAATATGTAGAAGGGTTTCAAGTCACTCCAACCTATGGGAAAATTATCCTTAGCCAAGTCAACCCCATACAAGGCCAAGTGCCATCTCTTCTATAAAATCCTTGTATGCCATGAGTCTATTTTCAAAGTATTCTTAATCAAAGCATTGGAATAGAATGTTCATATCATCCCTTTAACTATTGTTTTGTGATGTAAAGTATGTACATATTATTATGGTTCATATTATATACACAATCCTCAAAAATATGATATACACAGAACTACTATGAAATATATGAAGAAATTTTTTCTAGGAAGTAAAAATCTAATCAAATTGATATTGACAAATTTAACATATATTGGGAAAGTTCGAACTTTAGAAAAAATTAACAATAAAAAACACATCAATTGCATCAATCTAGAATAACAAAGACACAAGGCACAATTATTTTTACCAATTAAGTAGTTTCTAACAAACCAATGGTGGCAATGTCTGACAAATAATCATTAAATGATTAAAAGTATATATGTTGGAGGTGTTCAGTAGTAATGGTATTATTAAAGTAAAAGTGGCATTCTCCTTATCTTTCTTCTCTTTCATTTTACTTAAATTTTTACCATTACCATTAATTGTTTCATCATGTTTAAGAGTGGTTCCAAACTCATCAAGTTCTTATGCAAAAAGTAGAATTTAAAACCCCATCTAGAATTCAAGAGACTTAATAGTTTTCAGGATTTATGACATGAACGCTGGACAGATGCGGTCTCACTAGATATTAAATAATTACTTGAATTTTTGTTGTAAAAGGAAAAGAAAACCATATATATCGGCACTAAAAGATGAATAACTCTAGGATTTTGGCTTCAGGATTATCTTTATTAAAAGTTAAAATGGAGACAACATCCTGTAAATATTTAATGTTTCAAATCTATAGCAGAAACAATTATGTGGCTTTGAATCCCTACTCCTTCACAATGATTGCATTACTACTGTCTAATACAAACCCATCAACACAAAAATCAAATACTAATCTTATTAGAGACCACTATCCATTTTAAAAATATAAACAAATGGAACAATGCAGAGAAAAATAGAGCTCAAGAACACAAAATATCATCCTAAATACAATAGAAACATAACCTATACCTTAGCATAATAGTCTTTCCAGACTCTTCTGGCAATTTGATGACCACCAATATCAAAGGCCTTAAAATTTATCTTACCAATACTTAGTTCCTTTGATGTAGGATACTGAGCAGGTTGATGTTGGAATAACCTCTGCGACCAAAAGTATATAAAACAAATTAGAACAAAGAGAGAAATCAATCAACTATTCCAAAACTTCTCTACAAGTCACATTATTAGTCAAAAGATGCTTGCAAACAACAAATAGAAGAGTTAAAAACGAGAATTTTTTTGGTATTGATTAAGTTGAGGACTGATTTAAATAAAATTATACCCAATGTAAGAGGCTATCAAAATGTTCCCCGATGTTCTCCCAAACCTTAAGAGTGATTGCATATTCAAGGAATTGATTTAGATAAAAATATAATCACTTTCTTACTCTCTCTTAAGAAGAGCAACAACCACCAATAGAATTCCACAAGTTTCCCTACTTATCAAAGTGTAGAGCTCAGTTTTAACCATCAGAATTGATAACTTACTAAAAAATATAGTTATAAATAAATTTGTTAAGTGTTTAATCAACCAAACTTGACACAACAAAAACATCACTCATAGACACCCCAAAGTTGTATTTAAGTTTTGTAGGGGACTGTAGCGTTTGAAAATAGGGTTGACATTTGGTAATATAATTATCACTGCAGAACATGTGATTGTAAATTGGTAATGTCTCTCTCATAACATGAGAAAAAAATAATGAAAATTTAATTTTTCCAAAATAGATGCTCTAATCCTTCTTGTGAGCACCAAGTTAGTGCATTGAAGTTAAATAAGAACATGAAAAATGGACAACCACTAGTTTTTAGATACTCAGCCAAGGAAAAAAAAAAGAAAAGAAAGCAGCTAAGAATGACACAAACATGAATGAATGTTTAAGCTACTAGTAATCCAAAAAATACAAGGCATGTCTTGCAATTATGACCACAATTACCTTTAGGACTAAATGGCCCCACAGTATAACAGACTAGCAACCAATGTATAGAAATAGATTTCGTAACCCTCTCTGCTGAAATGTTTAGTTTGGGAAGGATCGAAGAAGGAGAAAGAACTCTCTAATATCAATACACTAGCTTTGAAAATTTGCAAAGTAAAACTCAAAAAATTGAATATTAATCTTATTAGAAATCACTATCCAAGTAAAATATATAAACAATTGAAACCGAGTACAGAGAAAAATTGATTTACTCACCTGATTTCTACATGAACACTAGATAGATGTGGTCTCACTAGATATTAAATAATTACTTGAATTTTTGTTGGAAAAGCAAAATAAAAACATATATATTGGCACTAAAAGATGAAGAAATCTAGGTTTCTGGCTTCGGGATTATCTTTATTGAAAGTCAAAACAAAGACAACATCCTATATATATTTAATGTTTCAAAGCTATAAAAGAAACAATTATGTGGCCTCAAATCCCTACTCATCCACAATGATTGCATTACTACTATCTAATCCAAACCCATCAACAAAAAATCAAATACTAGTCTTATCTGAAACCACTGTCCATGTTAAATATATAAACAAATGGAATAGAGTAGAGAAAAATAGAGTTCAAGAACACAAAAGCTCATCCTAAATACAATAGAAACACAACCCTTACCTTAGCATAATAGTCTTTCTATACTCTTCTGGCAATTTGATGACCATTAAGATCAAAGGCCTTAAACTTGATCTTACCATTACTTAGTTCCTCTGATGTAGGATATTGAGCAAGTTGATGTTGGACTAACCTCTGCAACCAAAAGAATATAAAACAAATTAGAACAGAGAGATAAATCAATCAACTATTCCAAAACTTCTCTTCAAGTCATATTATCATTCAAAAGATGCTTGCGGACAACAAATAGAAGAGTTCAAAGGAATAAATTGTTTGGTATTGATTAAGTTGAGGATTGATTTTAATAGAATTATACCCATTTCAAGGGGGTATCAAAATGTTCCCCAATGTTCTCCCAAACCTTAACAGTGAATGCATATTCAAGGAATTGAATTAAATAAAATTATACCCACTGCAAGAGATTATCAAAATGTTCCCCAATGTTCTCTCAAACCCTAACAGTGATTTCATATTCAAGGAATAATCTATACCAAATAGTCCAAAGTTTATTAACCTATATAACGATCGTAATCTTAAAATCTAAATAGTCGAGTTAGTTCTTTTCCCTGGTGGCCTTCCAAAACTTACTGCTACATATATCCCTAACTTATCTGAATCTATTATAGACCCATTTTACTAAACCCACTTGTATTGGAATCAATGCCTAAAAATTTACAAGTTCAACTCATAAAATATGAAGATTAGATATTGAAAATTTAACAATAAATCATAAACCCAAATTAAGGAGCTAAGGCCTCATACTTAGCCTCACGCTTGAAGATACAAGAAGAAACAGCGTAGATGTACTTTTATATATCCAAAAGTCTATCAAAAAGATTGTGTATGCCGGATTTATATAAAAACAAAGCAGATACCATGGATATTATTGATTTTTGGACTCCAAAACTCATTATTATCTTTCTCTAGAAAAGCTCATGGTTCAAACATAACTCTGTAAAAACAACATTCTCACCATTTCATGCTTCAACAATGTGGGTCACCCACTCATGATTTTTCTTTTGGCAGGACCCATGGGGATCCAGTACACTCCCAAAGTCACCTCACTCATGGGGAATGAAGGGTTAATGCCAGATTTTTATCTAGAGAGATGAATGATAAGAGCTATAGTGATGTCTACCTAGAAGGACGAAAGATTGAGCAATAGAACTATAGGGATGAAATTACTAAATTGAAATCTCTGAGGTGAAAATTTGTCATGAGTGTTCCACACAGACCTAATGGTAGGCCAAATTGAATTTCTCAAATCTAACTTTGCTACTAATAAAGAAACACCTATTAGAGGCTAGTTATCACATCTAGATTAGGGTGGTTTGGGTGGTTCAAAAGGACAATCCTGCATTTGGTTATGTTTGAACTGAAGGGTAGTACAAGGTGGATTCATAGCATATGCTTATTCTACTCCATATTGCAATAGTACCATTAATGTAATGGAATTCATGTTCGTTTCACCAAGATCAATAACAATATATTTTGTTGATAAATTTGCTTTAACATGGGATAAAAGGGATGAAAAGATTCACCTCATCTTTCAACACATGCATCAAGGTAGTCTTTCCTGCATTATCTAGGCCTAGAAAAAGAATCTTGGCCTCTTTCTGCCATAGCCCTAGAGTGGAAAGAATACTGTAAAACCAGTCGAACAGAAACATCTTCGAGCCTTCCAAGAGTTTCGTACCCAGAACCTATGAATGATTGCGTAGAACCAAGGACACCCAAATGGGAAATCATATCCAAAAAAATAATATGCAAATAACGCACTTGATCTTTTACTTGAGGTTCTGGCCTCTGGGCACACATTCGACTTGAATCAACAGTAAAAATCCACCATGTTAAACTCTGACAACACTAGGGCTTTGGAAAATGCAAATATGGAAAGGGACTGATTCAATTCCAGGGAGTCCAGAACTAAAGTAAAGAAGTATCCTTCTTATATCACTAAATTCAATAAGGTTCCTTCTTCTATTACTTTAGTTCAAGGCCTTTGTTTTGCCACAAGAAAATGGTCTAAAAAATCATCTAGGCATGGACCCTGGTGGCTACTGTGAAAACCAAATGGAATAATTATTTTGTGAAGGTTTAGGCCTGGGGTGTCTAGTGGAGAAATTTTCAAGGGCCTAATCATACTGATTATATGAACACACTATGATTATGACAAAGAGAAAATCAACTGGAAAATCAAGTGTTCCTAGCTCATCTTCCCAAATTTCTAGAGGACCTAACATACTATTCCTTTTATAGGACAAAGAGAGCCATAGTTACCATTAAAAACATGGAATTTGAGGCTCCCATACATATAATATATAACTCAATGAACTCAATAACCACAAAAGAGGAGCCTATTAGAAGACGAAGAAGTATCCGAAGAAATAAGAGGTGCTCTTCTTTGATCTTCCTCAAGATCAAGAATTTACCAAATATATGATAACCTTCACCATGATGAAGAGGAATATCCATGGATGATGATGATGGAAGCAATTGGAAAAACAATTCCTATGGTAGAAGTAATAGGGAAGGTAGAATAAGAAACTAGTGAGATTCTAGAAGAACCATATATAAAGGACCCCTTTCCTTTCCTTAAGGCCTTCCCGATACTGCAAGCCATGGGATACTTAGAATAAAATGGGTTGGGAAAATAGGGCCACATGATTATAGAGTCCATCACCTTAGAAAAAATTTCAATACAATTAGAATTGGGGGAAGATCCAAATGCAACTTTGGCTGGGAAGGTAGCTCTGTTTGAATCATTTACCTTCCATGCCTCACAAGTCACATTACCCAACAATTGGGATAAAGGTAGAATTGTTGGCTCTAGGCATGGCTATAGAGGTTTTAAGAAGATAGGGGAAGGGAAGGTGAAGCTGTACACCACACATGCTGGAGAATGAGTACACACACTGCTCAGTTATTTCCATTCTTGTAAGGGATGAAAATAGATCAGTTTGGGACTACTTCATCTATGATCTATCACTATTATGAAGCTACTAATTCATTATTATAGATCTATATCAGCATGTCAAAACAACCAACAATCATAGCCTACTCCAAACATGCCTATTCTAAAACTTCTCTACAAGTCACATTATCATTCTTGTGTACTATGTAATAACTAGGACCCCATTTATATGTTCTCTTTTTTTTGGTATCCAAAAGGGGATGTGATCAAATTAGAAAAATAACAAGAATGCCCGTCCACCAAAATCCTTACCCCTACACTCAACAAAAGCATCCACGTTCGCATATAAAATTCCCAATAGAGAATTGAATCGTTCTACTGATGCTGCCAGCCAGAACGTGTGGGCAGAGGGACCATGGGACAGAAGTGAAGGAATCATAAATAAAAAGAGGAGGTGATCCAGTAATGGAAGGGATTCACTGGCCTAGCTATTTCCTTTGGACAAAATCCAAAAAACCCCAATTACTGAAAAACAACAAAGTCTCCTAGATATTCTTTTAGACTAAAGCTATCTAGTGATTTCTACAAGGAACCAATGTGGAGGTTGTGATTATGCACGGTGGGAATTGAGAAAGGTGCAAGATCTCAATCAATAATAAATGGCTATATAACAACTAGCTTTGCAACTAGAGGGTATAAGAGTGGAACAATAGGCTATTATAGAACACTTTTGACTGTAGGAACCCATGCTAATCCCGGAACCGTAAAAAATGAAATACTCCCAATCCATAGTGCATGAAAGGTTGTTGATGGGTCTCTTTCAAATTCAGATTTTTGGATATTTTACTTTAGTTATAAAGTGAATGAACATCAATAAGTTTATACTAGGGATTTAACTTCATACATTATGTTGTAAAGGAAAGTGTCCTATGGCTAGGGTTTAAGAGGCCATCAACCTACTGGGGTTGAAAGAGAGATGCACAATGTTCAGCAAGTATTTATAAACAAGATTTAGAGATGAGAAAGATCCACACCTGACTAACTGAAGGCTGGTCCAAGCTTCCTCCTCAATCTTCTTCTTGCTCCTCTCGCTCCAAGAGACCTGCAAAACGAATTATACCTTCCTCAAACCATTATGACCACATATAAGACAATGATAATCAAATAAATATAAAACAATGATCTGAATAACATTATAATATGATCATAAACAGAGATTCAATCACACATTGAACAATGATTTGGGAAGAAGAAGGACATCACATCTTTATTAATCTTGAAAACAAGTACAAGTATACCTTCTCTTCAAGTTTGGCACCTCACGAAACCTTGATCTGGTTCTGCTGCTTTTCTTCTCCAAAGAACTCAGCCTCCAAGCTCTGCAACACAAGGGAAGACCTCCAGGGAAAAGGTGTAGGCAAAGAGAGTCCCCATTCCTCCAGTATAACAATGCATAAAATCCAAGTCCTCTCTCATGGCCTTTCCTACCTCTATTTATATGGGGGAAATAAGGTAGTTCGAAGGTTAGAGAAGTTATAGCAGTTAAGGAAATCCAGTTGCATGACATAACTAATCTCCAGTTAATGCATGTTTTAATATTTAAATGTTAAGAAACACATTCGCGGGCCTACAGTAGAGCAACCTACAAATGATGCACGACTCTACATAAGAGCAACCCGCGAATACCAAGATTCGTGACTTGCTGTGAAGGATACTCGCGAATGATGCGCGAGTTGTTAATAGGGAGAGTCGTGAATACATCCTAACATGGCTAAATGGCAAAGTAACTGGCTGGATAAAGGCAGAAATGTATTCCATAATAAGCCAAGATATAGTGTTCTGGGCAAACCTCAATCCATAAGTGTCCTTTTGTGTGCCAACATAAGGAAAGTTGACACTCGGACGGAGAGGTGCCATTCTGGTGTATAAC
>LPNX011234943.1:95885-164320 GCA_001517045.1 Pseudotsuga menziesii
CCAAAACGCCCAAAAAAGGTACGAATCCTAACCATGCGAATAAAGGAGCTGAATTCAAACATGGAGGAAACCGTTTGATTACCAGTCAACAATGAAAACCGTTAACAAACGCGAGGGAAACCACCATTAACGAAAATGGTCCCCAAGGTACCTAGTACATTCTAACAAGTGTGATTACAAGGACTTGAAGTCGAACACTTGAAGAATCCATTGAGTAGAGACATTAAGGTATCCCCACTACCCTATAGCGAGGGAAATTACCATTGAGGACAACAATTCCCAAGGTACTATCATAAAACTCTAAATCTCGTTCCCAGAGCAAGATGTGTTGCAGTCGATAGGAAGAGATCCGTTGGAAGGAAGGAATTAAGGCATCCTTCATCATCCAACACGAGGTAAGTCAAAGACTAATTGGATATGGAAATGGTACTGAATTTCACAAAAAGGACCGCTGAAGGCATGATGTAATGAACTGATACCAGGGAATGGCCGACACAAAAGGTCAAGGAAACTGCAGAATGGCTGACAAAGGTTTAATCCTTGAACAGTGAGCACGACACAAAAGTGACTTAGGCAGCTTTTGACATGAAATAGGACCAACGAAACAAATATACAATGTAGGAGACATTGACAGATTCCCCATATAATTGGAAAAGAGACCAACTGGAGGAGTAAGAAACTCTGAATCGGGATAAGGTCAAAATACTAGGACCTAACTGTTGATAGACTCAAAACTGGTGCTTTGTTCAAGGAAACAAGACTTGCTGCCATGATATAAAAAGCCATGGAAATAAACCTTCCCCTTCCCTTTCTTTCTTGTAAAAGTTTAATGAGTCCAAGAAAGCAAACTCGGGACCATCTTCATTTTTTGACAAGCTCAAAGAAAAGAAAGAAGAATGTTTGATAAGGCACTAATTCGTGGATTTTACGAGCCCGAACTAGTACATGCTCGACGGTGTTTTCATAGTTTAGAGAGTCTGAAAACTCCAAAGAAGACTCCAGGGGGGTCCTTTTTCGTACAATTTAGTCTCCTGAGGCCGAAAAAGTATAAAACAAACAACAGAAGAACTCTCTTAACTTTCGAAGGAGAAAAGGCGCACCTTTTTGGTAATTAGTCAGGAAGGTCCGAAAAAGGTTAAATTACCACTTACCCAACGCTCCTTCAAAAGCAGCATATACAGCCTGAGTTTTACGAGTGTGAAGGAAGGCAAGATCACTCGGAAAGATCCATTTGGTTACGAGAAATGGAGCTTACAACAATAAAATCGATGCTTTGTTCTTTAGGGTTTAACGAGCATGACAAAGACATAAAGTACACTCAGAATATTTTTCATGTTTTGGTCCAGAGCACGAAAAAGAGAAAACTAAGCTCATACCGGGAGTTCCTTTTCCGTAAGTTTAGTCCCTCACGTCCGGAAAAGAGATAAACCTATGCCTGAGAATACTCTTCTCAATTCAGTAGAAAAGAGAGGGATCCTTTCTTGTATTATTCCACATGGTCTGAGAAAGAGATAACCTACCACCAATGTGGATTACCATTCACATATTCTTAATGAGCCTGAATGGACAAGTTTACTCGGCAGTCAAGTCTATTTTGAGGAGTCAGACTTGGGCCTAAAGAAACTCATAATCTTTCCCATGAAGTTTTAACGAGTCCGGAAAAGTCAACTCGTGGCCTCCTTACTGTTTTTAACGAGCTCGAAGGAGAACAGAAAGAATGCTTTAAATGCGAGGAGACGAGTGTCATAGGCAGGCGAAACTAGTTCCAAGCGCAAGGAACAGACCTATGCATAATGCAAGGAAAGTGAGCAAGATAAGGACACTCGGGGAACGTCTCCTCAAGGTAAAGGGTGTCAAGTTGCAAAGGCAAAATGATACAATGCTGGGCGGAAATGAGAACAGAGATGAGGGCTTATACAAAAAGCGTGGAAGCCGGCATCAAGCTCATAAGCGCGAGCAGGGCACATGCAAATTCAATTACAGCTTGAACAACAAGGTGATACCAATAAACAGTTGTGAATCCAACTAAGAATCCTGTCTCGAAGAAACAACAACATCAGAATCATATTCAAAAGAAAAGATCCGATGCGGGTCACTTTGGCAGAAACACTTGTGACTTTGCTATCTTCTATAAAAGGAAAAGTCAAGGCAGAATTAACCGAAGAATATTCTATAGGACCAAGGCTCGAGGGTTTATAATCAATAATATCAACCTCAGAAGAGAAGCGAAAATCAACAAGGGAGATAGAGTCTGTAGGAACAAACTCAATATCACAGGAGCTGAGAAATTCATAAGAAAAAATCAAACTCATCAGGATCACTGACTTGCTTTTCAAATGAAGAATCAAAAGACTCAACAAAAACCAACATAAGAAAAAGGGAAGGCTTACTGAGCAAATCAGGGTTAGACTTAATCACAACTGAAAAAGAAGGTCAGACTGTATCAAAGACTCCAGGAAGACTTCATCCAAAAGGAGGAAATCATCCGAGATAGGACACATATCTGAACTTTCAAATGGATGGACAGAATGGAGAGAAGGCTCTACAATCTGTATAGGATGACTCACCCGATCAACTGCTGGGACCAAGTCCCGAGAAGGTAAGCATGAAAACAGAGACTACCTCTCAGTAGCAATTGAACACAAAGGACAAGAAGCCAAATAGTTCACCTGTGGCAGGGTAGTGTCTACAGAAACACTAGGAATCAATAAAGGAAAGACTTGGTCTCTAGTTGGGTCAGGAGACGGATCAAGAAAATCCAACTGATCGATAGTGACAATTTCTTTGCCATGACTAAAGTACATCACACGAAAGAATGTTGACACCACAGCTTGCATGGCATAGACATAATCACGTCCAAGGAGCATATTAAAGTCAAAGGGGTCTTCTATTACCATGAAGTCAACTAAGACAGTCTTCCCACCCAAAGTAACAGGAGTTTGAGCAAGAATTCCCAAGGCTACACAAGTTCTTCTATCAAACGCCAGTAACTTACTAGCAGTCGACACAAGGCTAGGAGATCCCATACCTCGCCAAACACGAGCAGACATAATACTAACTGAGGCTCCTTCATCAACAATGCAATGAGCAATTGTATAGGGTTCAAATTTGACCTTTATCTAGAAAGGTGCTGGGAAGGAAGGCGCGGCTCAACTAGGCTATCCCAATCAAAGGAAGCAATCCGAGAGCTTGGTGGGGCTTGATCTGAAGCAAGTTCAGTGCCCCCTTGTTCAGTAAGATCTGAACTGGCAGTGAAGAAAATGTGACTAGTAGACACTTCACTCTCGAAAGGAAGAGTGGGATTGATCGATACTGGGATCGATTCAACCGCTTGGTGAAAGTCACTCTTTGAAGGGAGAGTGGGATTGACCAAAGATGACATTGGTTTAATCACATGAGGAGCACTCTCTGAAAGAAGAGTGGGATCAACCAAATTTGAGATTTGTTCGACCACTTGATCAACCAAAGGTTGAATAGGTTGCTGAGAAACTATAGGGTGTTCAGAAGAATGAAATCCATGAGTCTTAGACCACACTCTTCGCACCTCTAGGATAGCAGGGCACAGATGAGTAAGGTGATCTCCCTTGCATAGAACACAAGGGAACTTAAGATGATGCTTCGAACGACCAGTTTTCTCAATGGTATCAGCATGACTAGAAGTGGCTGACTGTTTGCTCTTAACATGACCTGTAGAGGCTAAGAGTTTTCCCCCAGCGTGAACAACAGAGGCTGGGTGACTGGGTCTAACCTCACTAAGAGAGGATGGTTGTTGAGAGACTCCATAATGTTCAAAAACGGGATGACCATGAATCCAAACTCTTCGCACCTCAGCAATAGAAGGGCATTTATAAGTAAGGTGGTCTCCCTCACAAAGCTTACAAGGAAACTTGAGCTTGTGTTTTGAACGGGTAGACTTGTCAATAGTGTCAACATGACTCGTAGTGGTTGACGGGTTGTCTCCAGCGTGAAGTACAGAGGCTGAGAGACTGGGTCCAACATGACTTGTAGAGGTTGGACGAGCACCATCAACATGAACAACAGAGGTTGAGTGGTTAGGATCAACATGCTTTGCAGCAGTTGAGTGTGTGCCCCGAGCGTGAGCAACAGAGGCTAGGTGAACGGATCCAACTTGAACAACAGAGGTTGGATGGGGAGGTTCAACTTGAAAACCAGAGGTTGAACTAGTGCACTCAGCGTGAACACCAGAGGCTGAGTGACAGGATCCGATATGACTTGGAAAGGTTGGAAGGATCCCACCAGCGTGAACACCAGAGGATGGATGGATGGATCCAACTTGAATAACAAAGGTTGGATGGGAAGGTTCAACTTGAAAACCAGCGGTTGAACGGATGCACTCAGCTTGAACACCAGAGGTTGAGTGACAGGATTCGACATGACCTGAAAAGGTTGGAAGGATACCACCAACTTGATCACCAGAGGATGGATGGATGGATCCAACATGAACAACAGAGGTTGGATAGGAAGGTTCAACTTGAAAACCAGAGGTTGAACGGGTGCACTCAACGTGAACACCAGAGGTTGAGTGACTAGGTCCAACATGACCTGCAGAGGTTGGATGGGTGCCCCCAGCTTGAAAAATCGAGGCTGGGTGGTGAGGTTCAACTTGACTTGCAGAGGTTGAATGGGTGCCCCCTTGCTTATGTGCTTTCTTCCTATTCCTCCTTCTTTTACTCCTTTTAGACTGCCAGTTACTAGTATCAGTACTTTCACCGCATGAGGTAGAAGGAGGAGGAGAACTAACTACATGTGAAGGGGAGACAATGTTTTTATGCCCTTGATATAAGGAGCTTACTTGAGAAGCATCAGGAGCATTCAGGACAGTTGGAGTGGAAAACAACCACACCGGTAGCCCTAGGGTGAATCCCGGAAGATTCAAGGTGGCCATCAAGGGAACACCAACATTCCTTGTGAGAGGAATATGACAAGGAGTTCCCATTGAAGGGATCTCTTAGTTGGTGTTCAAAGGGGTGTTAGCCATAATTTCAAAACAAGAGACAAAGTCTGAGGTTGATGGTCAACCAAAATTACAAAGCAGACACCTAAAGGCCCACTAAGTACAGACAAACCACACAGCACTCACTAAAAATTCCTAAAGCCCAAACATACAAACAAGTATAAGATATACTTTCCAGAAGAAAGCTAATGAATAGTTACTTGGCGTCCTTGAGGGGTTCTCAGGCACAAGCGGAGGAATCACCCACCACCCTCCTGCACTTTCCACAAGGGTTACCTTCCAAGTCTGTCCAAGGTCAACCAGAAATAACCTTCCGGTTTACCTGTGTATGAACCCTAGATGTCAAAGAGACTAAAGACTACCTTAACTAAATTGACAGTCTGGGGGGATAGTCATCAGCCGAACTCGTACGCATGGGCAGGGTAGCTGAGCCTGAAATTCTGTCTAGGACAGAATCCCCAGATGCGTAAAAGTCCTGGGTTACATTTTGACAAGGATTCGGAGGGTTATCTCCTTTATCTAAGCCTCCACACGGCCTAGTGCTTAACTCCCGTTTGAGAGGAGCTTCCCAGATACAATCAATGTAGAAAAGGATTTACCTAGTGATAGGCCAACTACGTCTGAAATTTTAACTCTTGTGGGGAGTTAAAACTCCCTAGCCCACAAGTCTAGCCTAAGCTAGTAGGTGTATGACCCTATAAAATAAAACTTGCTAATAATTTTTAAAATTATGTCGTTTATTTTATGGGCTATTTTACTCAGAGGGTAAATGGCATGAAACTGATGCGGTGTTTTGACTCAAGAAATGAAAACAAAATGACTAAGCAAAGAGAAATGAGATGCAAAGAAGCAAATAGCTATTCTCTTTATATTTTCAAATAACTTGAAAGCCAAAAAAGATCAAATCTTTTTATATTTTTTAGATTTTTCAAAAACAATGCTATGCTATGCAATCTAGACTAACAGCCTAATCTATATGCATATAAAGCAAACATGTTTTTGTCTTTTTCTTTTATAAAATGCAAAAGAAAAAATAGCCTATCAACTAAAGCAAGCAAATACTGAAAGCAAAGGAGATAGACAACTACTTTGCACCCCAAAAACAAACCCTAGGTTTCCCTAAAGTTGAGTATAGACCTCTCGTGGAAGGAAGGCTTACGAAGGTAGACAAGCCAATAACTCTGGAATGAAAAGACTGAGCATGAAGACTGGCATAAACGAAGGCCAAGAAGTCCCAAGTATCAATCTAAACCTACAAACAAAGGCTGCTCAGTACCTTGTCCAACAAGGTCAAACCAAAGAAAGAGGTAGGGGGAAAGTAACAAAACAAGTTCTTTTTAATTTTCTTTTATAAGGGCAAAAGAAAAACTACCTACAAAGCAAAAGCATGCAGATAACACGAACAAGATAAAAAGAACTCTGCTAAACAACCACCAAACAAACTCTAGAATGCCCTAAAGTCAGTATAAGACCTACTTGGAAGGAAGGCTTGTATAAAAGACAAGTCTACTGTTTTGGCAGGGTGAGATTAATCAACAAAACAAAAAGGAAACCCACACCAACAAGTTTCTGAAAACACACAAAGATCAATAACAGAGGCAAACCAAAAACATGAGCCAAAAACTATACCAAGCAAAGGAGATGGAGGGAGAGCAAAGAACAACTCAAAAAGGCTTACCACATAGATAGGAAACAACCAAAAAGGATGACACTAACTCCCTAGAGTCATGCACCTACAGAAGACCCTAAAAGACCTACCCAACAGCCCAGAAACAGAAGAAAAATCCCAAAAAGAGGAAAACACTGCTTACAGGGGCATTCGCGACTCTCTATAAGGGCAACCCGTGAATGATGCGCGAGTGTCTAGTGAAGCAACCCATGAATACAAGACTGTATTCGCGACTGTCTAGAACAGCAACCCACGAATAGGTAGCAAAATCCCAAAAAGGTCAAAAAAATACCCTAAGAAGGCAGGGGAAGTGTGTAATCAGACTGAAAAGGTATTCCTAAGTGGCAAGAAGGACCTGAAACAATGCAAAAGCTGAAAGAAATCAAGAGAAAAACCCCAAACAGACAAGGCTATCCCCAGTGGAGTCGCCAGTTCTGTTGTAAAGGAAAGTGTCCTATGGCTAGGGTTTAAGAGGCCATCAACGTACTAGGGTTGAAAGAGAGATGCACAATGTTCAGCAAGTATTTATAAACAAGATTTAGAGATGAGAAATATACACACCTGACTAACTGAAGGATGGTCCAAGATTCCTCTTCAATCTTCTTCTTGCTCCTCTCGCTCCAAGAGACCTGCAAAACGAATTATACCTTCCTCAAACCATTATGACCACATATAAGACAATGATAATCAAATAAATATAAAACAATGATCTGAATAACATTATAATATGATCATAAACAGAGATTCAATCACACATTGAACAATGATTTGGGAAGAAGAAGGACATCACATCTTTATTAATCTTGAAAACAAGTACAAGTATACCTTCTCTTCAAGTTTGGCACCTCACGAAACCTTGATCTGGTTCTGCTGCTTCTCTTCTCCAAAGAACTCAGCCTCCAAGCTCTGAAACACAAGGGAAGATCTCGAGGGCAAAGGTGTAGGCAAAGAGAGTCCCGATTCCTCCAGCATAACAATGCATAAAATCCAAGTCCTCTCTCATGGCCTTTCCTACCTATATTTATATGGGGGAAATAAGGTAGTTCGAAGGTTAGAGAAGTTACAGCAGTTAAGGAAATCTAGTTGCATGACATAACTAATCTCCAGTTAACGCATGTTTTAATATTTAAATGTTAAGAAACACATTCGCGGGTCTGCAGTAGAGCAACCCGCGAATGATGCGCGACTCTACATAAGAGAAACCCACGAATACCAAGATTTGCGACTTGCTGTGAAGGATACTCCTGAATGATGCACGAGTTGTTAATAGGGAGAGTCGCGAATACATCCTAACATGGCTAAATGGAAAAGTAACTGGCTGGATAAAGGCAAAAATGTATTCCATAATAAGTTAAGCTATAGTATTCTGGGCAAGCCTCAATCCATAAGTGTCCTTTTGTGTGCCAACATAAGGAAATTTGACACTCGGATGGAGAGGTGCCATTCTGGTGTATAACACATTATCAGAATACATTTATAAAAAAGAAAAATAATTACAATAATTCCTTCCTATATATTTTATATATATTCCAACAAAATGGGACAAGGGTAGAGGCTTGAAAAGCTATCTCCTCGTATTATTCTCCACCAATCTATTAGGCAGGGATGCCCCCTCGCACCCTATCTATATGTTTTTTCTACTACTTCCCTTGGCTTTTTGTTAGATTCAGCCCATCCCCAAGTGAAAATTCAAAGCATTTCACTTCCACATGCTTTAGAGATGGTGAATAGATTCGATATATTCCATGATCACTTGAGGCCATCTACAGCCGCCCAATACCACATAGTCTATTCTCTTATCAGCCGCTACAAGGCATTGAAAAAGAAAGAAGGAAGAGGTAGTTGGATCTACTCAAGGACTAGCACAACTTATAACGTCATAGAACTCAATTAGCTCATCTTTGTTCAGATCAGGATCAAAAAAGGGTAAATTTTACAGCCAACATATTTATTTGTTTGTTCCCCTATATCATGACACATGAAAACTATTCTTCAACTCAACAATGCAAGAAGATACAACATAAGACGAGGATATTTCCTACAACTTCAACGGCAACTACTACACGTGTGGTAAATTTTTTATTAATGTATGATATGTAATGGCTAGGAGGGGATAGGATGTAACTGAAGTATATAATCAATCATGTCAAAGTACAGTGGGTGAATGCCTGCCAAATATCAGACGAGTGTGAATAGTGATGGTCTGAGACTAGCAAAATTTCATGTTGATTCAGCTTCAACCTTCTACTATAAACCAGAGAAGAAATAATTTAAAGAAGATTCAATAAACTAACCTGTAAAAAGCATGCAGATAGAAGAAACCTTGTAAAATTGCTTTCCACGAATCCACTCAACCATAGTAAAGACATGATTTGCAATTGAAATCAAGCTTGATGTTGAGCCTCACTCTTGCAGCATTATATAGGTTATAAACGTCCTCACTTGACTAAATCTATCCATGTTTTTCTCAAATATGGACCAAATCCAGTAAAAACTTCCCCCAATTGACTAAATCTCCACGTTTTCTCAAATAATTGTCCACAAACCCAAACCTAGGATGAACTATGTCCAATTTACCCCAATCGAGGTCAAAGTAAGACCAGTTTACCCAAAGATGCATAAATCCCGGTGAAATACCAAAATTTTAACCTATTATCCATATGATCCAAGGCAAAATACCAATTTTCTAACCTATTATCCATAAATCGAGTGAATCATCTTCATTTCTCCTCCCAATCGGAAAAATTCGAGCGAATGTGAGAAAATATTAGTATTTTCATGGGCTAAATTTCATTTTCCAGTTTTTCCCTCTTTTGTGATGAAGGCGATTTAACTTGGTCCAGCTATATATAAAATAAATAATGGGCTAATTTAGTAAATAAAATAAAAACATTTTAATATAAAAATTCGCCCACCTTTTTTGGGGTACTCCTTAAAATTCGCCATTGGGCTAAAATTTGCCCTTAAAATCATCCCTAAAAATCACTATTAGTGTATCTAACCAAAGAAGTGGAATGTGTGGTTGACTACATGATGTCAAAATTGATTATACCTGCATTATAGCTCAAAATGATTTTACCTATTTGCGAATGGGATGTTTTTGGACTTTCCATGAACCTGGAAATTAAACTTACTACAAACATGATGTTTAGTCTTTTAGCTGTTATATACATCAAGCTGCCAACAGGTCTTTTATACAAAGTGGAATCCATAATTCTTCCTTGATCCTGCTTGCTTAATATTGTTTCTCTTACTATTGGAGTATCTATTGGAGTGTAATTTGTCATTCTAAATATGTTCAAAGTATTTTTACCATACTGTTGTTGACATATGAATATGTCATTATTAGATTTCTCAACTCTAATTTCAAGAAAATATTTCATTAATCCAAGGTCTATCATTTCAAACTTTGTTTTCACGACTGCTTTGAACTTTTCTAGAATTAAATTTCTTGTGTAAATCATATTATCCACATAAAGTTATAAAATTAAAATTTGGTTTTGTTGATCTATTACTGATTAGATATGAGTCAATTCTTACATCCCATGCCCTTGGTGCTTATTTCAAACAATATGGTTCCTTTTTCAACTTGTAAACTTTATGCTCTTGATTCTTGATTTCATACCTAGGTGGATGATTAATGTATACGTCCTCTTTTAAAATTACATTTAGGAATCCATATTGAACATCTAATTGATATACTTACCACTTGTTTTGAGTTTTTAATGCATGTCTAACCTTGTTACTGGTGCAAAGGTTTCTCCATATTCAATACCTGGTTAATGTGCAAATCCTTTTGCAACAATCCTGGCCTTATGCTTCTCCACTTCTCCTTTTTCATTAAATTTAGTGTTATAAATCAAGTTTACTCCGATGTTGTCATTGCCTTCTGGTAGATCTAAAAGATCTGACAGGGGCTTCACTTGTGGACCAATATCCTATCACGTTAGTTCATATTGTGGGTTTTAAAATTATTAAAAATTGAACCAATATATTGCAGGTATTGGGGAGGATGAGGGGTTTAAGGTGGGGGTGGGTAGGGTGGTTTATAAGGATTGAGGTATAAAAAGGGGTGGAGAGGAGGTTTTAAGTATTGGGACGGGGTTTCAGCAAAAAGAGTTTGGGTCAATATCTCTAGAAATTAAGGGTATTCTTTAATATCCCACGATTGCACATGCTATGTGAGATGTTCACTAAGTGAAGTCCCCGTGAAAGATCTCAAGTGTCATTCTTCTCAACTGCTTCAATTTCTTCATTCATTGCTTCAACATATTTTTATTCTTTAATGGCCTCTTCTAAATTTATAGGATAACATGAAAATAATGCAAAATGATCTTTCATATCTATCTTATCATCCTGATTGTAAATTTTTCTTAAGCTTCTAGTCGTTTTATTTCTCAATGAGGCTATTGTGGGATTTGAATCACAACTAGAGTGAGCATTGTTACCTTTATGTTCTCCATTTATTGAGGTTTCACCTTGAATTTGCAATCTTGGTAATCTAGATGGAGATCCATGTTGTCTTATTGGTTCCTCTTGATCTTCTGCTGATAATAAGGGTGTTGAATTTCCATTTGTAGTTTCCTTCTCTTCTTGACTGTTCTAATCTTGAGAGTATTTAAATTCCACATCTCTTCTTACGATAAGCGTTTTAGTGATTGTGTTGTATAGCCTATACACTTTCGAGTGCTCACTGTACCCTGTAAAAATGCATTTTTCACTTCTATCATCCAACTTCATTCTTAGTTACTCAAGAATATGTGCATAAGCTACAAAACCAAATACTTTGAAATGTGAAACACTTGATTTTGCTACACTCCATCCTTCCCGAGGAGCTTTGTTTTTGACACTCTTGGTTGGTTATCTGTTCAAAATATAAACCGAGCATGCTATTGCTCCACCCCAAAATTCATTTTAAAGTTGTTTTTATTTGAGCATACTTGTAACCATATTCATTATGGTTATGTTTTTCCTTTCTATTATTCAATTTTGCCGAGGAGTATATTTGGCACTAAATTGTCTTTTAATTCCATGATATCTACAATAACATGCAAATTCCTTCGAATGATACTCACCTCCTCTATTGAAACTTTGATATACATACCACTTTGTTTTTCTTCTAAAGTTTTAAAGTCAAACTTGTCAAAAGTTTCAGTTTTTTTATTTAGCAAATATAGCCAAGAATTTGACTAAAGTCATCATTAAAAGTTAGACAATAGAAGTGTCCTCGAAAGGACTATGTTTGCTTGGGAACACATAAATCAATATGTACCAGCTCCAATGGTGCATTTTCTTTGTAGAATGGACTAGTTGGAAATTCCCCCCTATCTTGCTTTCCCAATAAGCAACTCTCACCAGAATTTTTTGATTAATATGTTACTGACGATCCCTCAACCACTTGTTTCTACTGCAATAGATTCTGTCCACCAAAGTGCAAATAACCAAATCTCAAGTGTCATAACAAAGACTCATCTAGAGTCATGACATTAAGTACACATGAAACTAACTCATTGATATTCTTTAAAGTTAAAGGAAGCATCCTATCCTTGGTCATTTAAATTTTATCTATGAACTTCCTACATGGGAATTCATCCAAATATCTACAAGAATTATCTATAAAGACGACTTTATAACCATGTTAAGTGAGTTTACCAACACTCATCAAATTTTTCTTTAGACTGGGGACTAGATAGACATCATGCATATTCTTCTTCTCATTTTGCTTGGTTAGATAACTGATTGGCCCTTTACCAACTACATTGAAAACTTTATAATCTCCTAGTATGACATCAAACATGACTGAGTTGTCGATATTTACAAACAAACTTGTATCTCATGTAGTGTCGTTACTATAACCATTGACTGATAACCAAATATGTTAGCTACGTTCTTGAGCTTCATGACAAGTTAGGAACATGGCCTTTGAAGTGATTTCAAATGTATTAGAAACATTAGCTCTATTTTTGTTTAGGTATGCCTTCTTTCTCCTACATTCATTGGCTAAATGAGCAAATCTTTTTCAATAATAACATCGTGTTTTAGATTTTTCATACCTTCTATTTTTCTGAAAACATCAGCCTATCCCCCTTGAGCTTAGAGGGTGGCTTTCTTTCTTGTCTTCTTGTTCCATGCTTGGCTTGTTCTCTCTCTATGAGTTGTAGTTTTTATATATACCCTTGCCTTTGCTGACATATGCTTGTGTCTTGGAAGCATGTTCTAGTGATTCATCTTCCCTAATAATTTGTGATTCATATTAAAATAATGATCTTGTCATGTCATCAACTGAGTATGTTGAAAAGTCCTTAGACTATTCAATGGAAACTACTACCATGCCAAATTTCTTCATAAGACTCCTCAGAACTTTTTGCACAACTATGTCATCATCTATGACTTCTCCATGGATTGTTAGTTGATTGACCACTGTCATTGCATTGGTCATAAATTGTTTTATTGTATCATATTCTTGCATCTTGAGAGTTTCAAAATCTATTATAACATTTTGTAATTTTACATTTTTCACTTTGTTTGTTCCTTGATAAGCTTTCTCCAAAATATCCCACGCTGTAGCATTTGTTATTTTTGGAAAAAATGAATCATCTGTACCCAGTGAATTAGCCATAATGATATGACTTCTCTCTTCCTCTATCCATTTAACTGTTAGCCTTGTCCATGAACCGATTCCTAATTGGGCTCCGTGAAATTAACTTCAACCGTTTCCCAGCATACAAATATGCCCAAACTCCTTGGACCATCTTAACTCCCTCTTTTGACCGTTCTATATACATGACAGAATGTCGATTTTTCCAACAATTGATTCAATCTTTTTATCTCTGATAACAAATTTTTCAATAGAATATTATGACATATCTGTGAATATTAGACTAATTGAAGATCAGTAATGCATCTCAAAAATATGAAGAGATTTTAAAAATTTTACACCACCAAACGGAACATAATTATTTCAATTCTGGATAACTGTTGGAGCCAGGGCCCAGACTGGCTTTGAACTTGGCACTGTGGTTTTTGAAAGGTGAAGAATCCCTCCCACTACCTATAAACTCGGGCTCTTCTGTGCTGCCCCGTCAAAAAATGACCCAGGTGTTTGTCAGTCAATCTCCTTAACTTGAATATTTTTCTTTCTTTTTTTAGTTGTAACCGTGGGAAGGATTCTATGATTGCTTGAGTTTGGTAAGCACACTGTAAGGATGGGACTTATTTATCCTCAAAGAAGAAAAAATTGCATTTATAGTAGGAAGTGATTAACCTTAGAGCTCTGAAATTTTCCGAATTTGAAGTTGTGCACCATACTCTTAAACTTTCACGGACCGAGATTCCGTCCAAATGAAGTGTGACCTGAAGTTAATTGTGCATTGATTTTGTTGTATGAAAGGGAACTCCATATAATTATGATTGTTTGCACAAACAATAGATTCTTGGACGGAGTCCTCCCTTCCTTTCCCAGACATCCCAAGTGAGTGGTTTCTGGCTCAAATGGAAGAACAAGAAAACTTCTCGCATTTCATATTTGTTTGTAAAATTGACCGTGAGAATCACATTACCAAACCAAGACATCATATTTTTGCAAGAGGCAAATACGATTAGTTTGAAGTTGATTTAAGAAAATTCCCCAGTTTCTGTAATCGCCTCCTCTGAAGCCTAGAAAATCTATAGATAGTCAACGTTTCCTCATATGAGTGATAGATGAGTGATCAAAAAATTGATTCAACTTAGACAAACCTTTTTAGATTTTTTAAAATGACACTTCTTGTCCTCTTTGCCCTATCCACACCTGCCATCGGAGACCCTTCCCTATTAAGTCAAAAGAAAATATAATCACTTTCCAAAAAATTAAAATAATGTGATGGGGTTTGGACAAATTTTTGGCAAAGTACATTGTTTCAAAGAGCAGAACTTGTAATTGATCTCCAAAGACACTTAGCTCCCAATTCATTTGAGAAAGTGAAAATATTCTTTGAACCCAAACCTACATAATTTTAAAAAAGAGTAATACTTTTCCACCTAATCCATGCCAACCCTTTTTTCTTTGCCTTGCCAAACCAAAATAAATGGAAATGAATTTTCCTAATTTTATCTAGGATTCCAAGCTAGGCTCATCCAAAAAACTGGAACTACCTCAAGAATGAATTTTACCAAAACTAACCTTCCACCTTTTGAACGCTATCTAACTCACCAATTTGATATACACATTTTACATTTGGCCACCAACAAATCCCAGTCCTTTATTTTGTAAGCTTATGTTTTAGGTGGAAGCCTAAGTATTTCGTTTCATCATCTAGGATTATGAATTTAAATTGAAAAACTAACTTGTAATCGACTTCCCCTCATTTATCAACATCGAAATAGCCACACAAAACCGATCAAGATTAGGGAAAGTTTCTTGAAATCCCTCAGCTATCCATCACAAAAAATGAGAATGTCATCTATGAAAGCTATATGAGTGAGTATGAAATTCCCCCAGTAGAAACACCTTTAAAACTATTGAATAGGCAGGGGGTTACAACCATGAAACTGATATAATATCAAAGAAAAACACACTCAACTACAACTGATTCAAATATTGAGACAATGGGAGCATTCAAGCTCTTTTATTAACATGACAAAATACTATATTTTTAATTTTTTCTCTCTACATAAAACTTGAATCACACTTCATACATATAAGCAACTTCTAAGCTAGTTCAGGTAGTTTTCCTCATTATCTACTTTACCTAAATCTATCAATGGCTATCACATCTACTATCAAAATATACATAGAGAGCTTACTTCTTGCAATGTGACATGTACTAATTTACTTATGTTAGAGACATAATGACTCATTTACCTATGGCACAGTGAGAAATTACTTCTTACATTCTACCTTAATTTCTTTCTAATACATTTGATGTTTGAATATACCTAGATCATTCCTTTCAATTTGAAATTTTTCTCTTGCCAATGGCATAGTGAAGATATCAACCCGTTGGTTTTGAGATTTACAAAATTCCAAACATATTACTCCATTTCTTACAACCTCTATGATAAAATGATTTCTGGTGTCAATATGATTGTTTTTTTGATGGAATGCATGATTTTTGGACAATTCTATGGCTCAGTTTTTTTTTGAAAATATATATGTTGCTTCATTTTCTTTATGATAAAGAACTTCAAGTAGCCTCCTCAACCATACAATGTGACATGTTGTTGATGTTGCTGCTTCATACTCTACTTTTGTTGAAGATATTACCACAATGGGCTGTTGTTTTAGTTCCCATGAAATCAGACATGATCAAAGATGAAATGCATAACATGCAATCCTCCTTTTGTCATGAATACTTCCTACAAAATCACTATTAGTGTATCCAACTAATGAAGTGGAATTTGTGCTTGACTACATGATACCAAAATTGATTGTACCTGCAATATACGTCAAACTTATTTTACCTACTTGTGAATGGGATTATTTTGGACTTTCCATGCACTTGGAAATTAAACTTACCACGTACATGATGTTTAGCCTTGTAGCTGCTAGATACACCAGGAAACCAGCAAGTCTTGTATACAAAGTGGGATCCATTATTGTTCCTTGATCCTACTTGCTTAATTTTGTTCCTCTTACTATTGGAGTATCTATTGGCTTGCAATTTGTCATTCTAAATCTATTCAAAGAAATTTTATCATACTATAGTTGACATATAAATATGTCATTATTATATTAATCAAGTTTAATTTCAAGGAAATATTTCATTAATCGAAGGTCTATCATTTCAAACTGTGTTTTCATGACTTCTTTGAAATTTTCTAGCATTAAGTTTCTTGTGTAAATCTTGTCATCCACATAAAGTCATACAATTTAATTTTTTTTGTTGTTGATATGTTTTAGTGTACAATGTGGGTTCATACTTGCTTCCATGGAATCTATTACTGATTAGATATGACTCAATTCTCACATGCCATGCCCTTGGTGCTTCTTTCAAACAATATGGTTCCTTTTTGAACTTGTAAACTTTATGCTCTTGATTCTTGATTTCATACCTAGGTGGATAATTAATGTAAACTTCCTCTTTTAAAATTACATTTAGCAATATATCTTGAACATCTAAACAATATACTTAACATTTCTTTTGAGTTGCTATTGAATGTCTAACTTTGCAACTGGTGCAAATGTTTCTCCATAATCAATATCTAGTTGATGTGAAAATCCTTTTGCAACAAGCCTTTCCTTATGCCTCTCCACTTCTCCTTTTTCATTAAATTTAGTTTTATAATCCAGTTTACTCCTATGTTTTCCTTTCCTTCTAGTAGATCTACAAGTTTCCAAGTGTCATTCTTCTCAATTGCTTCAATTTCTTCATGCATTGCTTCAACATATTTTTATTATTTAATGGACTATTAAAAATGCATAGGCTCACATGAAAATGATGCAAAATATTCTTCTATATCTATCTTATCATATTGACTATAATTTTTTCTTAAGATTCTAGTCTTTCTATTTCTCAATGAGGCTATTGTGGGATTTGAATCACGACTAGAGTGAGGATTCAAGAGACACATTGTAAAACCTTTAATTTTCAACAACATTATTTCTTTACTTTGACTCCATTGTCATTGGTCTAATTAACAATATTAAATTTTTTCTTATGTGTTGATGTTATGTTGGTGAAATTCTTATTTAAATTTTAAAATTTCTTCGTCTTTTACTCCATAAACTCCTAAAAAATATACTCCCATCATTAACAACTAAAACACAAGATCCTTAGTTAAAATATTTCTTAGGGACCACCCCCCTTGTATTCATTAAGAGTTTTTCCTAAATGGAGGAGTCAAGATAAGGTTCCAGTACTTTACTCGAGACTTTCCCCCAAGGACACACCTAGCAGCTTGAAGATTTTTGTTGCGCTTAACCCCCAAGTTAATTGTATGTTTGATAAGAAAGTTGGTGATTGGGATTTTTACACATTAAGTAGCTCATAAAACACACACACACATATATTATGGAAGCATCATCAAAACCTCATAATAAATTCAAATATGAATAGAACTTAATGATTTTTGAACTTGAACTGAAACCCAAACCACGTGACATAGATATGGATTTCTCTTGAGGTGGCTACTAAGAAAAAAGGTATGAGTTTTTTTTTATTCATAAAGTTGAGAGAGGTATATGAAGAAAAATTCACCACGGAATTACTATTATTGTCATTTATTTAGAAAATGAATCAATAAACTAGTAGACAAAAATACCTCCAAATGCAATCAAATTGTACACTACACATGTGCACCTATAGATGAATTTTTTTGAGGTGGAGAAAATATTAATTGCCCCCCTAATTAATATGGTTCTCCTTCTAAAATATGTTGATATCAACCTCTCCATGGAGAATGTTCCCACTTCAAGGAAATTTTTTGTATTGCATGTAATTAATTTGTAGGTTTTCCCATCTATAAATCATCTTACAAATGTTTTGGTGACCAAATATGAATTTAATGTTTAACTATATGTTCTAAGATTATTTAACCCATGAAGAGGTCCACACAATATTATTTATCCATTAGTATATATGCACATAATAAATTAAAAGATAGTTGAAAGACCCTCTTGGATGGTCCTTATCTATTTGTGATTAGTAGATCATGATGGAAATTTATTTTGTATTAACTAACTAGAATTTTTGTCCTCACCAATCATCTAACCACATTTATGTATTGATTTTTTTGAGGATACTAATAAAATGAAAGATAAGTTGTATGAGAGTAACTTTTGAAGAAAATGTGAAGATATCTGTGGGAAAATTAGTTTATTTAGGAACCTAAAAAAATTTGTTCAATTTCTCCAAACAAATATACAAAGTATCTTTGGTATTTTGGTCCCCATAGTGAACTAAAATTATAATCATCATATTGATATGCTATGATATGATTGTTCATGAAATTGTAATTGATGCCAACATGGACTTGCAGTGGCCCTACATATTGTCATGGATTCCACCAAGTCCCACTTGTAGTGCCTTTGACCCCTTACAAAGTGGGTCTGAGCCTTGGACCCCTTACAGTGTGGGTTTTTTCCTTGAAGCACATTGTACCCAGTTGACAAGGTCCTTGTACCTGCAAGGATGGATATTGTATCTACCACCTTGTTGAAGATACTGAAGACCCCACTGATGGTGTTGAAGACCTTGGAGATGGTCCCAAAGCCTTGATTTGCAATGGAGAACCCCCCATATGGGTTGGAGAATCATTAATGACACATTCTATGGTCATTCATGCTCTGATGGTATCGTAGTACCCCATGAGAAGAACCAACTACCCCATAGATGATTTCATGATGGATCTTGACCCTTGAGGGTCTCCTAGTGTGGTTGAGGTTGCTGAAGAAGCCTATGAAGCCTGTTGGTTGTTGAAGAAGCCTTGATGAAGTGCTTGGACCCACACTTAGTGGTTTGATGACATTGCGACACTTATTGGGGTCATGGAGTTCTTAAATGATCATGATGACCTTGTATGGTCCTTGATAGGCTATGGAATACCTAGTATGATGAATAATCCCATGGAACCCGAAATGAAGGCCTTGATACCCTTCCAAAGGTCATGGATCCCACTATTTGCACTTGGCATGGTTAGATGGAATGATGATGTGGTATTTGTGGAAGCTTGTGAAGACCTTGATGCCCATTACTTACACTTGATGTGGTTAAGGTTCCCACAAACATACTGGATTGATGATGGTCCATTTAGTGACAATCTTGAAGACCATGATGGTACCTTGCACATGGTATGGCATTAAAAGCCCTAGTGGCTTGATGCAACCCTATCAAGATGTGGAGGACATACTCCCATGAATTTTAAATGATGTGGTTGACCATTGAGGTGGTAACAAAAATAATAAAAATACATAAGGTTGACCACTGAGGTGGTAAGAAGTTAAAAGTAAAAAAACAATTCAAATTAATAAAAATTCTTACCTTTGAAGACAAGTCGGTGAGCATGAGATATGTACAATTGATTATCTATTTAAACACATTATCAAAATCTAAAAACATATCAAAAATTTCATTTGTTAATCATCAATTCTCTCAGTATTTTCACAACTCTTGGAGAAAAGTGTGAAACTTTGTGGAGGAGAAATCTCTGAGCATCTTCACTAAAATTGGCATAACGTTCTCATACTGAATCAGAATTACAAAATGATTGGCTCATTGGAAATATTGTTACGAGGGATATGTGATGAAAACACCTAGAGTTTATTTTGGTTTGTCTATTGTTTATTCATATTGTCATCTTCAGAAATGTATGGTTCATTATTCTAGGTATCTCTTGTGATGGCACAAGTCTCTCGTAGATAGAGTTAATATTTGATCTCAGTATGTGAGTCTCTATATTGATATATATATATATATATATATATGAAGTCATTATGGAGGCTATGATGATGATGTTTCATACCTTTATGCTATTATATGATACACTTTATGATGATAATGCATGTAATAATGTTGATACACTCCTATACAATATCATGTACATGCATAATGCGGTGTGATAATGCTCTCCTATGCACTATGATGTACACTTGATGATGGTGATGATGCATGGAAATGCATGCCTTATGTTTAGTGAAAGTAGATCATAATTACTTGTTCAATAATTGTGTATGTTGAGGTGTACACTGATATGTACATGAGCAGATTGACTAGCTTGACCAAAAGTATTAATGAGAAGAAAATAATGACCAACATTGATGAGCAAACTTGATGTGCAGAGATACTTGTGCAGTAGTGATGAGCAACAATAATGAGCAGCATTGATGAAAAGTTGTGATGAGCAGCAATATTGAGAAACAATAATGATAATAATGACCAGAGAATGGTGAGTAGCAGTGATGAGTAACTGTGATGAGCATAGGTGTTGATCAATAGTGATGAGAATATTGACTAGAGATTGATGAGTAGTGTTGAACAAAGATTGATGAGCAATGTTGACCAACATAGTGATGAGTAAAGATTGATGTGCAGAGAAGAGGTTGGTTTCTCAATAAATCTATATGATTGCTTGCAAGAAGAATATTTCACTTCAAGATTGGACTCCTCAAACCATTCTTAGTTGGAGATAAGAAAACTAGGCTAGGTCTTGTTATGACAATTGGTGCTCTTTTCATTAGTTGGTGCTGATTGTAATTGAGAATATTGTTTTCTTCCATATACAATAAATAAAGATAAAAATTCCATATATTCTCGTGTCCTTGTTATGGAGAGAAATTCCTATGGCTTTGGGTACCACAACAGACAGCTTAACTCTAGAAATCAATCCTTTTCTATATGCAAGAGAAACCAAATATCTAACACTAAAGGATCTTGATTCGTACCTTATTCTAGACAGTTGATGTAGATCCCCATTGAGATTTTCCGCTCCTGCTTGTATTGATAAATTGCTATCTCAACACTCAGCAAACAAGACAGGCATGCTATATATAATTGTGTTAGACCTACTCTAGCATATATAATCAATAACATATAAGCATTTAAAAGAATCCATGGATCAAATACTCATTTAAATACACATTATTAGATAGGAAAACATATTTATATTAATATAAAACAAATATTACAATAGTGACAACATCTGTCAGCACATCTGCGAATTGGAGAAACTGAGTCCCCCACTTGGGTTTCTACCAATTCAATCCTCCATCTCTTGATAGCAAGCTCACAAGCAAAAGGCAAGATTGGGAAGAACACACAGTGCTCCAACAAACAAAGGGATGCAAAATCAAGTATAAGCTCCAGCAACAATGGACTATAGTTTTCTTGCTCTTCAATTCCTCCTCCTTCAATGTATCCAAAGGGTTCCTTATATAGCTCTTCAAAGGGGTAATGGAAAGTCGAATCCGAGTGATCTCAAGGCATATGGAAGGACAAGAGACAAGTGACTCAGCTCCACATCAAGAGAAACTCCAAAATCATTTGGCCTTTTGCACACATCCTGATGTACGCGGGTTTAAGGGTCAAATCTGCGTATATATGTGAGAAAGGGATTAAAAGTCACGCATGGAAATTATTGCATGTTTTTACAGATGATATTGGAAACATCAAAGGAAAAAAAATGGTCCATGGGGTCTAAAGATTCTGTAGAGGGACAAGGAATGCCCTAAAGGTGTGACTCACCATGTGTGGTAAAATCAGTTGTAACAACCCCTTTTGATGTGATGTTGTGCTTATGACTCATGATGAATTTGATTACGCAATTTATGACATAATGATTGATATGATCTGATTGAATAAAAGAAGGTAAAAAGTTTAAAGTTGCTCACACAATAATTCACCCCCCTCTTAGTGTGGCCATTGTGTCCAATAATTGGTATCAGAGATGGCCTTCATCACAAGCATAGCAAGCTTGAAGGAGACCATTTCGAAAAGAAAAATAACCGATTATTTCAGTTGGCGGAGAAAAATGAAGGATTATATGAAGAAATTTGGTGTTTGGGAGAAAAATAAACTACAGAGAAGGGAAAATCCACCCGCTCCATCAAACAAGAAGGAAAAACCAACTACAGAGAAGTAAGAAAAGAAGGACAATACTACATCCTTGAAGTTCCTCATGGATGGACTTCCTATTTTAGTGAAAGAAAGTGTATGGGAGTACACTTTAGGAAAAGACTTATGGTCCAAGTTGGAAAGTGAGTATCATAATGAAAGACCAGAACCCAAAAACATAGATCAGGAATAAGAAGATAAGCAAGAAGAGGACTCTATTAAAGGTATGAAATATTGTGATTGAAGTGATAGCTTGTGTGATGAAATTGGGAATGTTCTTGTAGATGATGATGAAGGGATATCAAATATTGCACATGAGCAAGGTCTCGCATTGCTGAATATTGATCTCAGAGCCAATTGGTTCCTCATTAGTGTAAATATAAACTAGAGTTACTTCATGAAGTTCAAAAATAAAACCTTAGAATCCTTGAATGAATATCAGCATAATACCATGAGAATGAAAGTGTTGCTTTTGAAGCTCAAACACAAGGACAAAGAGTTGCAGGATCAGATGAGAGACAAGGATGCTGAAGTTGAACAACTAAAGACTGAATTGATTAGCCAAAAGGAATAACCAGAAGATCCTACTGAAGAGCTTGAAGAAACTAGAGAGGTCGATTATGATATGAAGACTCAGCTGGAGGAATCCAAGAGGATAGAATAAACCATGATGATTCAACTGGAAGAAAAGGAGGAGACAATCGAGAAGATGGAAATGGAGGTAGTTGGTATCGAGAATAAATGTGAGAAGTTTTAGATTTTTAACATTAAGCTAGCATTATTAGGATATTTAACTGAGAGAATAACAAGCACAACAATCAAACACAAAAAAAAATGAACACATCGTTTTTCCTTGGGGAAACCATAAATGGAGAAAACCCCACAACTTCCTCAGAGATAGAATCAACACCAAAAGTAAAACCCCAAAATTGTAGGATGATCTCTCGACATCAGCAACCTCTTTCTTCCTGGCCCCAGTGTCTTCTTCTTCCTCAGCTATGTGCTACAACTGAGTGTGAGTGAGTGTGTGATAAATTGAGAGGCTCACTCTCTATTTATACTAATTCCTGACTTGACTAAACCCAACTCAGGCCGAATTCACTAGGTGAGTCTAATAACCCTAGTGCCCTGAAACTATGGGGACTTTAACCATTGAACAATAGCAGGGTTACCAACAATGACTTGACATGACTTGTTTACATTATATATCCTCCTCATCCAAACATCAGGGCATGACATGACTCATTTACATTACAGACACATCCCGGAATAAACATCGGGGTACAAGACATAAGATATATGAGGGAATACATTCCAAAGTGACAATTACATCAACACTCCCTCTTAACTAGGAAGGTATTATTTTGACACAATTTTCAGCAATGGTCTTCTTCTATGTATCGACTGGATCATCTCGTCCCCTTCATCTTCAGGTTATCTTCATCTTCAAGTTGTCTTCATCTTCAAGTCTTCTTCATCTTCAAGTCTTCTTTGTCTTCAATTCATCATCATCTTCAAGTCTTATTCATCTTCAAGTCACCTTCATCTTCAATTCATTTTCTTCTTCAAGTCTTCTTCATCACGAGATCTGTATCATCACGACCACTGGATCATCACTGTTGGATCATCACTATATTATCATCAAATATGGATCATCACTTGATCTAGATCATCATCAAGTCTGGATGATCATCACATCTCGATCATCACTTGATCTAGATCATCATCAAGTCTAGATCATCATCATCATTGGTGCTATCTCTCGATTCTTCTCGTCACAGAAAGTTCTACAGAGCCAGCCCTTTTTCATGCTAGTTGTAGGTCTACCCTTCATGTAGGTCTTCATCAGCGCTTATATCTGACCCTAAGTCAGAATGGCCTGCCTAGCTCTTACATCTGACCTCATCTTGTTAGAAAGGCATGCCTAACACTCACATCTGAACTCATCTTGTTAGAAAGGCCAAGCACTCACATCTGACCATGTGTAAACACATCGCACCAGAATGGATCAGCACTTATATCCAACCATGTGTGAACACACCATATCGAAAGGGCTCTGCACTTACATCTGACCATGTTCAAAAACATCGCATCGGAAAGGCTAAGCACTTATATTCAACCATGTTTGAAAACACCGGATCGAAAGGGATTTTCACTTACATTCGACCATGTTCAAAAACACCGCATCGAAAGGGCTCTCAGTCCAAGACTGAGGATTCCTGGTAACTAACCAAGTGCCTCCATTCTCTTAGAGAATGGCATCAACCCTTATATCTGATCAAGTGGGAACACATCCCTCAATCACATCAGAATGGCCATGCGCTTAGATGTGATCATGTAAGACTACATCCTACAGTCATATTAGAATGGCCCTTAGTCCTAGACTAAGTTTTCCTAGTAACTGAACAGGTGCCTCCATTCCAAGAATGGAATTTAGCCCTTACATCTGATCATGTAGGGACCAATCCTACAGTCACATCAGAATGGCTTAGCACTCATATCTTACATGGAAGGAACCAAATCCTCTCACCATGACAAAATGGCTCAGCCCTTACATCTGACCATGGAAGGAACCTAATCCTCTCAGTATGTCAGAATGGATCTCAGTCTCATCATTTCCCCTTGGAGGTTACCTCGATCTGGAGAACACCAAGCTTCTCCCTGAAGTGCTCAAACTTCAATCTAGCCAATGGCTTCATCAATACATCAACTATCTATTCCTCCATCGCAACATACTGGAGCTTCACTGCTCCTCTCTACACCATATCCCTTATATAGTGATACTTGATCTCGATATGCTTTGAATTGTCATGGAACATAGGGTTATATGACAACTTCAAACAACTATGGTTGTCACAATATATACAAGTAACATCCATCTAGAGATCAAATAAATCATACAGTAGCTTCCTTAGCCATACTTCCTCACAACTAGCTAAACAAGCTGCAACATACTCCGCTTCAGCTCTACTCAGTGCCACACAAGATTGCTTCCTGCTAAACCAAGAGATCACACCTGATCCCATACTGAAGCAACATCCTGAAGTGCTCTTCCTATCGATGACATTGCCTGCCCAATCTGAATCAACATAACCCTCCAGGTTAATCAACTAATTTGCCTCGTACTTGAACCCATAGTCAACTGTACCCTTCAGGTATCTCAGAATATGCTTTGCAGCAATCAAGTGAACATGTCTTGGATCTGTCAAGAACTGGCTCAAGGTGTTACAAGCAAAGCAAATATCTGGTCTCATGTTCGTCAGGTACATCAAGGAGCCAATCATCTGATGATACATAGCAGCATCAACCACTTCTAATAAAGCATTGCTTAATAGCTTCATGTTGCCATAGGTGTGGTTATGGCCTCGCAGTCCGTCATCCCGAATTTGTTTAGAATCTCTAATGCATACTTCCCTTGTCCAAGGAATATTCCATCTTCATTCTACCACACCTCCATGCCTAAGAAATAGTGCATCATACCAAAGTCCTTCATTTCGAACTTGGTAGCAAGTTTCCTCTTTGTATCAACAATCAACCCATCCATACCTGTTACAAAAAGATAATCCACATATAGTAAGAGTATCACTAGATTGCCATCTTCAACCTTGTAGTAAAGGTTGGAATCTGCTTTACTCTTTCTAAAGCCCAAACTGGATAGGAAACCATCAATTCTACCATACCATGTCCTAGGTTCCTATTTCAAACCGTATAGGGATTTCTTCAATCTACATACATGAGACTCTCTGTCACGTGTCTCAAAATTGAGTGGCTGATCCACATGCACTTCCTCTTCCACTACACCATTCAAGAAAGCAGTCTTGACATCCATCTGGTGTATCTTCCATTTCATCACTGCAGCCAAAGAAAGTACTGATATGGTGGAAGTGTATCTAGCTACAGGTGCATAGGTTTCTTCATAATCTATTCCTTCTTTTTTGGAGAAACCACAAGCCATGAATCTTGCTTTATGTTTCTCAATGTTGCCATCTGTAGCATGCTTGATCTTGTAGATCCATTTGGAAGTTAGAATGGACTTCCCTTCTGGTCTTGGGACAACATCCCAAACATCATTCTTCATGATTGATTGATACTTTTTTATCATAGCATCCTTCCATTATTTTCATTCTGTCGCTTCTTCATAGTTGGAAGGTTCTTTATCAATAATGTCACATAGTAAGGCTACGTAACTAGAGCAAGATCTAGTTCTCTTTCTTCCTCTTGGTGTTTCTTTTGAAGCTCCATATCTTTCTGCACCTTGGATAATTTCACATACCCAATCAGGTTTCCTCTTATGAGGATTCTTCTCCAGAGGTGGATCTATAGGTTCTTGAGGTTCTTCTAATTCTCAATCTTCTTTTTGAATTTCTTCATTCATGATTGTATCATGAATTCTAGGTTCTCTTGTTTCTTCAAGTTCTTTAGCTGGTTTCTTCCTGGATTTGATGTAGGTTGAATCTTCATTAAATGTTACCTCTCTGCTAATTTCAATATTCTTGAACCCTGGGAAGTATATTCTATAAGCCTTCGAGATTTCATAGTATCCCATAAATATACCCTTCTTTCCTGAAGGATCTAACTTCGTCATCTTTTTTTTGGAATGTGAATGTATACAAGACAGCCGAATATTCTGAGATGGCTGACTTCTGGTTTCTTGTCAAAGAAGACTTCTGCAGGAGTCTTGTTCTTGAGTACTCTGTGTGGAGTACGGTTCTGTATGTACACCACTGTTCTGGCAGCTTTTTCCCAAAGATGCATATGAAGATCTTGATCATGAAGCATTGCTCTTCCAGCTTCCGTGATAGTTCCATTCTTCCTTTCTGCAATCCAATTCTGTTGTGGATTGTAAGGAGTGGAAAAATCCCTCTTAATCCCTGAGTCTTTACATAGCTCTTTGAATTCATTCGAAGTGAATTCTTTTCCATTATCTGATCGAAAGGTCTTGATCTTCTTTTCAGTGTGGTTCTCGATCAAGGCTTTGAATTCCTTGAACTTACTGAATACTTCGACTTTGTTCTTCATAAAGTATATCCATGCCTTTCTAGAAAATCCATCAATAAAATAAACATAGTATGCATGCCCTCTTAGTGAACTGGATGACATTGGACTGCATACATCGTAGTGGATGATTTCAAAGGTTCCTTTTGCCTTGCTTTTGCTACTTGGAACTGTCTTCTTTTTGTTCTTCCCTTTCGCACATCCTTTGAATACACCTTCATGTTTTGTTTGCATTTCTAGGACACCTTCAACAACTTTGCTTACAAGTGGTAGTGCTCTGTAATGCGCATGTGCAAGCCTTCTATGCCAAAGCTCATTTGGTTCTACTGAGTCATGAACCAAATATTGTTTTGGATGTCCCTTCAATTTGTATAAGCATACTTCTTGATCCCCAATCACTACTGCATCATTAATTGTCTTTCCTTTTGGCCAAATGATGACTTGACCATCTATAAATGAAACCCTCATTCCTTTATGGAGAGGATATTTTTCTTTAGTCCTGGTACAAACAATACTTCCTTCACTGTCATAGACTTTCCAAAGTCTAGATTGTATGAGGATTCCCCACTACCTTTTATTGGATACTGCTAGTCATCTCCAAGTTTCACCTTGTGAGGTGATTCATGTTCAGATAATTTCACAAAGGATTCCTTGAATCCTATCATGTGCTTGGAAGTACCACTGTCTATAAGCCAATCATTGCTGCCATGTGTGATAGTTCCCATGAGAGTGGAGATCAGAACATATTCTTCATCACTTGAAGAATCATTACTGACTTGTCTATTTATCTTTATGGAAGGTTCATCATCCTCTGTAGCATGATTCTGATGTCTTTTCTTGTTTTCCTTCTTATTGTGAGAGCTACTTTTATTTTTAGGACAGTCTCTAGAAAAATGTCCTTTTCCATTACATGTATAGAAAATGTACTTAGACGAATTTCTAGGATTTCTAGAGTTATTCCTTTGATGAGAGTACTTACCTCTGTGATGGCTAGATTTGGATTTCTTGGATTGTACTGTGAGAGATTGATCTTCACTTCCCATCTTTTCTTCTCGCGTTGCTATCTGAGCTTCTTATTGAGAGAATTATTCCCATAGCCTGCTAAACTTGACCAACTTCTTTCTGGCACAGATCCCTTGAATAAAGGAGTCCCATGATCTATGGAGACCATTCAAGGTGGTCATTGCAATATCTGCATTTTCTATTTCTTCATCTTCTGCTTCCATTTGTTCCTTGATTTGAGAGACCCTTTTAAAGTAAGACTCGATGGTTTCTGCATTCTGGATCTTTACATTCTTCAGCTGGTTTCTTAGAGTCATCTTCCTGTTTATGTTCTTCCCTTCAAACAATTTTTTTAGGGAATCAAACATAGATTTAGGTTTCTTTAGGGAGGACACTTATGGTATAAGGTGATCCTTGATTGAATCAACAATAATCCTCTTTTCCATAACCAATGTCTTCTTATGTAAGGCCTTAGCCTCATCTCCCTCTGGAACTGGAACCTCCTCATTAATATAGGAGTCCAACTCATTTTCTTCCAAGACCAGGGAGATCCTATACTTCCAGGCTCGGAAGTTATCATCTCCCTCAATATTTTCATAAATCTTGGTATGATGAGACATCTTAACTAAGAACCTCAAACGAAAATACAAAATATTTAGATCTTACCAGTTCAAGATGTCGGATCTAGATTTGGAGCTGAAATCCTGTAGTGCTGGTTCACGAGCAAATTAGGGTTTTGCTTTTCCGTAGTTCTGTCCAGCCAAATGCTTTGATATTGATCCCTAACTTTGATTTTTGGGAGGAGATCAAACCAAGCTTGGGATCACTGAAAAATTCCACTTCTGTCGAAAGCCTTAATTTCCGGCAGTAGTGTCGGATCCAAAACTGAAAAACCTTAGAATTGGATTCTGCATCGATAGAAAGATGCTCCCTAAGGAGGAGAGTTAATACAACCTTATTTTGCTGAAAATATATGGTGGAAGATACACAAAGTAGGAATTCCTAGTTCCCGCAGCTGCACAGTGTCTTTTTCCCAGGTTAGCTCTGATACCATGTTATATTTTTAACATTAAGCTAGCATTATTAGGATCTTTAACTGAGAGAATAACAAGAACAACCATCAAACACAAGAAACAAATGAACACAGTGTTTTTCCTCGGGGAAATCATAAATGGAGAAAACCCCGCAGCTTCCTCAGAGATAGAATAAGCACCAAAATTAAAACCCTAAAATAGTAAGATGATCTCCTGATAGTAACAACCTATTTCTTCCTAGCCCCAGTGTCTTCTTCTTCCTCATCTATGCACTAAAACTGAGTGTGAGTGAGTGTGTGATAAATAGAGAAGCCCACTCTCTATTTATACTAATTCCTGACTTGACTAAACCCAACTAGGGACGACTTTACTAGGTGAGTCTAATAACCCTAGTGCCCTGGAACTGCGGGGACTTTAACCCTTGAACAATAGGAGGGTTACCCATAATGAATTGACATGACTTTTTTACATTATAGATCATCTTGATTCAAACATTGGGGCATGAAATGACTCAATTACATTACAGACACATCCCAGAATAAACATCGGGGTACAAGACATAAGATATATAAGTGGATACATTCCGAAGTTACAATTACATCAACAAGAAGAATTAATATTTTTTCAAGTACAAGTAGAGTTCATTTGTGCTATATAAGATATTGTATTTCCAAATATATCCACTCAAAAAAAATAATCTTGGTTACAAGAAGGACAAGGAAAAATATGAAGATAACAGTTGGTCACCGAAGACTCCAGAAGCAGGCCTATCAACGTCCAAAGATGCTTCCCATACACCTGAACATGAAAACAAGGACTTTGGAAGTTCGAGAAAGCATCAAATATTTAGGTCTATTCCTCAGAGGAAGCTCATAAAATAAATAACTCCAAGACCGAGGTATGAAAGTGGTTTCAATGGTTATTGTTATTTTTGTTCTAACTTTGGTCATAAAGTTGTGGAGTGTAGACTCTACGAAATAAGAATTGGTGGCCCAATGATTGAGTCAGATGTTGTACTTGTGATCAAGTTGGACATGTTTCTGCCACATGTCACACATTAATATGCTACACATGAAATGTGTTTGGTCACAAATCCCAAGAATGTGCAAGTAAAAGAACTCAATCGAGGAAGAGTCCTTCCTATACATCAGCAAGAAGAACCATTGAACCTTGGAAGAATACCAATGTAGGAAGATGGAATATAAGAAGACAAAGGCCTATAGTTAGGGACATTTCTAGGCATGTAGACATGAAGTTGATCAAATAAGTGTTGGAAGTTCCAATAGCTTAGTTAGATTCTGGACATGCAACCGTGTTGGTCACATTGCTGCATATTTTCGTACGATGAGGTGTTATAGTTGCAGTAGCTTTGGGCACAAAGATCAATATTTTTGGAGCACACTAAAACAACTCATGAGGAGGATATCATACAGTTCATCAAGGAAATCCAATACAAATGAAGGAACAAATACTGAAAGGATAAATGCCAAGAAGAAAATATGGATGAAGAAGATCAAGTAGTTGCAGATGTAAGAGGTTGATCAGAGCAGAGACAATTGATTCCATATGGAAATCCAAGTGTAAGGTCTCTCAAACACCTTAGCACACCTTGATTTCATGAGGCTGGAGGATGAACTCAAAGGAAGAAATTATGACTAATCTAGGAATACATATAGGTCTTAGGATCGTGCATATTGATAGGGGGAGTAGTGATAAATGATCAATGATTTCATATACATATATGAAATCACCATTTTCCATTGATGCCAAAAGGGGAGAGATTAAGACAAAGGGAGACAAGAAGACAAAATGGGATCATGAGTTGTTTCCATTAATGACAAAGGGGGATATTGTTGATGAAATTGGCATTGATTCCAACATGGACTTGCAATGGCCCTACAAATTGTCATTAATGCTACCAAGTCCCACTTGCAGTGGCTTGGACCCCTTACAAAGTACCTTTTATCCTTGGACCCATTACAAAGTCATTTTGTGCCTTAAAGAACCTTGTACCCAGTTGACAAGGTCCTTGTACCCATAAGGATGGATCTTGGAGCCCCCACCTTGTTGAAGATGGTGAAGACCCTGCTGATGGTGTTGAGGACCCTATATATTTTCCCAAAGCAAAGCTTGAAAATGGAGAACCCCTAGAAGGGCCAAAGAAGCATTGATGATCCATTCTATGGTAATTCATGCTCTGATGGTATTATAGTACCCCATGAGAATACCCAACTACCCCACAGATGATATAATGATGGATCTTGACCCTTGAGGGTTTCCTAGTGTGGTTTATGTGGTTGAAGAAGCCTATGAAGCCTATTGCTTGTTTAATAATCAATGATGAAGTCCTTGGAAACAAACTTAGTGGTTTGATGACCTTGCAACCCTTATTGGGGTCATGGATCTCTTATATGATGATGATGACCCTATATGGTCCTTGATAGGCTATGGAACCCCTGGTATGATGAAGAATCCCATTGAACCCCTAATGAATACCCTGATACCCTTGCAAAGGTCATGGAGCCCACTACTTGCACTTGACATGGTTAGATGGCATAATGATGTGGTATTTGGTGACTTAACCAACATAAATCCAAGTTTTAGGCTCTATCAAGCACCGGGAGGGATCGATTTATTAATGTGCAAACCTCTATATGATGATCATTAAATGAGGTACACATCTCCCACTAATAGGCTATAGAATGAGCCTCTTCGAAGCAATGATTATTGACCTCTTTATTTGCAACATTGTTATCAACTTTAATATTAGATTATATGAAAAAAGAAATCTAATGGAAAAATAATTAATGCAATCATTCAATTTAAAATTATAAAGCTTCATAAAACATAAAAAACCAAATTTGTTTTTAGTAATAAATATGCATAATATAGTTATTGAAAGATTACATCCGATGATTTCTGCCACCTCTACTCTTTTAACGTATCCAACGAAACCTAATTTAATCATAGAGGCATTAATTCCAATTAACCATTTAGATCCACTCTTATTTCTTCGTCTGGACTCGTTTTTCGATGAGACTCGCTCTCCCTCTTGCTTTCTCCCCTTCTATTTCTTCTCACCAACCTTCCAGTAAACGTTGATATTTTCATTTCCATGGGGTGAATAAATCATGGTTGGCTCTAGGAACTGAGATAAACTACCTCCATTCTTCTCTCCACTTAGAGAAGAACATACTCATTTATCACACTAGTTATATTGTAATGAAAAGAATTCTGGTCACTGGCATTATATTCATTGATTGAACTCCGCTTTAGGGTAATTGATGGAGAGTTCTCTTCATATTTATCATCCAAAACAATGAGTTCTTCTTTCTCAATGGGATTGTGATTTTCTGATTTTTCCACTGAATTTTGAGAACTAGCATTTCTATATATGTGACATAGAACTACATTCTTCATATGCACAAAACTCATTAATTAATTCGTAAAAATCATAACTACCTAACTTAGAAAAACCACTAGAACTACTAACCACCTAAATAGATTTTAAAATTCATTATGTAGATAGTTGTATCTATTAAACAAAATTAGGTGTAAACGATTGCATCATTTTAAGGGGTATTAAGAATTTGTAGCAAACTTTTTCTTAACACCAATAAAAAGCGATAAAACACCCTAAATGAAAATATTATATTTCTAATATTATTGACCATAAAACATAGTTAATGAAGTAGGAATGAAGATCTCCATGAAAAACATTGACCACCTTGTTGGCACCTAAGACGTAATTGCTTGGCACCATCAAACTTCCCTACCTCGATGCATTTTCCAGCGGGATCTTATCAATCAACCTCGCGACTCTTCAAGCAATGCCTCTTGGTGGCGTGTATTCTTTTCATAAGAGAAAATAATTCTTCGGTGATATAGTTGTTAGTATCAATGTTGGCGCATTTCCTTTTACAACTCACATCCAATAAATATGAAGATTATTCCATAGGGCACTTTTTTTCTGATAGAAAGTTTGAATACAATAGGTTTTATTTTAAATATAGAGGATTACTCTCTATTGATTATTGTGGAACCATATTTCAGTGAATCTATCATTGGATGGATTGCTTGGATTGGTGAATGGAGTTAATGCCTGACCTGATAGCTTATGCTTCATGAGTTACAGCATAGAAAGGTGAAGAAGAGAGGATATGGTTCAAATTGCTTCAGGAATCAGTAGAGAGGAGAGGGCATCAATTGAATTGAGAGGAGAATCAAATGAGTAAATGGATCACACGAATATAAAATGGATTTATTTGATGGCAAGCCATTCGGAATACCCTTTATTTTTTTCAATTTATTCGAAGCAATAGGATTTGGATTGTGGCCCAACATTTATAGGTAGAGAATACATTGTTTCAACTAAATGCAAAAAATAATTTCCAATTATTAACGCATATTTCAAGTAAACACAAAAGAATGGTTAGTAATAATATTCTATTTTCTGCTATATGCGTTGCATCCGTAGTTATTAAATGCATTTTTCAACTAAACACAAAAGAAAAGACCGTAACTAGCCATAGATTGGATTTCATACCTATGTAGTTGGATTGTATTACACAATAAAAAATATGTATCCGAGGTAGAGGAATTGGACTCCATTTATTGAAAATGACAATATAGCAGTCAAGAACACTAGTAAAATATATTGTTTAAGAAGAAACTGGTGTAGCCTATTTAGATAAAGCCAACATAGATGGTTGTCCTCAGATACTTGATGTTCCTTAACAGGTTGACTCTTTGCACTCTGCTTACTAGGTGAATCATCATCTTCTCTCTTGCAAGATATATAGGAAGTGTTACAAGTGACCGAATTATTCTCTTCATGACTTCTAGTGCTACCATTTTCAACATGGTCATCATTCTGCTTCTCCACTGAGCTAGAAAATTCCACGGGCATAAATTCCTTGGGCTTACACAATTTGAAAGCTATGTTGCGGTTTCACATGGTGCTTGGAATTGCATAGGAAATATTACTATGTGATGGTCCCCCATTACTTTACTTATGCATGTGGGTGATTTATCGCCACTATTCATATTCTTCTCATTGTCACTTTTAACGGGCCAGAAAAAAATATTTACTTTTAATTAATGGCCGACAAAATCTATATTAGAAGTAAATAGAAGCAAATATTTATAGCTGAAATTTACATGAGGAAGGAACATTACATAACGTTACAACATCTCCCTCATAATCGGAAATCATAAGTAAATAGAAGTAAATATTTATATCCAACATTTACATGAGAAATGTTACATGCATGAGGAACATTACGTTACAAGATATCCCCCATACCGGGATATAAAGCACCCCTCGATGCAATGAAGTCATGGAACCTTGTGAAGACCTTGATTCCCATTAATTGCACTTGATGTGGTTAAGGAACCCACACACATATTGGCTTGATGATGGTCCATTTAGTGACAAGCTCGAATCCCATGATGGTACCTTGCGCATGCCATGCCATTAAATCCCTAGTGGATTGATGTAACCCTATGAATATGTGGAAGACATACTCCCATGAATTTTAAATGATGTGGTTGACCATTGAGGTGGCAAGAAGTTTAAAGTCAAAATTCAAATTAATAAAAATTCTTACCTTTGAAGACTAGTCGTCCATCATAGGATATGTCTACTCGAGTGTGTACTTAAACACATTCTCACACTCTAAAAATATATCAAAGATTTCATTTGTTCACCATAAATTCTCTCAGTATTTTTGCAACTCTTGGAGAAAAGTGCGAAACTTTTTGCACGAGCAATTTCTGGGCATCTTCACTAAAATTGGCATAACTTTCTAATATGGAATTAGAAGTAAAAAATTCTTGGCTCGTTGGAAATATTGTTAGGAGGTCTATGTGATGATAGGATCTAGAGTTTTGTTTGGTTTGTATAATGTTTCTTCATCTAGTGATATTCAGAAAGGTACGGTTTCTCTCTTCTTGGTTTCTCTTGTGATGGAAAATGTCTCTCATAGATAGAGTTCATATTTGATCTCAGTATGTGAGCCTCTATATTGGTATATATATTTGAAGTAATTATGAAGGCTATGATGATGATGTTGCATAAATTTATGCTATGATATGATACACTTTATATGGATGTGATAATGTTGATGCACTCCTATACAATATCATGTACATGCTTACTATACTGTGATGATGCTCTCCTATGCACTATGATGTCTAATTGATGATGATGAGGCATAAATGATGCACAATGAGATGATGGTGATGTATATTTTATGATGATGATTCATACTCTATGACGATGAAGCACATATTATGATGATAATGTATACCTATGATGATGATGCATGATGATGCATGCCTTATGTTCAATGAAAGTAGATCATAATTACTTGTTCAGTAATTGTGTATGATCAGGTGTAAAATGATGTGTACATGAGTAGATTGACCAGCTTGACTAACAATATTAATGATAAAAAAAATGACCAGCAGTGATGAGAAAAGTTGATGTGCAGAGATACTTGAGTAGCAGTGATGAGCAGCTATGATGACAATTAGTGTTGAGCAACAAGGACAAGAACATTGACCAGATATGGATGAGAAGCGGTGACGAGAAACACTGATGAGTAGCTATGATGAGAAGAAGTGTTGAGAAATAGTGATGAGTAGATTGACGAGAGATTGATGAGAAGTGTTGAATAGAGATTAATCAACACTGTTGACCAATAGAGTGATGAATAAAGATTGATTTGTAGAGCAAAGGTTGGTTGTAGAGAAGAGCCATATGATTTCTTGCAAGAAGAATCTCAAACTTGAGGATTGGAATCCTTAAACCCTTCTTAGTTGGAGCTAAGAAAACCAGGTTGGGTCCTTTTATGAGAGTTCGTGCTCTTTTAATCAGTTGGTGCTGATTTTAATCGAGAATATTGTTGTCTTCCATGTACTAAATATTATAACTTCAAAGGATATTCTAAATGTATTTTATTGATGTAACCCAAGGGAGATGTTATTATGCCTATGGCTAGATGTTACTATTGTAATTGGTCATCATAGATTCATGAGGTGAAGCCTCCATTATAAGTAGGGTCAATAGTACTCCAATAAATATAATATAATATTGTATTGATTCTTCCTAAGTGAAGTCGGCCCACTTAGTTATGTGGGGCCAACTTGTTAGGTTAAAATTCAAGTGAAAAAAGAAGTATAAACATAGGAGATGTGTTCCTCATTTGTACACATACACACACTTATTCATAGTGCATAGGAGAGATAAAGAGATATATCTGCCAGAGGGAGGCACACATGTCTGGGTTCTTGTCTTATACTTTTTATACATCTTATACAGAAGAATTTTTGCTGGGTTTTCTTCCCTATGAGGGTTTCCCAAGATAAATATTTGTTTTCTTTTGTGTGGTTGTGCTTATCTATATTTCAGTGATATTTTTCTTATGGTTATTCTTTAATGATGGTAAGTGTTATAAGATATGATATAACCATTAAAAACTTAACATGGTATCAGATCCACCTTGAGATAATTCCTTGTGCAGCCAAAATAGAGCTACAACTACAACTATTGAAGATCAGGGTTTCATGCTTGAAAACCCTAAAATAGTAAAAATAGTGATTTTGGTGAATTCACTATATATTGATATTGGAGAAGAATCATGAGAAAAAACTTTTGAATGCTGAATATAAATTTTTGTTGCACCCTGTGTAAACATTTCAGCCACATATTCACTATAGTCTAGGAGATATGATTGCTCCAAATTAGGGTTCCAGCCTCTCCCAAGATTCATCCTTAAACAAGTGACCTAGGGATAATTTCTATATCATGGGACAAGAAGGTCGAAATAAAATTTCTAAAGATTTTCCAGATAGGGCACATAATTTGATTTCAGTGGTAAAATTTTTAGACGCCAAAGGTGAAACGGAGACACATGGAAGTCCATACAAGTTTGTGATGCTGTTCACAATCCTGAAATACATAACCTTAGGAAAACTCGCATTATTCCCAATTGGTGAGAATCATTATACTCTAACCTATGGATTTATAAAGAAAATAGATGAGACTATATCATTGAGAAGTTTCAGACACAAAGGAGCAGTAATTTTGGAGATATCGCGAAAACAATATTAAGCAATTCTGCTGAAGAAAGTGGAGAAAACTAGGGAATTAGATATTTTGTAGTTCTGATCATAGTTTTGGGAAAATGAGTATGCTCCTCAGCTTGCCTTGAGGAGGTGCATATTTCTATCCAATCAGATCTAAAATATACTTAAGTTGAAAAATTAGGGTTTTTTTTCTGTCAAACCCTAGGTCCACTAGAAGCAACATTCCAAAAATATTTCAAGCAAGCATGAGATTGAAGCAATCTGAGTTGTCAAAGAAGAAGTTGTAGATCTTCAAGGAGATGAAGAAAAAGAAAAAAAAATATAAGTATTTGAATTTTCTTTCCTATATATGTTATGTATTATGCATAATAGAATGTTTTCATTAATCGCAGTATACTATTAATATGCATGTTATGGGTAAGTATCCCATGGTGCTATACAACTCTCCATTGCTACTTATCTAGAATGAAACCTATTTGCTCATATATTGGATTTGTGCACAATATCAATGATGTTATGATAGAGATGGAAGGAATCTAGAAATTTTCCATGAGATATGGATGAATGTTGTATTGGCTAAAACAGTTGCATCATGCATTAGAATTTTTCTTTATGCATATGTCCTATGAAATGGTTCTAACCATGCAACTAGTGCATTTGACTTCCAGGAAAGGTCATTTACAACTTTCTACAAGAAATGGAGGATGAGACTTGTTATGAAGAAAAAGTGATGACAATTCAATATTCACTCCAATGAGCATGAACTTGAAGCTTCCAGGGTTAGAGACACCATGATGGAAGAAAGATGTGCAAAAGAATATAAGAAGAGCGGTAGATCTGCCTTGAGAGATAAATACCACCTTGGGCATGAAAAATAACTCAAGATGAAGAAAAGTATGTCGGGGCTTCCAAACCAAAGTAAGAGGCCCCAGACACACTCTAGTTGTGTGACACAATTAGGTGACATCATTGATGCAAACCCTCCCATCTATGGAAGAAGCTATGATTAAAGAGTAACCATTGACCATGGGGAATGATGTATACGATATGGTTCCAAGACCGGAAAGGAAGTACATAGTGTCTTTCATATGGCTTTACAAGAACAAGTATACAAAGAAAAGTTCATAATTTTTCTTAGAAAGAATAGACTACGGCATGGCATACTATATTGACTAGGAACACTTCTTCAGTAGAAGTATATATTAAGCAAAGAACCACTTGTACAGAATAAGATTTGTATGAGCTCAGAAGGCACCCATAGATAAGCACATTCAAGAGCTTGAAATATAGCCTAAAGTGATGAATATCTTAACCTTTTATACAATGTTGAATATGGAAACCTATAGAATACAAAAATCTCACAGTTGGGTGCAAGATGAACTTTTCGACAAAGTTCAAGATAAAGGGATCTTCGTATCTAGTAATATGAGATTGATAGAAAGTAGCAGAGGATTCTAGCTGCCACACCAGTACATAATGTTTTGATACATAGAGTAAAAAATGTAGAGGGAGGATGATGCTCCGCTTTAGGAGGAGTGACTATAGAAGATCTCTGAGTTTGACATGGTATGACAGGATGGACAATTTCGTGATGGACCAAAACTTTACTAAGAGTAAAGTCGGTTCCAACCCTCAAGGTTTAATGAAAAATGCTAGGATATGTTGATGACTTGACAGAATGAACTCATGGTAGAAGCAATGATGGAACAATACCAGAATGATGTTTGGGATATAGTACCCAAACCAAAAAGTAAGAGTGTGATATCTTCCAAGTGGATCTACCAGATAAAACATGTTGCTGATGGAAGGAAAGATTTGTGGAGAAAGTATTCTCTCAGAAAGTAAATTGATTATGAAGAGACATTTTCTCCAGGAGAAAGGTACACTTCCATCAGATCTATCATGGAACTTACTTCCATGCTGATGTGGGACTTACACTAGAAGTATGTAAAGATAACCTTCCTTAATGGTGCGATTGAGGAAGAAATTTACATTGAAAAACCACAAGGATTTGAATTAAAAAATAGAGCAACTCTTGTATGCAAGTTGAAAAGGGCTCTGTATGGACTGAAGAAAGCTCCTAGAGCTTGGTATGGAAGAATAGATTACTTCTTGGCAAGGATGGAATTTACCAAAAGTAAAGATGATCCTAACCTTTACCTTAAGGTTATGGATGATAAAACTATCATACTATTTCTATATGAGGATGATCTATTTCTGGCTAGAAATGAGAAATAGATCATAGATTGCAAGAAGAAGCTAGATGAAGAATTGGAGATGAAATATCTTGGATTGATGCATTATTTCCTAGGGCTGGAAGTGTGGCAAATCCCAGAAGGAATCTTTCTGAATCAGGGAAAGTATGATTCGGAAATCTAAATAATATTTGATATGTTGGATTGTCAATTCATGGCCACTCCCGTGGATACCAACATCAAGCTATTGTCTGATGAGACATAAGAGTGAGTGGGTATGACTTACTACAAACAATTTATTGGGTCATTGATATATCTAATGAATACAAGGAAATATATACGATTTGTTGTGAACACCTTGAGTTAGTATCTACTTAAAACTAGATGTGTTCACGTAATAGCTGCAAAGCATGTGATAAGGTACTTTAAAGGTACGATAGACTTGGGACTTTACTATGGTAGAGGTCATGACTATAGATTATATGGATATATGGAATCAGATTAGGAAGGAAGTGTCGCAGACATGAAGAGAATCTATGGTGGATGTTATTTTTTGGGATCCTCCATGATATCATGGCTTAGTAAGAAAAAGTCTAGTGTTTCTCTCACTACAATTGAAGCTAAGTACATTGCAACTCCCTCCACTATTTAGGAAGCCATATTGCTTTGGAAAACTGATGTCATGATTATTTGAGATGAAGATATATAGCACAATGATTCTTTGTGACAACCAGAGTTGCATAAAGATGACAAAGAATTATGTGGGATATGGTACTAAAGGGAGATATAAAAATCTAGTACGTGAGTACCGATCAGCAAGTTGCTGATGCGGTGACCAAGATTCTGTGACAAGCTTGGTGAAGTTCAAAAATACTTTCCTCACAAGGAGGAACAATGAGGATGATAATACATGCTTTCCTTGCAAGGAGGAATAGTGATGATGATACTACATACTTTCCTCACAAGGAGGAACAAATACTATATGGACCCTTCTTAGAAAAAAGAAACATGTCAAAGATATGGACCCTTCTCAGAAAGGAGAAATAGGTTAAAGGTATGGACACTTCTTAAAAAGGAGAAACAAGTCAAAGACATGGACCCTTCTCATAAAGGAGAAACATGTCGAAGATATAGAATCTCTTCAGAAAGGAAGAACAAGTCAAAGATATGGACCTTCTTTGGAAAGGAGGAATAAGTTGAAGATATCGAGTCTCCTCAGAAAGGAATAATAGGTCAAAGACATGAACCCTCCTCGGACAAAGGGGGAGCAGGTTGATAGTATGGATCCTCCTGAAAAATGGGGAGTGATGATAAGATTGAAATCAATGATGGGATGACAGTGATGCTCCAACATGAAAGACTCCAAGTGTGCTTGAAGATGCTGACAAGGTCCAACATTAATTTGTGTATGATACTATCCTCTCTTGAGGATGGCAGGTATAACACTTTGTTCATGAGAGTGGTCCTTACTATCTAAGGATATCCCGAAGATACTACTATCGCATGGAGAGTACCCACATTCATTTGTGGATGATAGTACCCTCTTTTATGGATGGCAGGTATAACACTCTATTCATGAGAGTGGTCCTTACTAGCTAAGGATGGGCCTACAGATGTTACTCTCATGGAGAGTATCCACATTCATTTGTGAATACCGTAGTATAACATTATATTGCGAATGGTCCTAGAATTCATGCTAAGGATGCCCTATGATGAGTCCTCACGGATGAGAAGACAAACATTTTGTATGCAGTCGAGATCTGCTCTGGAAACAATACTCTTGTATGGAGAGTATGCCTACATTCATATGTAGATTCCATAGAATAACACTCTCTTGGGTGTGGTCCTAACCTATCTGGTATGGATTCTCTATGATGAGTCCTCATGAATGTTGTAGTATAGCACTCACTTGGGAGTGGTCCTAACCTATATGGTATGGATGTTCTACGATGGGATAACATTTTTTGTATGGTCGAGATATTCTCTATAGATAATACTATTCCTTGGAAGAGTATGACTACATGTAAGTGTAGATACCATAGTATAACACACACTTGGGAGTGGTACTAACCTTGATCGTATGGATGGTATACGATGATTCCTCACAGACGATAGGGTTGAAACTCAGTGCGGTCATGATATACATTTAGTTGTAGATGATTCAACTGATCGATTTCATGGATCATGCTGATGGAGGATTACATTTCCCTTGGACTTATGTCCTAAATTTATCGAGATTGATCATCCCAAAAATAGATGTGTACTATAGGTAGCGTTGCGCTGAAGGATCAAGTAGATCGAAGTGTAGTTGCAAAGGATAGAGAAGGATCAAAGTTCCACTACAAAGAATTGAAAGGATCGAAGTGCTGCTGAAAAAGGATCGAAAGGATCAAAGTGCTACTACAAGGGATCAAGAAGATCAAAAGGCTGTTGCAGAAGATCAAAGTGTTGCTGCAAAGGATGGAGAAGATGGAAATACTGTTGCAAAGGATCAAGAAGATCGAAAGTATTGCTGCAAAAGATCAAGAAGATTGAAGCTTCATTGCAAAGGATCAGAATATTAAAGTGTTGTTGCAAATAATTAGAAGATCAAAGTGTTGTTGCAAAGGATTAGAAGATCGAAGTACCACTGCAAAGGATTAGAAGATCGAAGTGCTTCCACGAAGGATCGAATGATCGAAGCATTGCTACAAAAGGATCAAGTAATTGTGTGATGTAGAATATGAATGTCACATCCTTGATCCTCCAAACAATGAAGAGGATGCTACTATACAAAAAACATCCGAGAAACTAGCCCCATGAACATATACATACATATTAAATCTAAATTAAATACTTAAAAACATAAAACATACTAAGATGCATCATCATACATATATTCAGTGGAATCAAAACAACATTCATTCATATACATGTTCATCATAATTCATTAATAGTAAGCATACTGCAGAACTAAAATAGACAAGAATACTTATCTTGTAAGAACTATCTCGCAACTAGCTACGTTGCTACAACTTTCCATCCAACCATAGACCAGCGTGCTCCTTAATCTCTCAGAAATGCTGCCACCATCGAGCCGGGCATGATTCCCAAAGGAATAAGGAACTAGCAGGATTACACATAGCCAAAGGTAACAAAAACTCAAAGATACATAGTTCAGCCACGCCAAATAGTTGGGTTTATCAAGCAAACATCAGATCAGCTAAGCCAACATAGTTGGGTTTATCATGCCATCCAGGAGCTGGGAAAGGCTAAATGCTAAGCTAGTGAGCTCATTGAAGAGATAAGGACACCTACACCAGAACTAGCCTGACTTCTAGGACACCCACACACACCCAACATAAGGAAATTAGACCTTTCTCTGTCACACAGTCCCTTAGGTCCTGACCTCCCTTCCAGTGCTATTCAGGGGTTGTGGAGAAGAAATGTAGCCCACTAGCTCTGTCTATGTGGTTCCCAAAAAAACCAAGTTTTTCAAGCAAATTAGGACCTCACCACCACTCCAATGTAGTCTGAAAACCAACCACTGCATGCATGCAGCAAAACAAGCACTTCAGCTTTAATAGGGGAAAACCTGAATTGTTCTTGGCCCTATCATGGCCAAACGATTCACCAACGGTAACCTACAACTAGTACCGCTTTGAAAAGGGAAAACAAAGTCAACAAGATGTGGATGAAACCATAGCTAGCGATCAGTGAGGAAAATCACAGCACACGATCCACAAAATGAAGCACGGGACAATACATAGTCCAATAACACAAAAAGAAAATAGATCCTCTGCGTGAATGGGAGGAAGAACATATCTACAGACTAGAAATCAATGTGAGAAAAGGAATAACTAACTCCCATACAAGGAATCGTGAGTCCTTTTATCTCCGCTACGCATCAGGAAAATGAACAGCCAGTGATGGAGAGAGTGGACCGAACCAATCGGGCATCCCAAACAATGTGTGAGGAAACCACTCCAAGCTCATGCATGTGACTAAACCAGCTAGTGGAGAGTGCATGGGGGAAATATTGCCACCCACCACTACCTAGCATTAACTGCCCTTAACTAAAGTAGGAATTTAGTGGCTGACACATGGCTTTTCCCCATGGGTTCCAACTTCAACAATCCCCCCCCTTATCCTTAGGAAATCATTCCCTTTTCAATTTAGTTGAATTGACATAGATGGTTGGGGTTATTTAATTAAAATGCATAGTTACACAATGCCACAAATTTAATAGGTGCCATATATCTCGATATACTATCGGCAATAATCCCAATTTGAAACATAACACAACCAAATCGATGGTGGGGCCTTTTCCTTTAGCTCCGCACCATGATTATTTACAATATATATTTATATCATGTATTTAATGCATCGAGGTCAAAACAAGGGTGTTACATTCCCCTCCCCCTTCATTAGCACTATCCTCAGTGCTTTACAAAATTTGAACAAAATGCTACACTAGTACTGCCTCCGTGTTTCACAAAATTGAACAAAAATGGATGTGCCAATTGCATGGCATCCTCTAGCTACCACGTAGCCTCTTCAGGTCCATAGTTCTCCCATTGCACCTTTACCCGCCCTATGGCTTGGTTCCAGAGCATTGTGACCTTCCTGTCAAGGATGCACATTGGCTCGATTTGGAACTCTCCCTCAGGTTCCACCTGAATCACATACCAATTTATCCCATGGTTAGGATCATGCACATATCTCTTAAGAAAAGAAACATGAAAAACATTATGATCTCTAGTACTAGCAGGCAATGCAACTCTATATGCAATTGGCCCTAGTCTTTCAAGAACTTCAAATGGCCCGCAATATCTTGGTGAAAACTTGGCACAACTTCCAAGCTTCAAGGAACTCTTCTTTTCCCTCACTCTAACATAAACATGATCCCCAACACTGAACTCCCTGTTCACCCTATGCTTATTTGCATAGCTTTTCTATCTGTCCTGTGCTACTTTCATATTCTGCCTGATTTTTACAACCTCTTGCTCCATTTCCTTGAGCAGTTCTGGTCCAAGCACAACCCTGTTCATTGGATTATCCCAAGTCACTGGTGTCCTACACCTTATTCCATACAAATCTTCTTATAGACTCATCCCCAAGGATGACTGTTGTCCATTGTTATAAGCAAACTCTACCAAGTGTAAGTAATCTTCCCACTTAGTTGGTTTGTCCATCACATACATGTGAAGCATATATTCAAGCACCTGGTTGACTCTTTTTGTCTTCCCATCTTTCTAAGGATGGTATGCAGTGCTGAAGTTTAGCTTTGTACCCAAGTCTGCAAATAACCCCTTCCAAAAATTGGAGGTGAGCTTGACATCTCGGTCAGAGACTATTGCTTTCGGTAATCCATGCAATTTGAAAATATCCTACATGAAGATCTTTGCAATGTCATTAGTCTTCTTCATAGAATTCACTAGTATAAAATGTGCTACCTTTGTCAACTTGTCTACCAAAACCATGATGGAATCATGTTGTCTCCAAGTCATCAGCAATCCTGTAATAAAATCCATGGAAATAACTTCCCATTTCCATTCTGGAACCAACAAAGGCTGCAACAAGTCTGCTGGATGTTGATGCTCAACCTTTACCTGTTGATATTTCATGCACCTTGAAATGTATTCAGCCATGTCCTTTTTCATTCCTGGGCAAAAGTACTACTTTCTGGCTGTAGCAATTGTCTTCTGGTATCTCGGGTGACCAGAATACGAAGCTTGATGGATTTCATCCATAACAACTCTCCTCAAATATGCTATCTTTGGAATATAAATTATACCTTTATAAGTAAGAATCCCATCTTCTTCCAATTTACATCATTCATACCTCTTCTCAAGACCTTGCTGCTGCAATTTGTCTTTTACTTGCTCATACAATTCATCTCCAGCAGTATGATCAACAATCTACTACCTCAAATTTGATTGGCAAATACTAAGAGATGCCACATGCATTTCCTGCACCTTCCTACTGAGTGCATCAACTACCTTATATTATTTTCCCTTTATGTGCTTGATTTCAAAATCAAACTCACATAAAAACTCTAGCCATCTTGCTTGCCTAGCATTCAGAGTAGGCTGATCAAATAGGTACTTCAAACCGCAATGGTCTGTCCTGAGTTCAAATATTCTACCCATCAAGTAATGCCTCCACATCTTGAGAGCATGTACTATGGATGCAAGCTTGAGATCATGAGTGGCATAGTTCTTCTCATGCTCCTTTAGCTTTCTCGACTCATAACATATCACGTGGTTCTCCTGCATAAGAACTCCTCCAAGCCCTTGTCCGCATGCATTAGTACATACCAAAAAATCTTTCTCTCGATCTGCAACTTTCAATACTGGTGCACTGGTGAGAAGATTCCTCAACTGTTGGAAGCTTTCTTCACACCTCGATGTCCATTTGAACTTCATCCGCTTCTTTTGCAAAGAGGTGATGACATGTGCAACTTTCAAGAGTCCTTCAATGAATCTCCTATAATATCGTGTAAGTCCCATAAAATATCTTACATCCGTCACATTTCTTGGAGTAGGCCAATTCATAATTGCTTCAATCTTCTCAGGGTCCACTTATATACCCTCTTCTGAGATTATCTGACCCAAATACTGAATTCTATCTCTGTAGAAGTCACACTTGCTCAGTTTTTCATACAGCTGATTCTCCTTGAGCAATTGCAATTCCAATCTCAAATGCTCTTCATTCTCCACCTCATTCTTATAATAAACAGGAATATCATTAAGGAAAACAAGAACAAACTTGTCCAAATGCCTGATGAAGACACTATTCATAAGGCACATAAATGTAGCTGGTGCATTTGTGAGACCAAATGGTACCACTACAAACTCATAATGTCCATACCCTGTCTTGAAGGATGTCTTATGAATGTATTCATCCTTGATTCTCACCTGATGGTAACCAGACCTTAATTCAATCTTGGAAAATACCTTTTCTCCTCTCATTTGATCAAAGAGGTCATCAATCCTAGGAAAAGGATATTTATTCTTCACAATAACCTTGTTCAACTGACTGTAATCAATACATAGCCTAAGTGTACCAACTTTCTTCTTTACAAACAGAACCAGTGCTCCCCAAGGAGACACACTCGATCAGATATACTTATTTTCCAACAACTCTTGCTATTGCATCTTCAACTCTAGCATCTCCAGTGTACTCATCTTGTAGGGTGTCTTGGACACTGGTGCTGCTCTTGGCACAAGTTCAATTGTGAAATCAATGTCCATTTTTGGAGGAAGCCCTAGAATATCATTAGGAAACACATCCTTGAATTCCTGTAACACCTGATAGTCCTCCAACCTAAGAGTTTCAGCCCCTGATGCCTCCACACTATGAGCTGCATACAACTGGCAGCCCTTCCTACAGAACTTCTTCAACTGCATTGCTGAAACCTGCCTTACTGAAATTACTTTTGGAATACCTTTCACAATTACTGGGTTTCCTTGTTCATCCATGCACTCGAAGGTCTTGTTGTAACAGTCAAGCTTTACTTTGTGAGCTTCTAACCAATCCATTCCAATGAGAACATCATAGGAACCTAGTGGTAGAACATTCATATCTACACAAGTGCTCAATCCATTCATAATCAATGGACACACTTCACTGACCTTTCTCTTAGTCCCAGTGGCTAGCTGAACTAACCAAGATTTTCTATGCTTTACCTTCTTAAAAGCACAAATCTCCACTACTCTAGGAGTGATGTAACTATGAGTAGAACTAGGGTCAATCAAAATAGAAACAGATTGTTCAATAATATTACCTGCAACTTCAACCACATTTGACTGGTGATCTTCCTGGCGGTCCTCCAGTGCTACATAAATTCTAGGGACCACCCTTGCTACTTGTCCCACTGTTTCTACTTCTTGAATGTTATAAGCTGGTCTTGCACTTTCGTTCTCGAGTGGACAATATCTGCGCAAGTGGGGTCCTTCACATTTCCAACATTTTAGTGGACCTTTATTATGTTGTGGCTCTTTAGGATTTCCAACTGTAACTCCAACTAGATTACTCGCGGCATGGGATGGATGCTTCTGCTGATTCCTAAAACTAGAAGATTTGAAAGCTTTCTTTCTTTGGTCAAACTTCTCATTCTTCCTGTATTTCCATGCCCTATGGTAATCAGGTTTGCCTTTGCTTGGCTCATAGCAATACTTAGCCTTCCTGATTGATTTTTCAAGAGTTCTTGGTTTATACAACTCAATTCTATCTTTGTAAGACTGAGGCAATCCACTCAGAAACTGCTGGACCTTCACTGTTTCATCTCTGATGTACCGAACATACCTCAACAATTCCAAGAACTTATTTTCATATTCATCCATGTTCTGCTATCCCAATCACATCTCATGGAACTCTTTATTCTTATCATCATAATACCTATCAGAGAGGTATTTCTGGTTGAAATACTGCTTGAACTGTTTCCACTTCAGTATCCTTTCACTGATCTTCTTTACTTGCTTGAAGTGTTCCCACCAAATGGACACTCTTCCATTTAGATTGAATATGGAAACTCGTGCCTTCATATTTCCCAAATAATCCTGCACTTGAAAGTAATTCTTTATCCCACGAAGCCAAGCTTCAACATCTTCTCCAGTCTTTACCTCACCATCAAATGTAGGAGGCTTATCCTTCCTAAATTCATCCCAAGAGTGATCCCTATGGTTTCTTCTTCTTTTCCTTTTTTGAGAAGATGAACTTGTATCCCTGTTGGATTCTTCAGAGTCAGATGACCCACTAGAAGTCCTTCTCCTTCTCCTAGTACTACTCTTATTGCCTTCTGGTCTTGCTATACCTCATCCAGAGTCTATCTTTCTTTGCAAGTCTGTAAAAATATGCAACATGGAAGCATTCAACTGATGCTGCTCTTCTTCATATTTTATCAAACTTCTCATGGTGGCTACAACATCTGATGATGTCTCTTGGAATCTCCTTCCATTAGACTCTATGTCATTATTTTCATTACAAACATTTTCTCCCATGGCATCTCCCGCATGCTTGTAAGAATCCAGAGCATCATATCCATCGTAGGTCCTCATAACTGATCCACCACTTACTCACCAACTGCAATTTCTGAAATATTTCCCTTAAAGGTGACTATGATTCTACAAACGTGTTAGACAGAAAAATTGTTACATGCATACATATTGATATAAATCAGAACTACTTACCTTCTTTTGGAGAAAATTATAAATACAGTTTTTCTTAAACACACAAAAATTATCTTCTTCTTGTTCAGCCCTATAATCCACTGACAGTTTGCTGAAACTCCATTGAAAAACAGCTGAAAACTAATTGAAAAATCCACTTTGAAAAACCCAAATTTCCTTGTATAGGATTGGGTCTCATCACAACTAACATTCTGATGTTTCGGCAGCCAGAACCACTAATTTTCTCCACTACTCGTCAGCGATCTATTCATCTATATTTCTCCAATGTATAAGACCTATGGCGTTCTAAGCTTCTGAATTTCATCAGTGATGCCAAGGGCTGTCCATCGGCTGTAAAACAGCTAACGTTTTCCACTGTTTCAGACCTTCATCCATCTAAGCTTTTGAACTACATCGGCGATGCCAATATATCGGCAGTCAGATCCTCTAAGCACTACCTCGTCGGTGAGCAAACCAACTCTATGCCATGTATTGGTGATCGGGTGCATTGTGCATCGGCCAGCTAGTTCTCTAGACTTTTGCAACGATGGCCAATGAACTTTCTGTGTCTTTTGCGGGACATAGTCCTATCGGTGGTCGAAGCAATTAGCATCTGTTGCGTCGAACGGTTTAAAAACTATAGATCTGATATGTCGGTGACTTAAACCTGTAAGGTTTTTCCGATGGTGGCATATCAAAAATAAAAAACTCTAATTGTTATGGAATCGGGTGGTTAGTTCCATGGGCAGCCACAATGGCGGCCCACCATCCGTTAATCTTTTTTGATTGACGGTCTCATCGACTAAAAGTTTTCGATCGGCAGTCAGAGAAACTGTCCACCAGAGGGATAGTCCACTAAATAGCCACAACAACAGATGCTCGAACAAATATACTTTTTCAATGACGTCCATTAGCGGTCTCATCAACTAACTTCCACTGATCGCCAATGGTTTCCAACACTCAAACAAAATTTTGACAAATTTTCTTCTTTGCATCGGCTCTTCCTTCAACTAAGTTTCATTGATCCACTTCACTAGATTCCAGCAGCTTCATCCTCTACTTATCAGAGATCCCATCTTCAAGTCATCAACGATCCCAACAGCTAATCTTTTCTAATTGTCGATGATCTCGTGTCTTAGAAGAATTTTCAGGAACTTTCTGCTTCGTCTTCCGTTGAATCGGATGTCGAAACAACTATCTGTCAGGTGGATAGTTTCTTAGACTACCACAATGGTGGGTGTGCAATAAGATAAATGTTTTCGATGTAGTTCATTGGCGGTTCCCTCGTCTAACCATCGACGATGAAAACAACTATCTTCCTCTGATTGCCAATGGTCTTACTTAGAAAAAAATTTCAAATTTTTTTCTCTTTTCTCTGCCGGCGCTTCGGCGGTCTCTTCGTCTATCTTTCGCCGATTTGTTTAACTACCCTTTGGTGAAAAATTCCCTTATCTTCTGATGACTCTGTTAGCTCCATATTCTCCTATTTGTCATCGATCCAATCAACTATTTATCGCCTCCATATCGGCGATCTTTAACTATACGGAGCCGACATTTTGGCGCTTCCATCCTCATTTCTCTGTTGATCAAATCGACTAATTTTCACCTTCGGGTATGCATCAGAGGTCCATCTGTCTAATTTTTTTATGTGCCGATTGCAAAACACTTAGAGAATTTTCCAAAACCAAAGTTGTTTGTCCCTCATCGGGTGACCTTCAGACTAGCTCTTGCACTGCATCGGAAGAACTTCTCACGAAGTTTTCCAATTAGCGGACAATTCTGGCTCTTAGAAAAATTTCATGAGTTTTCTGTCATAATTTTCTGATCTCTGCTAGGCAGAAGGAAACTTGCCTTTGCTAGCTGATCTTTCATGGCCCATTCAGGCCCATGCTGCAACTAGTGCTTTGTAACTCCATATTCACGGCCCATTCAGGCCCATGCTATAACCTGTAGCTCTGATACCACAAAGTAACATCCCCAACCCTCCGACCGAAAAAGAGGATGCTACTATACACCAAACATCCGAGAAACTAGCCCCATGAACATCTACATACATATAAAATCTGAAGTAAATGCTTAAAACATCAAACGTACTAAGACGCATCATCATATATATATTCAGCGGAAGCAAAACAACATTCATTCATATACATGTTCATCATAATCATTAACAATAAACATAACTGTAGAAGTAAAATAGACAAGAATACTTATCTTATAAGAACTATCCCGCAACCAGCTACATCATTGCAACATTCCACCCAACCATAGGCCCACGTGCTCCTTAATTTCTTAGCAACGCTTCCACCCCTGAGCTGGACATGATTCCCCAAGGAATAAGGAACTAGCAGGCTTACACATAGCCAAGGGTAACAAACATTCAAGGATACATATTTCAGCTAAGCCAACATAGTTGGGTTTATCAGGTGAACATCAGATCAGCCAAGCCAACACAGTTGGGTTTAATAGGCCATCCAAGAGCTGGGAAAGGCTAAATGATAAGCTAGTGATCTCATTGAAGAGATAAGGACACCTACACAAAAACTAGCATGAAATTTAGGATACCCACACACACCCAACACAAGGAAATCAGTCCTTTCTCTATCACATAGTCCCTCAGGCCCTGACCTCCCTTCCAATGCTATTCAGGGGTTGTGGTGAAGAAAGCCAACCCACTAGCTCTGTCTTTGTGGTTCCCAAACACACCAGGTTTTTCAAGCAAATCAGGCCCTCATCACCCCTCCAATGCAGACCGAAGACCAACCACTGCATGCATGTAGAAAAACAAGCACTTCAGCTTTGATAGGGGATAACAAAACCTGAATTGTTCTTCGCCCTATCGTGGCCAAATGATTCAACAATGGTAACCTACAACCAATACCAATTTGAAAAGGAAAAACACAGTAAAAAAGACATGGATGAAACCACAGCCAACGATTAGTGAGGAAAATCACAGCACACGATCCACAAAATGAAGTACACGACATTACATAGTCCGATAACACAAAAGGAAAATCGATCCTCTGCATGAATGGGAGGAAGAACATATCCATAGACTGGTAATTGGTGTGAGAGAAGGAAGAACTAACTCCCACACAAGGAATCATGAGTCCTTTTATCTCTGCTCTGCATGAGGAAAATGAACAGCTAGCCATGGAGAGAGTGGACCGAACCAATTGGGCATCCCAAACAACGCGTGACGAAACCACTCCCAGCCCATTCATGTGACTGAACCATCTGGTGGATAGTGCGTGGGGGAAATCCTGCCACCCACCACTACCCAGCATTAACTGCCCTTAACTAAAGCAGGAGTTTAGTGGCTGACACATGGATTTTCCCCATGGGTTCCAGGTTTAACAATACCCCCCTCCTTATCCTTAGGAAATCATGCCATTTTCAATTTAGTTGCATTGACATAGCTGGTTGGGGTTATTTAATTAAAATGCATAGTTACACGATGCTGCAAATTTAATAGGTGCCGTATATCTCGATATACTATTGACAATAATCCCAATTCGAAACATAACACAACCAAATCAATGGTGGGGCCTTTGCCTTTAGCTCCGCACCATGATTATTTACAATATATATTTATATCATGTATTTATTGCATCAGGGTCAAAACCGGGGTGTTACAATGAAGACATTGAAGAGTAATTGTTCCAGTTATTGATGAATGTTGAAAACTTCCTATGACGTATAGATGTATAATGTCGATGATGTTGTGGATATTGTCTCTCTATTCTCCGATAGTCTATGATGATGTTTTTAGTAGAATAACCTTCTTGTTAAGGGGGAGTGTTGGGTCAATATTACCCTAATGAATATAATATTATATTGTATTGAGTCTTCCTAAGTAAATTCATCCCACTTAGTTAAGTGGCCCCGACTTCTTAGGTTAAAAGTCAAATGACGAAAATAGTTTAAATAGAGGAGATGTGTTCCTGATTTGTACACACACACTTGTGCACAACACGTAGGAGAGAGAAAGAGATATATCTGCTAGTGGGTGGCGCACCTATATGGGATATTGTCTTATAATTTTTATACATCTTATAGAGAGGAAGTTTTGCTGGGTTTTCTTTCCCTTGAGGGTTTCCTAGGATAAATATTTGTGTTCTTTTGTGTGGTTGTGCTTGTCTATCTTTCAGTGATATTTTTCTTATGGTTATGGTGTAATGATGCTAAATTTTATAATATATGATATAACCATTAAAAACTTAACACCATGTACAACAAATAAAGATAAAAATTCCATATATTCTTTTGTCCTTTTTGATGTGATGTTATGCTTATGACTCATGATGGATTTGATTATGCAATTTATGACATAATGATTGATATAATCTAATTGAAAAAAATAATGTAATAAATTTAAAATTTCTCACACACTGATTCACCCCCTTGTCAGTGTGGCCGTTGTGTCCAACAATGATCCAACCAAAGACAAGATATGTGTTTGGGAAAATTGAATTATATTGATCAAGAAAATTGAAATTGTATTTGGTATTCATGTATTTTGTGGTATCATGTCTCCTTAACTCAATTCGACCAATACAAATGGAACATTAACTAGCTACATGACTGTAAATTTCACCCAATTACCATGTTACAAATTCATATCATTTAAAATACATTTCTAGATGCATAGCAATAGTATAAATCATAAATAAACTCCATCCAGACACACACAACACACATGGGAATATTATAAACCCACTTCATACTTAAGAAAAAATATTTAACCTTTTTTTTATTAAATTCCTACCTACTATCTTAGATAGTTGGCATCCACTTGAACCACTTGTTCAATACTTTCCATATACACGCCATGAGTGTATTTATCCTGATTATAGTTATATCCTGCCAACTTCATTAACTACCTGAATTAATAACCATTCCTTTCTACATATTCTATCTTTATTCAACTTTATTCCATCTTTTCAGTGGATAAGGTAAAGCTAGTGAACTATGAAACTACTATTTTTTGTTTCCAACCCATCCTCCATTATTTTCTCACTAGATTTATGTATTAGCATGTTTTTCCATCATTCTTGACAACTTACTCATGATTTAGTTAATTTGTGAGGTCCTTGATAAGATTGGAAAGTGATTTAGCTAGCTATGGGGGTTTAACATATTTAGTAACCTTGATTTATGAGCTAGCATGAGTTGTATTGCACCAAATCAATTTTCCTTTATAAGGATGTACTACTATTGAAATAATCATCAATCTATTTAGTATCGATCATTAACCAATTATTCATTCTTGACTTATTCATGTGATTCAATGTCTTTATTTTTCTCTCTATTTTCCTTCTACATCCTTGTGATAATTATCTTGTAGCAATATCTACTTCCTATGATTTTTCCTTGCATCAAGGCTCTATTAATACATGGTATCAGAGAACAAGGTTGTTCAAGTTCAATAGAGTTTAGGAGTTGCATGCTATATATATTACAGTGCATCCAATCCCCTATTCCTCTCTGACGAAGAACTTGTTATTAAGCTCACACTGTTTTCTTCTATTTTTATTTGTATAGGTTGTAGAGAGTATATTATTAAGCACATCAACTCATCAATATGGATTATTCTTTAGCTATGATCCTGAATCCCTCCAACTATCATGAATGCAAATCCAAAATTGGCATCTGTTGCACAGTAAGGGACTCTGTAGAGTTTCGATGGCCTTAGCAAATGTTCCAAATTATGTTGCTGAGAAAGCTAATTGGCACAATAGATTGGATGAATCCTATGGATTTATTTGTCTCTATTCTTCCCTTTATCTACTCTTTCATCTATATGGTTTTTCGACTCCAAACCAGGTATGGACAAAACTTGAGTCTCTCTTTGGACTACAAGATGAGATAAGAGTGCATCGGTTGGATAATGAGTTATTCTCATTAAGTCCAAGGAGTTTCAATTCTATCAATGGTTTCTTCACCAAATTCAAGTCACTTATTATATTTCTTAAGGAATGTGATATTGAGAAGAAGGAAAATCAATTGGTTTTTTCCATCTTATCAAAATTAGGTCCTGAATACTCAGTTTTTGTGTCTACTTTTCATGCTACTAGTATTTCTATTTCTAATTGGAAAATTCCTTCTTTGACTACATTCTTTGATTCACTGATAGATGAGCAATGTAAATTGATCCAAATGGGTGCTCTTATATGTTTCGAGGGAAAGGATCATGCTCTTGTAGTTCAAGGAAGCAATAATACCAAATCCAAAAAGAAGAAAATTGTGAAAGAGAAGAAGCACAAGTTAGATAATGAAAGTGAAACTTAGAAGCCTACTGATGAAGGTTCAATGAAGAATTCCAAGAAGAAAGGAAGTACACCCAAGTGTTCTTATTGCAGCAAAGGATTTCATCTTGAGAATGTTACATTTTCTTAATTTCTTAGATGATATTCTAAAACAATTTTCAATAGTAAGATCACTGAAAGAACAACAAGTACAATCTCAAAAAAGAACAAAAAAATTATCCTAGGAAACCTTCATGGGTGAGAAAACCTAACAAAACCTCCTCATTATAGACCTCAACCAAAACAGTTTAAAACCCCAAGAAAAATTCTCATCTCTCTTTCTAGCGCTCTTCTTGTTCTCTCTCTGGAGAACTTGCTTGAGTGAAGTTAGTACAAATGAAGGAGGTGCCTCCCTATATGTATTTTAATCTTGAATTGACTTAAAAAATAACATGGATGACTTGTCTAGTAGGATACCAAAGCAATATTTATTATAATGACCCAAGGGTACTATTGAATTGACTTACATATGTAGGTTTAAATTGATTCTTTAAATGACTTTTATATAACCATTTACATCACAGACATCTTCGAATGGAGGAATGACAATAATACAAATAAGATATCTTCTAAAGTTATATTATTTTAACACTCCCTCTTAACTAGGAAGGCATTCTTCATCAGCAACAACCATAACAACAACTATACAACTAGTTGGTGACTTTCTATGTCTTAGGATGTTTTGGAACAACCTCATACATCACCATCATAAATATGGAAATATTATCATCATCAGTAAATAAATAATTGGACATTCATCATTGTCATCTGAAATATTAGTATGTGGATACTAGATCATCATCTGCAACATCATTATGTGAATACTATATATTCATCTACAACATCAGTACGTGAATACCATAACATCATCATCATCGATGGATTTTATTGATGTTGTGTCTCTCTGTCCCTTTCCCTAGGGATCTCAAACCAGGTTCAGTCCCTTCTGATCAACACAACAAATCCCAATATATTAGCTTGACAGAGCAGAGCTCAGTCGACAACACCTACAACACAAATGCCATCTCACCTAAGATATCTCTCTTGATGGGTAACTGCCATAACCAAGTTTCCATAGTTATGTGGGAGGGTGTTTTAGTACCTTGGCTCTGTGCCAAGGCTTCCAATGAAGTCTGGGGGTGGATTACTTGTATTTACGATGTTTCAAAAGCTAAACTGCAATCCAAACTTTATTTATGCAACTTTAGTAAATAAACATCAGACATGAAGCATAATCATATCCAGGAATATAATGCAACGATCATACATATTTTTATTTTTAAACAAATCTACATTCATTCATTCACAAAAATAATAACTCGTATATCTAAGCTACTTTCAGCATTCACACCTATACACAGGATATAATGTGGAAAACCATCCAGGTGAAAACCAAAAGGTTCTCTTCATTTGTCCTGAGGAAATAGCTGGACCTTTCCTCTGCACACTAAGATGCAGACTCTACTCAAGATATTCTTATCTAGATTTATAGACTCTTCCTCCCTCTCATGCTATTTTATCTCCTCTCTTTCTATTTATACTCTACTTCTACTAGAGATATGTACACAACCTGGATCGACTTAACCTTCCCTACTCGTCTACACACTCAGCTGCATATCCTTCAGTCTCATGCCCTTAATGATACATAGCCATTAACCAATAACGCCTACAGATTCTATATAGAGAACCTAAGCTATCAATTGCAAATGTCTAGTCTAAGTCTAGCTCAAGAGTCTTACCAAGAGTCTACTAAGATTCTACCAAGAGTCTAACCCACATACAACTTGGGTTCCTTATTTTATATCCCTATTCTAGAGTCAATCCAGATCCCATACATACTTGATACCGAATCAATACTGACTTGATATAGACTCATTACAGACTCGTTTTCTTTCACTATCTCAGTCGACTTACTATATCCAGCCCACAAACTGTCTTTCCTATTCTAGAAACGCATAATAGGAGGAACTATCGACCAGAATTACAAATATTCCTTCATGTGTGTGGTTTCCTCTAGCTCTAGAAAATCTCGTACCCATGATCATTAAGGCTTGTCGCTTTCTCAGCATTATGCCTTACTGTCATTTTCTGGTCATTATGCTATTTGCACGCCTTCTTCTGCTGATATTCTATGGTATCATCTCATGTCACATTCTATCATTCTGTCACGGCTTACTTATCTGGAGTAGCTTCCTATTCCAACACCTTATCCTCCTCTTATTCTTCTTATCTTTTACTCCCTCTATCACAATATCCTTCCCACTAGTAGAAAATGAGAAATTAATGACTAAAAAAATGACTAAAATCATGCTATAAATGACTATTTTTGAGTCGGTGACTAATAGTAGCAAATTTCCACTATCTTATAGCTAGTCGTAATTCACTAGTCATTAATAGCTTGACTTAGTAGTCATTGATTTATTCACTGATAGACAATGATTTAGTCATTGATAGATAATGCTTTAGTCATTGATAGTCAATTATTTAGTCATTGTTTTAGTCATTGATAATTAATGATTTAGTCACTGTTTTAGTCATGGATTTAGTCATTGATTTAGTCACCGATTTAGTCATTGATTTAGTCGCTGATTTAGTCACTGATTTAGTCACTGATTGCAGCCATTAATGACCAAATATACGACTAAATAAACTACTATATGTTAACATATTAATGACTAAGCTAAATATGACTAAGATACGGGAAATTAGCTACTAATAGTCCTATATATGCGAATTTAGTCATTTTTGTAGTCACAAATTTATGATAGGGCACAGAGGAATTGAACCACCAACCTTCTGCCTATAATTAGGTAGGCACTCTACCATTGAGCTAGCACCCTTTAATAAGTTGTTATTGCTTGACAATGATGATATTCAAACAAATTTATGATAGATATCAATATATAAACTACATAATTATTACTACTACAACTTACAAGTAACTAGTATTTATGATAAACTAATTCCTGAGAGCTATGTGCAATTTTCCCTGTAACTAAAGCTAATTATAGGAATATCTGACAATCCTACACCACATTGGTAATGTCCCGGTGCAACTTAGGGACATCCCCTGTGCAGTGTTAGATCTTAAAAGATAGCCTCATCTGAAAATGGTTATCTCTTGTATTTAGATCCATAAAAATAAGTCTATATCCATAGATAACAAACTTGGAAAAATACAAAGGCTTAAAATGGCTAGACAAAAGGAAACAAAATCTTTAAATGCCATATTAGCAAGAGGTAAAACACAATTATTAAAAGAAAATTACTAATATGCAACAACAAAAGAAGAGAAAACTCACCCTTGGCCTTTGAAGGAACCAAAAATGTGCTTCCCTCTGAAGTACTTTGAAATCCTTGCACCTTTGGGCTAGAAGCATTATTAGATAGTCCATTAATATTCAATAGTTCATGTCCATTTTCCCACTCCCTTTGCAATTTCCTAGACGATGCCAAATTGGGAGTTGAATAATGGCTTGATCTTTCTATAGAACCTTCTGACCTTGTAAATAAAATTCTCGACTGCTTTCTATTATGAGCCTTCCATGAACGTGATATTTCCTTTGACAGCCCATTGCATTTATCAGTCTCAACAAGGAGAAAATTTTCTAAATTGTGAGGACTATTGAATACACTATCATCTGAATCAAAATTCAAAGACAATATGTTTGAAATTATACTGTTTTCTCCAACATCTGAGCCATGCATATAAACTTCTGGAAGGATATTACAATCCAGATTCTCAACATGGTTTCCTTAAAGCATTCTACTGCTTCTATTTAGAGCAACAACATTCACTTCACTGTTACTTTGAACAACAGAGTTGCTTTGAGGGACAAATATTAGAAAGATATCTTTAGAAATTCCAACATAGACAATACCAGATGACACTAAAGCTGCATTTGTTCTTTCACTTCTTAATGTTTCAATGTGCCTACTACCCAGCTCAGATGATCCCTTGTGTCTGTCAGAGGACGAATTCTTCAATAGACTTTTAAAACCTTCATGGCTCCTACATTTCATAGTAGGATCAACTAAACTGGCAGTCCTTCCATGGAAATCTTCCCCAGTGGTATTTACACATGAATTTCATTTTATATTTGTTCCACTCATTGCATTAGGTTTGGCATCAATATGTTTTTTAGATATAAACATTGATGACTTCCCACCCTTATTGACCAATAGCTTGCCATTATCAAAACTCAACCCTGATGCTACAACTTCCACCACCAAGGCATGGAGATTTAATGTTGGAGACACTGAAAGTTAATGAGATGAACTTGTTTTGGGATTAGAGGAGCCCTAAATAGCTGGGATCCTCATACTAAATGATTTTTCCTGTGCAACATGGGAGCCCTACAACAGCCATTAATGTCTAAATATTTAGTAAGATATGTAATATTCCACCATAAACTCCTAAATCATATGGAAGTTTATGTTCACTAAACTTAATGTGCAATGTTACTCTACACCAATCCAGGGGGGTGCTGGAATACTAAACAAATATTCCATGACAAGAAACAAATTTCATACCAAGATGCACTAGCTGGCAATACAACTAATCTTCCAGCAGCTCCACTGGAAAGGGAAGTCTCAACATTACCTCCTGTGTTCTAGTTTCACATGGAAATATGAACAGGTATATATTATTAGGAAATGAAAATGAAGCCATGTATAAAGAATCTAGAAGACAATCACTGAAGTAAAACATAAGCTGTCTATTGAAAATACACATTAGCTTCTATAATAATGATTATTTAGGACTAACTTAGAAGCTATAAAATAATATAATATGGAAGCATAGAAAACGTTATCTGCACAGATATCAATAACAAATGCCAAAGATAATTGGACGGAAGTACAATATACTAAAATCCTAAAGTCACTTACAGGAGCCAGTGATTTACTCAATTTATTTGAAGAAGCAGATCCAAGCAAGGAAACCTCTGCCACTAGTGGAGGTAAACAAAGTCCCCGGTGTTGCTATGAAGGATTTGTAACATCATAGAACTTCTGAGTTTTGCTGCTATAAAAATAGGACATAGAAAATAAAAAATCATAAAAGCTAAATCTGAAATATTTTTTAAAACAATTTTAGGAACTTTTTTGGACCAAACAAGATGAAGCCAATCTTACCACTCGAGGAAACTTGTTTGGACTAGACATTGGTGAGTTGACAAGCAGCTCAGATGATCAAGAAAAGGTTAATATGTGGAGTGTGTCAAAGGGCTCAAAGAGAGAGTTTTTACATTCAAAATTGCTAGACATTTTGGGAGATGAGTTTGAGATTACAAGTGAGAACAAACCTGAGTTTGAGAATACAGGCAAGAAGAATCAGCAAGTTTCTGAATAGTCAGTGATGGATTTGAGAGAAAACACTATAGAGCTACCAATTTTGTCAAGTTTCTCTGAGCAACATGGTTCACTGTTTGCGTTCAATTCCTCCTCAATCATGGATTTCCTGCCTACAGAAAACAAGTATGTTGAGTATGTTCCCATGATTGGGGCCTGTTCCTATCCTTATAACCTAGCACCAAATAAAGATTCAATGGCACTAGTAAATGTTGGAAACAAGAATAGCGGAAATGAAGGTTTGGGTTTTCAAACTAAAGGAGAAGAAAAGTCTGAGGATCAAATGTTGTTGAACTCTCTATGGGAAAAGGAGACAGAAAGGATGAGCACTGGAAACTTTTTGGAGTCCTGGGATAGAAGACAAGGGAAAAGAGGCAAGCATCAAAGCACAGTGATAATTCCCCCTGAAAGGAGAGATTTTCATCCTTTTGTTCAATCTCAGCATGAATCAAGCATTGCTTTTGGTCAAGTAGACACTCAAATGTCAGATTCTGTATGGGACGAAGGTGATGGTGGTAGCCAGGGGAAGTCGCTGGAAAGGGTTTCACAAGAAGATATTCTTTCTCCAGAAATGCAAGGATTGTCAGAGTTATGCTCGTTTAAAAGAGATGAGAACAATGTGCAAGAGGCTTCCCATTATGGTTTTATGACGTTGAATATAAAAATAACAGAAGATTGTACATCAAATGAGAAGGAAGAAAAAATGTCTATTAGTAGCAAGAACTAGATGGAGGAAGGGAATAAACGAGGAGGAGATTTGTGTCCATTCATGAGGATTGAAAAGAGTTTAGACAATGCCACCTTGGATGTATCTTCTCATGAAGAGAGAAAATATTTTAAACACACTCAAATTCAAGGGATGTCGGATTTTTTATTACATGAAAATAAGAAATAAAATGTGGAGGAACAATTCATTAAGACTTATGAGGATTGTGTTTCTATGGAGGAATTAAGTGGAGTCTTAGGAAAAGGTGCCCAAGAGTCTATTGTAGGATCGACAATGAGAGGAACCCCAGAATCTTTGTTAGATGAGAGTAATCAGACACATTCAGTTGTTTCACCTGAGCATACTATTTTGGAAGACATCGAGGAAATGCCAGATTTGATACTCGATGTAAGCAAGGAATATTAGACAACAATGAATGCCAAAGTGCCTTCTCAACAGGATCATTTTGCAGCCAAAATGCAAGGAGTGCTAGACCAATTAGTAAATGGGGAGAAACAGTGCACCTTTGTAGGCTGCCTTAATAATATGGATGCAAGTGATAACATAGAAGATAAAATGTGTGAGTTTTCAAGAAACAAAGATAGGTCAGTTGAGGGGGAAAGAGACAATAACACTGTGAATGGATCTTCTCATGAAGTGATAGATGTTTTGGGACATACAGAAAGCCATTGGGTGTCAGGTTCTGTTGTGAAGCATGTCAAAGAGGAGTCCCTTGAGAGTGTTCAAAAGGTAGAAATGAGAGGAGGTTTAGATAATCTACTAGATGAAGGAAGTCAGTATGATAGAGTAACTACACATGAAGATATTTCATTTGTAAATATTCACAGGATTTTGGAGTTGGTTATTGATGTAAATGATGTAGAGATGCATGTGACACATGTTGACTGCAAGAATCCAGTAACTGAGGCAGTTTGTTCAGTGTCGGATTTTATGTTGGATGAGAAAAAAGAAGTGAAAGGTAGTCATGATTTGTGTGAGGCAGGGGATGAAGAGAAGGAGAATATTATTAAGTATCTAATAACTAGGGATTTTTTGAATGTAGAAGCATGAATTTGTAATATGGGTAGATCCTATCAAGAAAATGATGTTGTTTTTGGATGTTCATAAATTAAGGGGACATTAAAGTCGTTACTTGGTGGGACTGAGATGGATAATGCGGGGAAGCATAGCACAGAGGCATTATAGGTTATTGCTGCTTGGGTGGAAAAGCAAGGAGTTTTGTATTTCTCACCTTGTAAAAGCATTGTGAAAAATGCCATGTCAGTGGAAAAATGAATAGTTTTGGATTTGTCACTAGATGGAACCATTGAGAGAGATATAAGAATGCATACTACATATGATCTAGATGAAGATGACGCAATAATGAATCTACAAAGAATGTCGTTGTATGCATGTCATGAGAAAATTTTAGTGAAACATTCAGAACCCTCAAGGAGCTAAATTGTTTTAAAGTCAATTTAGCTCCTTGAAGTCCATTGAACCCTCACTCATTTTGATCTTTTGGGCTCTCTAGGATTCAACGGTAAGAGTTTTTTCATTCTCCTTGCAGTATTCTATTTCTTTTTCAGCTCTTATGGAGTTTCCTTAGCACTCTCAATGATTACTACTTGTAATTTTTATAGTACTATTTGCCATTTTTGGCCACTAATGGACTTTCACATCTAAATTAAAGTAACCATGTGGTGACCTCTCATATGTTGACCAATGAATATTTATAAATGTCCATGATACAAAAGTATAACCCTAAACCTACTTGAAGTATAAAAGCCAGTAATGGTACCTCACCATTATTCTGAGATTTTTCCTTGTATAAAAGACAGCTGTTATAATTGAACCTGACTGAACTATCTTAAAGGTTGGTTCATATAAAACCCAAAAAAAATAAAAGAAATACTAAGTTTAAACTTGCAATACCTTACTCTCATACAAAAGGTGTTGATGTCCTTGTCCAAGGTATCAAGAAGACTAATAGCCTGTATAACCATGCTATGCACTCTATTGACATTGAATTTCATGTTGGCTCTGCTGTAGCTGTGCCCAAGACCGAATTGAGCCTTCTGCAAGTATATGTGAATCAAGATATGTGATTAAATTACAATTGAAATAAACATTATTTCATTTGAATAAAAAAGTATCTATCTAGTTAGAGTCTGTACCCATGGAAGCTTTAGCAGCTTCTATGATATCCTTGGCGTTGTCTTCATCTCCAGTTATTTCTATTAATTCAAGTAAAGAGTCAGCTGATAAAGTGGACTTATCCTTCACAAAATTTTCCACCCTTGCATATATATAGTTGTCATTAATAATCTTAACCAGCTCAGGAAAATGCCGTGAATACCATTCCCTGCAGATAAATTACTAATTAATTAATGTTGAAGCTAGAGAATCTTCAAATAGGGCATGCAACAAGAAAAAATGGGATGATTAACTATAAAAATACACATCCATCCACAGTATCTATATTGACCAAAGAAACACCTTATCCTACTGGCCTGCAAGCAACAAATACAATTTTCCTGGGTCCCTATTATGAAAGCTCCAGATGACAAAAAGAACCATACATTCCTGGCCACTGGAGACAATTATACAAACCCTTTTTATGAATGTCTACGCTGAATGGATTACAATAAGAGAAAAACAAACATAGCCCTCCAAAAAAATGAAGACTCTTTACATAAATAAAGATATAGAGAAAATTTTTGTTTAACTATGTAATTTGTTAAAATAACTAAAGTGATCTACCTCATGGAGATGCACATGACTACACATTACAGTCTAGTCTGTACCCTGTTTTTGGACAATTACTAGTCCTACAATGCCGGTTATCAAGATTTTACCCCCACATGGTTTCGGCCTAGAATCTAGGTAGTACTTACTACAAGAACATGGATAATCAAGGCCTTAACTACCTCATTAGACTATTATAAAGTTAGTAAGTGCCAAGTATGAAGAGGAAATTGAACCAGATACATAAATCCATCATTATCAGCTATCTTATGAAGTGCCAAGAATTAAGAGGAAAATGAACCAGAGATATAAATCTGTTATTATCAGCTATCTTATGAACAACTAAAAATGGAATCACCTTGTGAGTTTAGCCAATAATTTCCCCTCCTGAATGTTTAAGAGGTTGACATTACATGAAGATAAAAAGGATGGCGAGGAAAGCATTGGAGAGATGCAAATGAACCTTACTTGAAATTTCTATCCATGTGAATCAATGGAAATAGAAAAGCATATTGGTAATCAAATATTTATCATTTGATGAAAGATACCCCACAAACTAACCCATCAGGTATTAGTTGTAAAGGTAATTAGAACTAGTTCATGATTGGTAACCTATTTTGTTACATAGCACTGATTCAATTTAGAAATGCCATCGCAATTGTTCTCTGTTTGAATCTTATATTTTAAATATGCACTTTAATTATGTTTTTTTCATTTAACAAAATAATTGCAGTTTTCTTTTTCAACTGAATATACTTATTTCAAATGTTAACGAGATAATACTAGCTATAAACAATCCCATGGGATGATAAGAATTCAAAAATATAAGTTAATAAACAAATCCTTTTACCTTTCAGTATAAATATGATTCATGAAAATGTAAGGAAATCTTTACCACTGGTGGAGGTAAACAAAGTCCCTAGTGTTACTGTGAAGGATTTGTAACATCATAGAACTTCTAAGTTTTGCTGCTAGAAAAATAGGACATAGAAAATCATAAATCATAAAAGCTAAATGTGAAATATTTTTTAAAACAATTTATTCCAATAAAGAAAACTTTCTAAATTAATTAAACGCTAGAACAAAATTATAGGGGATTAAAGAGGCAAACTTGTTCATATCACCCATTTACTTTTTGTAGACGACACATTAATTTTTAGTAAATAGTTCTGTTAGGGAGCTAGAAAATATTAAGGGGCTTCTGGACCTCTATTGCAAGACTATAGGAATGGTAATAAATATGAATAAGCATTCAGAAATATAAAGTGGATTGGAAGAGTAATTTAAAGACTGGACCAAAATCATATTTCCCATTAATTATTTCAAAAAGTCAAATACCTAGATATATATATACTATAAAAATTTATAGACTAAGCACACACTATAGAACAGGTAATGCATGATCACCCATCATTATAATACAAATTTCTGCATTCCCAAGATTTTGAAAAATTCATTGTTTCTTTGTTTTTTTATTGTCCTTGTGAAAGCATTGATTGCAAGGAGGCAAGTCCAAATTTATGAGCTATAGATTAAAAATAAAATAAAACCAAACTCTAATATATTCCTAAAATTTTGAAAAATTCATTGTATCTTTTTTATTGGCCTTTTGAAAGCATTGATTGCAAGGAGGCAAATCCAAATATATGGACTATAAATAAAAAAATAAAAAATAAAAATTCTAACTCTAATTCCTAATCTTTGATTCTGCTGTTTCCTTCTACATTTACTTTAAAGAGATTATTATTTATGTTTTCATAATAGATATTGCATTTTCTTAAAACAATATAATTTTTTTATTTTTATTTTTATTATTTTTAGAAAGTGGCAAAATTTATCATAAATCAATTGCCAATCAGTAGCGAGAGCAGCCATCACTAGTTGCTATCAGTGAATGTAGACCGACTCATCACTTTTATTCAAGGATAATCACATTGCTTAAAATGATTAGCTGGTGATCCATAAGGGGGCAGACTTAAACTCCTGCAAGATTCCTTTGGGTTTTGGGCCATTAACTTGTTTCCTTGTGTCCAAGAAAGACAAGCTCTCAGCCAATCAGAAGCGGTTTTAGGTCTTCCTCCAAGACCAAAAAAGGTGATTTCAGCCTAGATAGTATCTGCAAGAAAAACAATAACCCTTGTGGTCATTGTTGAGACTACTTCCAATGGGTCATGTACTTTCTAGTAACATCTAACTTTAGTTCCATACATAGAGCCAGATACTACCCCTGGTTGCATTTTATCCTCTTACCAGGATGGTTCGTCAATATAATTATTATCTGTATAATATCTATATCAATTACAAGTTCTATATATTTATATCGAGGTCTTTTCTCACATAAATACTCTGGTAAATCCTCTTTTTGCACAGACCATTACTTTACAATGTTGTACTTTTATCTTATTGCACAGTCCATTGCATGTTTGTTTAAAGCACTGTATGATTGAGCCTCAATATGTGTGGTTAGTTGTACTATTTTTTTCACATTCCAGATGCTCTTTTATAGTTATGTAATATCCCCTTCTTCAACAGATCTTTCAAAATATGAACTAAATTAACTATACTTTAACAACTAACTAAACAGGCTTAAATCTTGCCGATAGTTTTGAACAATACAATACATAGCTAATCAAACCATAACCTCACTAATAAATTATCTTCAATAGCATTGATATATGATGGAGGCTATTTCCATAACCTCTCCATCAAATTATCTTCAAGAGCATTGTCAGTGTGAAGAAGTCTATTGTTGGAATGACTTCTTTTAGGAATGAGTGATCAAGGCATCACATGAATGTCTGATTAAGTCCCCTGCTCCTTACTGCTTGGCTGTAACTGCTCCTACCCTTATCCAAAACTAGGTCTTATTGATCAAAGAAAACTTTTTATATGAGTGTCATTGACCACTTTTGGTTACCTATGGACATTGACAAAATTCTTCTCTTCATTTGTAGTAAATAGAATTTCCTAGCATGAGTAGGTATTACGAATAGTAGTTAAGTTCAAAACAAGTTGAAGAAACTAACATGTCCTCTTCTTCTCATTGTATATTCTCAGAGAATAGCTATTCTACTTATTAAGCCTCAAAATATGTCAACCTTCTTAAAATGGTATGACATTATGAATGGTCTAGACTCTAAACAACCTTACTCTTTGGAGTTTACAATATGGTTCCCAAAATAATGAAAGACTAAAGTTGACTTAATTTGCAATTTAATGGATTACTGATCTCAATTCCATCATATTTTATATAAATTACAACCTTGGATCAGTCTTCAAAGTCAGATATCCTGGCATCAAAAGCTGAGAAACAGGTTTCAAAAAAAGATATTCCTGAAGACCACAAGTTGATTTCCTTCTGTAATAGGTTGCTACAGTGGAATTGTTGATGCTTTTAAACTCCACTCATTGTTATTTGTTTGATGTAACAATGCACCTAACCTGTTTAATGTAACAATGTAAATTGAATTGAATTCTAAGCAAGTCCAATCTTTATTCAAAAGGGTACCAATTTTCCAGCAAGCAGGCTTTAAATCCACAACTAGGTATTCCAGTAGGAGGCTGGATCCCTTTCAAGCCACAGTGAGAACATGGGTGCGTGATAAGCAAAGAGTGATGTTAAACCCTGAGCCTCATCAGCCCCAAATCAAAAGACTATGTGATGTGGGGTTCCATTTTCCTTACAAAAACACTTATTGGACTCACATAACCACATGATTTTCTTATAGTAATACTTCTCAAAATCCTTGGAGTTTTTATATATTTTCCATAGCCATGATATTTAAATGGGTGACTGAAGATGTCACTGCTGACCCAGATCCTGCTCTACGCCATGACCATCTTCTCTCAGCTTGCACTTTCTTCCAAGAAATCTAAGTGGGTGCTCAAACTTGATATTGTTCAATATTTCTCAAACTAGCTAGTTCTAGATATGTAAGGTATATTTCTTACCTTTTCCCTCGAGATCAGAATCTCTATGATTCCACCTCTATATCTTTTGCTAGAAAAGGGCAGCATTTCCATAGATAAACTATAACTGAAATTAGAAACATTTATTTTATATAGTAACTTTTGAAAATGAAACATAAAAGCATAGCATCTGGTCCATTGATAACATAGTAAACTTTATCAATTGCACAATCTAAGTTCCTTTCACAACCCATGCTGTAAAGATATAATGATAAAACAGGGCTGGCTGCCACTAGAATATTCTGATATAGTGTCTTGGATCCTTCTAACCTTTTAATTATTCCAATATGATTTACTGGTCCAAACAATATAATTATCCCAATCGGTGGTGAGAAGCAAGTAATGAATATTATTTTGAGAAGAAAAATTCATGAATCCTTCTTGTTTTCACTACTATTTTAACATAAAGTATTACATTTGCAATACAATTATGACACAGAGTGAAGTTAATATGCATGAACTACAGATGATAAGGAGGTCCTACCTGGAATGTCTAACCCAGATAGGATAAGCCTAAACTGATTTTGAAACACAAATAAAAAATTTATAAACGCCAATTCTGCATAAAAGGTTGTTTACCTGAGATTGGAATTCGCTAGTCAATTAGTCAGATATCCCTAGCCAATGAACCAACCAAGAAGTCAAATACCTGATATGTCTATATATGGTGATGAAAAATGTCATCTACAGAAACCCTAGGGATAGAAGCAGA
>LPNX011234949.1:0-11156 GCA_001517045.1 Pseudotsuga menziesii
ATGATGATGATGATGATGATGATGATGATGAAGATGAACATGATGAAGATGATCATGATGATCATGGCGATGTTGATGATGATGATGATGGTGATGATGAAGATGATCATGATGATCATGGTGATGTTGATGATGATGATGATGGTGATGATGATGATGATGTTGATGATGAGGAAGGTGATGATGAGGAGGAGGATGATGATGATGATGATAATGGTGGCGATGGTAATGACGATGATGTTCATGATGATGATGACGACGATGGTGATGATGATGTTCATGATTTTGATGGTGATAATGATGATCATGTTGATGATGATGATGATGAAGGTGACGATGACGATGACGACAATGATGATGATAATGATGGTGATGATGATGGTGATTGTGATGATGATGATCATGTAGATGATGATGATGATGATGAGGAAGGTGAGGATGACGATGATGATGATGATGACGATGGTGATGATGATGACGACGATTGTGATGATGACGACGATTGTGATGATGATGTTCATGATGTTGATGGTGATGATGATGATCATGTTGATGAGGACGACGATGATGATGATGAAGTTGATGATGCTGATGATGGTGATGATGATGAAGATGAAGATGACGATGATGATGATGATGATGATGATGATGAAGATGAAGATGATGAAGATGATGATGATGAGGATGGCAATGCTGATGATGATGATCGATGATCAGTGATCATGGTGATGATGATGACAATGATGAAGATGAATATGATGAAGATGATGATCATGTTGATGATCATGATGATGATGATGATCATGATGATGATGGCGACGATGGTGATGATGATGTTTATGATGTTGATGTTGAGGATGATGATGATGATGATGAAGATGATGATGATGATGATGATCATGTTGATGATGATGATGATGATGATGAGGAAGGTGATGATGATGATGAGGATGAGGATGATGATGATGAGGATGATGTTGATGATGATGACGATGACAATGGTGATGATGATGTTCATGATGTTGATGGTGATGATGGTGATGATGATGATGATGAAGGTGGTGATGATGATGATGATGGTGATGATGATGTTGATGATGATGATGATGATGATGATGATGAATATGAACATGATGAAGATGACGAAGATGATGATGATGATTCAATGAATATGAACACTATTTTTTATTTTACGAAATGCGCATGCGATTTTGTTGCACATAACGCGCACGTGTTTTGTTTCTATAAAACGCGCACGCATTTTTTTTAACTAAATCGCGCTCGCGTATTCTTTAAATTCAAAAAATTATTCCCTCCAAATGATAAGGCCGAGCCTCCACCCATGCTTTCATGGAATTCCTATGCCTATGTGTGTGCTTTGTACTTTGCTTTGGATTCAACATGCATGTGCCTTGGAGTATGATAAATCATGGCTAATTTAGCATTATATCCAAATTTTCAATATGCTCGTGTTTAGCGGTTCATTTGATTATGTTGCACACCTCCATTTTTTATGAGATTTTAGAAACAGATATGGTTTTTTTTGCAGATTCTAAATATGTAAATTTTAACAAGAATACATAATTTTTTCTATTTTTTTCTTATTTATCTTCTATCATCACTCCTCAACTCAAAAAACACACTGGTAGTGTTTCGTCCATATCTCTTTCGTTTCTCAACCATTTAAAAAAAAATTGAATGGTGCACTAAAGAACACCAACCTCTACATGCTATAAAAAAACCATTTCCAAATAATTGCATTAAGACATTCAAACGCTGCACCCACAATTGACGTACCATTTTCGAGGTTTGATCTCTTAGATAATTAAAAAACAAAATTAAAAATATTATTTTTATTTTTGGAAAAATAGTCGTGCACTAGTCCTATATGTTCTCTATATGTATACCAGTTTTTGTAAGTTTATTCCATCATTTAGACACTCAGACGTTGCACCCACAAAAACATATACCTTATAATTTGTCACAAAAATAAAAAGTGTCCATTAAAATTTATCTAAATTTAGATAGTTAACAACATTTTCAATAGAAAAAAATATATATTTGGAAAGGTCATTCAATTTCCTACATTTCTTGTGTTTTACTGATCACAAGATTCTTTGTGTAAGTGTCTCAAAATATCCATGGAAGTTGATGGATGTCTATTTTTTCAGTTTTGTATTGCATCTAATGCGCCAAAAGAGACCCTTAACTTCTTGCACACAACCGTATGTTATTGATTAGTGCCTAATGGAGTCTAATTCAAGAGTGAATAATGTGCCTATGGGATAATTAAGTATTGTTATGCTAACTCTAACCATGTAACTATCTAGTTGTAGAAAATAAATAATTAACTCAAAATAATATCCAAACATGCAAATATTTAATAACCAAATAATAAGTAACATGCAAATTTAATATTTCAAATATGCAAAAAATAAAATGATATCTAAAGAATTAAAAACAAGTTAATGCATATACTTAATAAACATTAAAAAACATGAAATATTTATATTTCTTAGTTTAAATTGATTTGAAACTTAAAGCATATTTATTATTGAACTAAATTAAACAAACTCTAAGCTATGTTAATTATGCAACTAAAATACTATTAATAAAACCTTGCAAATTAATAATCATTCTAATTTTTAAATCAGTTTGTAATGCATTTAACTGTTGTAAATCTCACATTTAATAATATTATTTCCCATGCAACATGAGCGTTTACCTAACCCTAGTTGGATCGGTCGCAGGCTCGGAGAGGTGGAAACACATGAAGGAGGGGCTAAGAGTTACGCGCAAATAATGTAGCCCGTGAGAGGAAAGGGTTGTGAAGGAGGAAGGAGCAGAGGGATGGAAGCGAAGGCATGAAGTCAGGGAATGAGAAGAGCATCGAAAAGGTGGATCAATGATGTCCATGATCTAGAGGAAGTGTGAGCTGAAGGTTGAGCTACGAGGAAGGTTTGGGTTGCGGCTGTAGCTCAGAAATGGAGCGACGCGTGGGAGGTGGTAGGGGATGGAGGGAACACTGGAGGAATGGTCTTCCCAAGGTGGAAGAATGTTTAGGATGGAGATAAGGAGCTGAGGAGCAAGCTGGGTTGTGCCGTTAGAAAGAAGAGTGGAAGGCTTACGTGGATGGTATTGGAAGACCGCACAAAGGAGAGAGCATAACCAAGGAGGTGGACCGTGGACCCGAGGTAGCAGCAGTGAACTGCACAGAGACTAAAACAACCGGAAGAGGGAAGATACCCATGGCTATAAAAACAATTTAGTGTGAAATATAATTAATCAAAATGTTAAAAATGGAATTACCCAATATATTGTTATAAAAACAAATTAGGGCCAAATATATGGAAATGCCAAATTAGTAATACCTAAGTCTAAACAAGTTTTTAGAAAAGTTAAAGGGAAGCTCAAAATAACAATCAAGTAACCTTGGCACCATGATTTTGCTGTTGTCGCTTTCTTCCCTTGCTCCAACCCATTTCCTCTGTCCTCCTTTGTACTCTCCTCTTGTCCTAACTCTTATTCTTATCGTATTCTCTTTCCTGTCTTCTTCTTTACGAGGAAGAGAATGAATAATCCCTCTCGACGTGGATGAGTGAGACCTGTTGGAAGAGAGGCGGAGATCCAATAACTAAGGGAGACTGACACAAGTGGCTAACATCACGTCACTTTCTGGTCACTCGTATCGAAATAAAGTGGGTCATCGATTTGTTGAGACGAAATGAACGGAGGCGGGCGAACGCCGAAAATTCACCATCTCATTATTATAGGGAAAGATGGTAGTAAAATCATTTTTTATGAAAGTGATCGATTAGGTTTTAGGACTTCAACCAAATAAAATCTCTACACTTATTTTTCATGATTAGCTAGATATTACATTACACTTATTTTTCATGATTAGTTAGATATTACATTGGTCATCCAGACTAGAAGCATCATCAATATATTTCATTTAATTTTTTTCATTTATGTTATGAGAGAGCTGAATATTGGGGTTGATCATTTGTCTAAATTTGTCTTTAAGGAAAATTTGGGGAAGATTGTTTGGGAACTGCTCAAGGAGGAAACCTGCACTGAGCATGGCATTTTGAGCATTATTTAATCTTCTGATTAACATCAGTCTCAAAAATAGTCTCAAGCTATTTCTAGTTTTTAAGTATTAGTTTTAATCTTCTTCTTACAAGTTTATTGAGGTCTGATAGCAAAAATATGAAGGAAAGGGTTATTTAGAGCTCGGTTCATATGGATACAAGGACTGGGTGGGAACATTTTGTAAAAATTTGGATTTGCTCCCTATTATGGTCTATGGGGATTCCAAAGCAATTATCGATTGGGAAATGAACAAGCACACCCTGTACAACTTGGATTTTCAACATTGGGTCATCCAGACTAGAAGCATCATCAGCAGCTTTCATTCAATTTTTTTCATTCATGTCATGAGAGAGCTGAATACTGAGGCCGATCATTTGACCAAACTCACCCTTAAGGAAGATTCGGTGAAGATTGTTTGGGAACTGCTCCAGGAGGGAACCTGCACTGAGCATGGCATTTTGAGCATTATTTAATCTTCTGATTAACATCAGTCTCAAAAATAGTCTCAAGCTATTTCTAGTTTTTAAGTATTAGTTTTAATCTTGTTCTTACAAGTTTATTGAGGTTTCATAGCAAAAATATGAAGGCAAGGGTTATTTAGAGCTCGGTTCATATAGATACAAGGACTAGGAAGAAACATTTTGTAACTAAAACACAACTTTTCATAATAAATAAAGTTGTCTTATTAGTGTAAAAAAAATATTACATATTTTAAAATTTTAATTTGATATTGCATACATATTTTTAAAATTTACTTTACTATTGCATATATTTAAATTTATAAGTTTATTTATGAACGTTTAGGAGGTACATAAAAATATCGTATTTATGAGATGTGATTCCGTTGTAATATGGTCTATGTTTAAATTTTGGTGTGCTCATTCTTTCTCTCTTCTTATTAATTGAGAATTACAATTGGTTAGAAGAACAATATGGTTTTAGTAATAATTTTTATTATAATAATGTAAAGTTTGTGTTAATTGAGAATTATTAATAAATATATAATAATTAAATTATTTTATTAAAATTTGATTTAGTTATCATTTAATAATTTATCAATAATTTAAATTAATTATTATAAACATAATTTTAATTTTAATTTTAATATTAAAAAGCCACTCGCAATAAAGGGGAGATGTGTAATCCATTATTTATTCACAAGGGAGATGGATAATTCATTCCTTGTTCATCATGGAGTTGACACCTTATATTTAAAATAAATTAATAAAAAAATAATATATTTTAATATTAACAATAAATAACAAGTATTTAAATGTAAATCTTTCCTGTTTAATAAAGAGTATATAAATGTATTTCTTTCCTATTTAATGCGAAGTATTTAAATGTAATTTTTTTCATGCTTAATATGGAGTGATATGCAGTATTTAAGAAAAAATATTTTAATCAATCTTAAATAGAATATATAACAAAATATTTCAATATTAGCTTATTGACGATGATGGTGGTGGTGGTGGTGGTTAACTTCCATTCTAATCAATTTCGGTCTATCAAAACTTAGGAAAAAATATGTGAATTATTTGATTTGTTGTGAAATTCTATCCTTATGCTCAAAAAGCTTATAAAGAAGCATTCCTAGATCATCATAGTTTTGAGATGTTAGAAGGTTAGGAAGGTATGTAATGTAGCAAACATTATGAAGGGCACTCTAATAGAAAGTGTCATTCATGCTAAACACTAATAGTTTCATAGAGATTGCAAATCCTTTCCACCCATATTGTATTAGGAGTTGGCTAGTGTCATGTTTCACTAAGTTCATGAGAGTTCAGTCTTATCTTGGTTATATTAATTTTCTTGTTTGAACTAGTTAGAACTAGTTAAAATATAGAGATACCTTTAATCTTATAGATTAGGGTTAACAACCTCCTTATAGTATCTTAATTTTCTTTTAGCCTCTATCTCTTTCTCATACCACAAGTTTTCTTTAAACTTAGATAAAATGATATTTTTAATGTTATTGATGTTTTGTAGAGTGATATTTTCCTCAACCCCTTAATTGTTTAACCATGCCATGGCACCTTTATACTTCTGAATTTGTTCATTCTTTCTTGGGATTTACAATTATTTTCAACACCAAAATAAGCCTTCCACCATGCTTGAACTTGTGATGGATATCAATCCAAAGTATTTGTAAGAAGCCACTTCCTTAAAGTTATTATTATCATAAACAAAATTACAATAAGTACAAAATTAGAATAAGTGAATAGAAATACGATAACATGAAATAAAATGTAAATAAAAATATAAAAAACACAATACAAAACAATATAATGCAATTAAATCAATAAATTAAAATAATGATCTATGAAAAAAGGTGATAAATAATAAAAATAAAGACAAAATAGATTTTTTATATAACAAAATAACCTCATTTTAATCAATATTATTTATCTTTTTTGATTTATCAATTATAATTTTTCATGTGTGTGTGTGTGTGTTTTTATTTGAGATTTGGGGTGGATTAGGACCTATGCTTTTTCATCTGCTCATGAGGATGAGACAAATGTACTTTCCATATTGTTTTTATGGCATTAGTTTAAAATTCAAAATAAACAAATAATTACGTCAATATAAGTTTTTATTTGAGATTTGAGATGGACTAGTGGCTATCTTTTTGAGATTGATTCTATGGTAGTTGTTCAAAATTTGAAATAAACAATTATAAAAAAATGATATAAACTAACATACCCACATAGTTCGTCGCTAGATCATGTCGATAGGATTAAATGCTTGAGAAATAGTTATAGAATGAAACACACTTTGGATTTTTTTTAATTAGTCATATTTTTCTAGTTAAAGTGGTTCAACTGTGAGTTATCCATGCCTAGCTACATGTTATCAGTGACATTTTTCATGTTATCTATTTATATTCTTTTTCTTTTTATCTGGCATTCTTCTAGTTATCTTCCATGAATTGTTGGTTATCCATTCATTAGCTATGAGTTATCCATGCATTGCTATTGGTTATCCATTCATCAACAAGTTACCAATTATTTTTTATATTCCTTTTTTTTATAATTGTTTATTTTGAATTTTGAACGACTGCCATAGAATCAATCTTCAGAGTACACTTGTCTCATCCTAGTCCATAGATGAAAAAGCATAGGTTGTAGTCCACCCCAAATCTCAAATAAAAAATGTCTATGACGTAATAATAACTGGTAACTAGTAGAAATGCATGGATAACTCATAGCTGATGAATGGATAGCCAACCGTTCTTGACAGATAACTAGAATAATGTGAGATAAAAAGAAAAAGAATATAAAAAATAAAGAATAGTTGGAAAATGGATAACAAGACGAATGTCGTTGATAACATGTAGCTAGGCATGGATAACTCAAAGTTTAACCCGTTTAAATATAAGAATATGACAAATAAAAAAATATTTCCAAATTGTCTTCCATTCCATAACTATCTCTCTCAACCATTCAATCACTATTTACGTGATCCAACCACAAACTATGTGTGTGTACTAGCATAAAAAAATAACTAGCACATGGGCATAGTTTGTGGCAGTTTAATATATATATATATATATAGCCATAATCTTCTAGTTAAATAACAAGTATTAATAAATTAAAAATAAATTATTAAAAAAATAAATTAATATTAATATTAATTCTTATATTATAATTTATTGTTATATTAATATTAACAATAAATAACGAGTATTTAAACGTAATTCTTTCCTATTTAATACAGAGTATATAAATGTAATTTTTTTTTTTAATACGAAGTATTTAAATGTAATTTTTTCTATGTAGTATTTAAGAAAAAACATTTCAATCAATCTTAAATAAAATATATAACAAAATATTTTAATATTAGCTTAATGACGATGATGGTGGTGATGGTGGTTAACTTCCATTCAAATCAATTTCGGTCTATCAAAACTTAAGAAAAAATATGTGAATTATTTGATTTGTTGTGAAATTCTATTCTTATGCTAGAAAAGCTTATAAAGAAGCATTCCTAGATCATCTTAATTTTGAGATGTTACAAGGTTAGGAAGGTATGTAATTTAGCAAACATTATGTAGCGCACTCTAATAGAAAGTGTCATTCATGCTTAACACTAATAGTTTCATAGAGATGGCAAATCCTTTCCACCCATATTGTATTAGGAGTTTGCTAGTGTCATGTTTCACTAAGCTCATGAGAGTTTGCTAGTGTCATGTTTGGCTATATTAATTTTCTTGTTTGAACTAGTTAGAATTAGTAAAAAGATAGAGATACCTTTAATCTTATAGATTAGGGTTAACAACCTCCTTATAGTATCTTAATTTTCTTTTAGCCTCTATCTCTTTCTCATACCACAAGTTTTCTTTAAACTTAGATAAAATGATATTTTTAATGTTATTGATGTTTTGCAGAGTGATATTTTCCTCAACCCCTTAATGGTTTAACCAAGCCATGGCACCTTTATACTTGAATTTGTTCATTCTTTCTTGGGATTTACAATTATTTTCAACACCAAAATAAGCCTTCCACCATTCTTGAAGTTGTGATGGATATCAATTCCAAGATATTTGTAAGAAGCCACTTCCTTAAAGTTATTATTATCATAAACAAAATTACACAAAGTGAATAGAAATACCATAACATAAAATAAAATGTAAATATAAATATAAAAAACAATATAATGTAATTAAATCACTGTAGCCGATGAAGCATATCATAAGTGTTGGTTGTCTCCGTCCCGTAAATGGAAAAGCATAGAATGTAGTCCACGCTGCTGACCATGAGGTTTGAACATGAAACCTCATGAGGACTAAACCCCACAAAGACAGCATGAGCTACACCTCATGGCTAACATTATATATATATATATATATATATATATATATATATATATGGACACACATACATAAGTTGATAATTAATAAATGGATAACACTAAGTGATAACATGTATAGCTAAGCATGGATAACTCACTTGAACTAGTTTAACTAGAAAAATATGAAGAATTAAAACAAACAAAAATCAAATTGTTTTTCATTCCATGGATATTTCTCAACCATTTATCTCCATGGAGATGATCCACCCATAAACTATATGAGTGTGCTAGTTAATTACAATTATGAGTGTGCTAGTTAATTACAATTTCTTTATTGCATTCAACTTTGTTATGTGATACAATGACCCCTTTAAGTTTTTAAGTTTTCACTCCATTATTTCTGAGTTTTCGAGTTAATTGTAAGAATCAACTTAGATATCATTTATAACCGACGTGCAGCTGTATGAAACATATGGTATTGTATTTTAAGGAAGGCTAGTTAAACACGTTAAAACAAAAAGAAAAATCTATAATACAGAATATTATATTTGAATTTGTACAGCAATCTATTGGAAACAAGTAACAAAAGGGAGTAAGCTAGCTTGGGAGCAATCCTATCACGCCATCCAAAAGTTAGCGTGTGCTAGAAATTCCTATCACGCCATCCAAAATGTATGCACTGTTGCACGGCATCTAGGGTCAAAATCAGCCATAACTAGATTTCAAATAGTACATGGAAGACCGTTTAATCGATTCAAATTTTGAAATCCTTCATTATCAAATTATGGAATTTAAGGTCTGTAAGTGCTATTTGTGTCTTCCCGTCCTGCGAAACCATACGTGCCTTAATTCTACTATTCATGATCATCCATATTGGCTTCAGTCCCGTTTCTCTTGGCTGCTTCAGCTGCCCGCCGTCCCGGACTCTTTTTAGAGAATTTAAAGCTGAAAGAAGAGGACCTAATTTCCAACCCGTAGCTGCTGTCTTCTTGTCGCAGAGTCTTCAGCTTCTTCCGTTTACAAGAAGCTCCTCCGCCAAGAAAAGCTTCTTTGGACTTAACAGCCCGCCTCTTTTTATCTCCATCGATTTCTCCGCCTGAGATCAGAGGAGTTTCTTCCGAGTTTTCCAAACCAAAACACCGTAGTACTTCCTCTACGATTGTGCTGCTTTCCTGCACAGAGTTGAATTTTCAATGCTCAGACTCGATCAGCGTACAACAGAAGACCTACTTTAACATAATAGTCAAATGGTTTTTAAAATCAACACCAGATTAATCGGGAACCAACCTTCTATCAATTATTACAAGCAACAAAGCCCAGTTAAATGGCTATGCTAAGAATCGAACCTGAGGCGTCCGGATCCACTTTCCTCGGAGTCATTGTTGAGCTGGGCGTAAGTCTGAGTGGGGATATTCCTTGACAGTGCGAGTATCAGGGAAGTAGACCACACAAAGCTCCTCCGCGCCTGTAACCAGTTTGGCGATCATGCCGCGCCACCAGCAATCGGTGTCATAAGCTTCCACTGCATCACCAACAGAGCAATGTAGAGGCAACTGAATGTGGGGTGGAATGGGTCTCACTTCAGTCTGCAGGCAAACCTCCCCTTCTAATGGCTTTCCATCATCTGTCACAAACTTATCATATCGTATCTTGCAACGCCGGCCATCTGGGGTAGCAGAAAGGATAACTCCCTCAAACAAAGCTCCGCCATATCCTTCCTCACTGCTGCATACCTCAACTCGTATTCCTTTCTTCAACTTCATATTTTTACTCCCTTCTGCAACTGCGCCAAATTATTGTATACAAAAGTACCAAACAAAACCTTGACCACATCCGTGACCTGCCTCTCTGCCGCGCCAAATTATTGTTTAGAAAAACCACATCCGTGACCTGCCTCTCTGCCGCGCCAAATTATTGTTTAGAAAAACCACATCCGTGACCTGCCTCTCTGCCGCGCCAATTATAATTGTGAATTCTATTAAAAGACAAAGCAGAAAAGCAAAAGACAAAGCAGAAAAGCAAAATCCACGCATTCTCCAAAACTTGGAGAAAAATCAGAGAAAACACAACCCGAAAGTAAAATTTCAGAACCCATGCTTTACTTAGGAAGTGGGTGACACCGTGACTTTGATGAATACTTTTATCTGACCAAGATTGGAAAAAAAATACGAGTCGGGTCCCTTTTTCTTTATGTTGGAATAGTCACATAGACTAGGCGAAAAAAATTAGGAGATTGTTTTGTTATATTTAGAGATGTTTTTTATTTG
>LPNX011234949.1:12582-22827 GCA_001517045.1 Pseudotsuga menziesii
CAGAAGAAGAATTCATCCATAATAGTTTTAATTCTTCCAAAGATCCACAAAAACGCCAGGGGATAGCACTAACAAGTTTGATACAAACCACCTTTCTTGATGTAATAGAACTAGAGCCTAACCACTTTGAGAACGCAACATCCAAAGGAGAAGAGGAAAACATGTTTCCAGCTGATTCGACAATTAACATTTTGACATTAAAAGCCGTGATCTGCGGGTTCAAATATTGATTATTGAAAATACAATTGTTCCTGGAAAGCCATGTTATATAGAAGCATGGTAAAAGTGAGGAATGTGGAGGATGTTATGCTTCCAGCTCATCACTATACAATTCTTGGCATCCCACACATTGTCTTGACAATGCCTCCTTTTGTTTTTTATTTGCAATGTTATGACTACATTTTCTCTTTATTTGGAAAAGCTAATTCTTTTCATGCTTATTAATTAGACTTGTCATGTTAATGTCACATGGAAATATGGATGCCACATAAGTCTATATGCATTTTTTGGTGTTTTAGATTCAATGTAAAGTAAAGGTGTTGGCATTTCTTGGATTTTTATGCTAGGGACATGTATCAGAGACCACAATGCTACTATGGGTGGCTAATTTGTTTCTTTCACAGGGTCAAATGCAATTGGATATGTAGTTTCGACTTAGGTGCTTATCATTATATGAGCACCAGTTACAGTTGCATGCCATTATACCCACAATGAGTGGTCATACAATTGTTGTTCATAATGGAAAGGAACATGTACCAATTTATATAGCAAATGCTATGGGGAACCCGACGGAATTTACACCCTTCAATCGTTGTTATAATTTATATTTATATATATAATATATATTAATGTTAAGCCCATTTAAAAAATATCAATCACTTATTGTTAAATCTGTATAATATAATAATAATATTAATATTAGGGATGTGGTTAATACTGCCAAATCTAAGTATTAATATGAATCAAGAATCCCAACTTATATAATCAAACATTCACCAAGAACGAACCTAGCTAGAAAGGTATTTTTTTGGTATTCCTTGTTTGATATATCTTGGATTCGGGATAGTTTTCTCAAGATATATATCTCCCAACAAACAAGTTGAATACGCCAAATATTGTCACCGGAAATTCAATAGGGCATGTAGAGGACCGAGGAAATATTGTCATGGTTTTTTCATGAACGTAATTATCAATGAGCCTTTTTCAGTGAAGAGCAATTTTAGGTATTATTTATAATTTCATACTACTGTATTAGAAGGTGGCACCAACCAGTAATTGTTAGTCATCGATTCAGTATGATGGTGAAGAAATGTTTTTCTAAGCTTCAAGTGATGTTCTATTGAAGATTTAAATGATCTGGAGGAAAAAGAGAGTCCGGTTTTATTGAAGCTCTGAGCATGGATGAGGACACAAAGCATACAGAACTAAACTTGAGAGTATAAACTGACACGGTTTTATTGGGATTGATAAATGAACCTCCGTTGTGTCGAACTGTTGTGAATGTTTACCCAATAAAGATTATTAAAACATTTTAATAAAAGCATTTACCCATTAATGTTTATTAAAACATTTTAATAAAAGTATTTATATAGATTGGCGTGTCCTTCCATTAATGTCAGATGCAAAGCTCATGCAATGTCAAGACTGGATGAAACTTTCTCGTTAATGATGTCATCAAATGGGCATTAATGCATCGAACGAAAGTTTAGAACCACTCCTTCCATCCATAGTTATGTAAGAAATTATTGAATGTTTTTATAACTTATTTTAAATAATAAATGATATATAAAATTAGTTTCAACAGGAAAATAATGTAATAAATATAAACATACCAATAATGATACAAAATACAATAAAAATGGGAAAATAATGTAATAAATATAACAAAAAGGCAAAAATAGATGGATCAGATAAACATGATTTTATTCCCAAATTAACGAAGTCGTAGCCAATTCATGTTGACAAAATACAAATATAGAAATTAGCGAAACCCCCAAAATGTTTCACAAAGTGAACTTGTAATAAAACCCTAAAATGGTTCAAAATGTCAACGAAGTACAGCTGTGTTATTATAAGATACTACTAAGCTGTTGATTGTGCAGAAACTTGAATCTCTACCGGAAAATTCATGGCCCAAAAGCGCCGCGTTTAAACATAGACTGAGCTTTCGCCAAATTGAAATTCGAGCTCTTGTTGGCGGCTGAAACTCTTTCACATGAGGGGCATATGATAAGTGTTCCCGGGGGGCTGAGAGGAGGCGACAACTTCATGGCTCTTAGATGTTCCAGCTCTTTGTGCAATTTTCTGTTATCCTCGGCAAGTGACTCATTGCACCTCTTCAGAAGTTCGTAGTCCACATCGGTTTGTTTCAGCTTCGTCCTGGAACAAATTCATACAAGAGAAAACTTTCAACAAAATAAAATTGAGATTTCAGCACAGAAACTGCCAAATCTGCCAATAAATAAATAAACAGGGGGGTTTTCAGTAGATCCAGGATCTAAGTGATAAATTTGCTAAAATTTTAATTTGTAAATCACAGTCAATTAATATCTATTTTAAAAGAAGATTTACCAAGAATTTACAAACAGGTGGGTTTTCAGTTGATCCAGGATATAAGTGATAAATTTGCTAAAATTTTAATTTGTAAACAACAGTCAATTGAGATCTATTTTTAAAAGAAGAATTACGAAGAATTTACAAAAGCAAAATACTTGTTCTACATTTACAATGAAATATATATATATATATATATATATATATTAAATTTAATTTCAGTCAATATATTATTTTTATAATATTACACTGTTATCAAATTTATATATTTTTCGATACTAGTGTGTAGAATGAGCCTCTTCCATCCAAATAGTCGATTTGAAAGAAAACGTTTTCCATATTAATGTCAACATGTAAAATACAATGAATCTTTAAAGGACACCAGCTAACCTTGCTTGTCTATTCTGGAACCACACTTCAACATGTCGTGGACGGATATTCAGCTGCAAGGCCAAGGCTTGCTTTTCATTCTGCCGAATACATAGAGAACCATTAGGGCAGTCCAAATCATGAGAAAACACAAACGACAAAAGAACTATGTAGTAAATAATTAGCATGAATAGACTTACATGTTCAGGGGTGCTGTTCTTTAGGAAGCTTTCTTCCAGAAGGGCACACTGCTTTCTGGACAGTCTGAGTTTCTTGCCACAGACCTCCTCCACTAGATCGCTGAGTGGCCTCGACCAAGCTCGCTCATTCTCCAACTCCTCGGTACCACCCCTCTTTCTCTTGAACATGGCGTACCCATTGACTCGGTTGGTCGCGTTGGATTCAACGGTGCTGTTTGAGGGCGACACATTAATGGTGCCCGCCTCTTCGTTGGAGTAACAGGAGGCATGGAATTTGTTGGCATCTGATAGCCGTGACACAGGTACTCCATGGATTGTAACATTCGCTTTTCCCGCAGATCTCTCGTTACAACTACGACTGCCATCTGTACATGACGACCGTCAGAAATATCAAAATAAAACTGAATCCATGCTAAGAAAATATTAATGCAGAACAACGATTAGTCTTATCAAGAATTAGGCACGGCAAGAAATGTACTCTGCCGGGGTGAGGTTTTCTCGCATAGTAAAGTGCCGCAGCGCGTCTCGGGGGAAAGTACTGGGGCTAACGGAAACAGATCTAACTCCACCGAAGGCCCGTTAACATTTCTGTGAGAAGTATAGTCGTGATCTTTTTGTCTGGTTACTGTCCCAGTACCAACACTCAAACCTAAAGAGAGCCCTGTACTGCAATCCTGATCCATAACTAAGGTTTCCACAGAGTGCAAATGATTGTAGAACGTACAAAATAGAAAGGGTATATATAGGAGAGGTCAGGATCGGTGATGGATCCAGAATCCAGATGGACTTCTCAATATTTGACCATGATTATAATCACAATTGTACACTGATACAATGACAACAAGTTGACCGTAGAATAAAATGATGTTGGTCGGTGCACCGTGCCCATAATGGTGCTAACGTTCATTAGGCCAACTGAGTTGGAATTTGACGGGCATTTGGCCGTTTTTGGTCATTTTTCCCGTCAAATACGGGTAAAAATATTTCAAAACCATTTTATTGGACCATCCGCATTTTTCATAAACCGGCAATTTGACGGTCGAAGGTTAAACCAAAACGTCATTACGATATTCTAAGCTATGTTGACCGTTTAATTTTCGGCCAAAACGTCATTAAGCCCTTAAACAAGTTAAACAGGTGGCAGGGATGGAGCCTGGGATGGTGACACGGGTGCACCATCCACGTGATTCAATTCATAATCAGTTTTTAATATTTATGGGCAAAACTCGCCGTATGAAGGCATTTGCCCAGTTTTGGACCATCGGTTAATGGCACTCGGTGCCGGGTGGAACTTGGAACTGGACAGTGGAAGCCACAGACTGGTAGTGGTAGGTAGTGTGCCATAATGCCATTGAATGCCATTGGAACAGTCCGAACAAGACCCTCATTCCTGAAATCAACATCAAATGCTACATCCAGGGCATCAAAGGCATCAAAGCCTCTGGTTTCTTTTGAGCATAACAAGCCTGCCAAAGGGCTTCTGAAGGCTTCAGGAAAATTGGAGAATGGTCTTGCAATGAGAAAAGAGACAAGTAGTGGGGAGACAGCCAAAAGTAAAGCCTCGCTTTCTATTTCTTTAAACAAGTCAGTGAGTCTAGGAGTAGAAAAAGGAACTTCAGCGAGACAGAGCTCTGCAAACAAGAAACAACCTTCAAAACCTCTTTGAAATGGCTCAACAGTGCTGACTGCTTCAAAAGCAGAGGTATATGTCTATTGCATAAATATTCAGTGGAATGATGTCCATTTAGATTGATCGAGTCAATCAACTGGTTTGAAAATGATGGCTTTGAATAAGTTGATCAGGTTAGCATAGGCAGATTTATTACAAATATGATAATGATAGTATTGTAACAGATATGATGTTGATCTCTTAATCACACAAGGATCTCCTTTGTATGATGACATTAATTTGTTTCTACAGGTTTCTACAAATGGCGTTGTAGAGACTGCTGACTTAAGGGGAGTTCACAAAGAGAATATTAGGTAAAGCTTACTTAGGCTCTCAGGCAGAGGTGGTTCTTTAGTGTGCATCTTTTAACTGTTATGCATGACTTGATATTTAGGGTTTGTGCCTTGAGTGAAAAGCTTCTGGCTCTTTATATCTGTGATCAAAGCTATACTCTTTTGCACAAAATCTTGAACTATACTTTTCAAAAGTTCAATCAATTCTGGTTTTTATGAATGGTAGGCATCATAAGGATAGTACAAAAAGGCCAAAGAAGCAAATGGAGACCAAAAATGCTGAATCAAAAATGGAAGGAGATACATACACTTCAACTTCTGGAGGGTAATTCTGCAAAGAATAATATTATTGTTAAATCTATTCCTTGTTTTGGGAGAAGCTACTATAGTTCTAATTTAGAATGATTGATTTACTTTGAAGCATAGGTTATGGGATAGTCACGTTGCAAGTTTTCTTGTAAATCAATGCTGCACTCTTGCTTCATCAATTGAAATAGTTTCATTTACTCAAACTTTGTCCATATCATATATAAGTATTATAACCAGAATTTATGAATATATAGGTCCCCCAGATCTATCAGTGCAAGTAGGTTAGAGAACAAGGCTACCAGGGCAACATTCAGCTTTAAAAGTGACGAAAGAGTAGAGAAGAGAAAAGAGGTAAAGAAATTTTTTCTTCATTCCATTTTGTTCTATGTTAAGGTGCATTGTATGATTGTAATATGCCATCTTACTTTATGTTAGGTGCTTTGTAAGTTTAAAAATTAGAAGGTACTATCAGTTTAATCTTCAACATACAACTGATGTTTTTCATTTAGACAAGTACCCTTGTGTAACCCTTTGTTAAAAAATGCGCGACTATTACTTTGGGATTTTGTCTGTGGTATACTAACGTGATATCAGAAATTCTAATTCCAAACCCTGTTTAAGTGCTTGCTGAATATTGTTTGTGAACTTGGTTAGAGGCCCTAGAGAAAAATTGTGAATATATTTTTTTATGTTATTTATATTAATGTGCGTTCAGTAATTTCGTGTGCTAAAGTCTAAGAGTCAAGACCACTAGTGCTGTGGAAGAGATCTAAATGTAAACTTCACCCAGATAGAGAAAATTATAATATCAAGCCAACAAAATGGGATTCATGTGATGAGATTTCAGTATGGTTATAGTCATACTCAATTTAAAGTTTATAGGTATATAGTTTCACTAGAAATGCGTCCAAAAAAGAAGGGGCAATCAACTTTGGACAAATTTTATGGCTATTCTACAATGCCAAAACCCTCCAATGCTAATGATATTCCATCTATCCCTGACCTGAATGATATACCTGACTTGAATGATGAAACTAATGAAGACGTAGATGTAGACCTTGTTGACGATTTAGAAATGTTTGGTCATGAAGAGGGTGGTTGTAGTAGTGAGAGGAAAAGGAAGACCTCATGGAAACGTGAATTTCGAGGTTGCCTTGCCACCTTGTTGTGACGCTTAGTTCACTGATGGTCCTTTTGGCCTTAGCACCCTTGTTGTATGTGGTACCATGACCACCTTTGGTATGATGACTTAACCTTATTGTTTTTATCTTATATTACCACTTGACTGTTAGTGTACCCTATCCTAAGTCAACCTAACATTATTTTATGTTATGTTTGGAAACTACCCTAAAAGACATGGGTTAGTGGATTAAACTTTCTAGAAGGCTTGTTAACATTATAAATTCAAGTCTTGAATTTCATTTTAGAGAGTGTGTTGACAAGATAAATTTGAAGATATGATCTTTCACCTGTCCAGGGTTTGCTGCTGCTAATAGATTGACGTCTAGGGTTTTGTTGCTATTTGTGAGATGTTGCCACCTCTCCTCTTAGCCTACTAGTGTTTTTGTCTTCCAGTTCAAGTTGTTGTTGTTATGAATAAGTTGTGTCAATCTTCTCAGCTTGTTAAGTGTTGCCTTCACATGTGTTGATCTTCCTTGAGATGGGAATAATCTTTTGTAGGATGCTAATTCTAATAGAATCCCCTTAGGGTTGGGTTGTGGCTTATCTAAACCCCTTAGGTTTGAACTGTGATTGAGTTGCTAGCTAGGCCATGACTGTGTGGAACCCTTCTTGAGCTCGGTCATGACTGGGTAAGACCCTTCTTGGGTAGGTCGTGACTGTTTGACCTTACCTTAAGTGAACCATGGACTGTCAATGCTTTCTCTAGAAGGTCGTGACTATTGATGAATTTTTTTAGCCCTCTTTGATAGGTCATGACATTTTTGTGACTTCCTAGATTGGGTTGTGATCAGTGTTGGCTGCCCAAACTTAGGATGTGACCCTTCTGTTGTTTATTAGATCGGGTAATGACCCTTGGTACTTGGGGTTGTTCAGACTTGATCTATGAATCTTGGATTCCTCCTGTGCTGGGCTGTCACCTTGTGTGTGGTCAGAGTTGTGATTTTGTGGGTTGTTAGGACTCTAACTTGAGCTTGTTGGGTTGCTAAGATCTAAGTTGTGACTTGCGTTAATCTTCTTGAACTGGTTGTGATCCTGCTAGTGCCTAACTGTGTTTGGGGATAGGTATCACCGTTGGGGTTTTCACACTTGGTGACCGAGTCATATTGATTGCAACTATATGCACCTGACCTTATTCCTAACCTTTTCTCTCTCAAGGTATGTCAACTTTTTCATTGTTGATCTTGTCCTTTTAGTGACAAGATTTGATCCTAAAAGTATCTGAGTATAAGGCTGATTCAAAGTAGATATGAACCGACATTGTTATTTATTGGTTGTTGGTCATTATTTTGTTTTTTGTACTATATTATTGTTTATGTTCTCTACATTGCCTTTGATGAAGTGTATCTCAAGGACCAAATTTAACACAATGACCATTGGAGTGTTAAAGTTGAAAGAGATGAAAGCTATGTTTTCTAAATTTATCTTGCCTTGCTACAGTTGTACTAATTTTGGGGCTGAGTATCACTGTTAGGGTTTTCACACTTGGTGACTGATTCATATTGACTGCTACTGTATGTGGGACTCAGTATCATTGTTGGGGTTTTCACACTTTGTGATTGAGGCATATTGACTACTATTGTATGTGCCTAACCTTATTCCTAACTTTTTCTCTCTCAAAGGTATGTCAATTGTTTCAATGTTGATCTTGTCCTTTCAGTGACAATATTTGATCCTAAATGTATCTTAGTATAAGGTAGATTCAAACCAGATATGAACCAAAAATGTTATTTATTACTTGTTGGTCATTCGTTTGTTTTTTGTACTATATTATTGTTTTGGTTCTCTACATTGCATTTGATGAAGTTTATCTCAAGGACCAACTTTAACACAGTGACCATTGGAGTGTTAAAGTTGTAATAGATGAAAGTTATGTTTTAGAAATTTATTTTTCACTGTTATACTTTTACTTCTCAGTACCTAATCTACAATTTTTGCATAAGTTAGTTAAATTGTTAAAAATCCCTAAAATTTTAACTATACACTTGGGTGGCCTGTTAGCACTCAAAGTCACCTTTAAAAAAAAACATTTAAAGTTCATCAATATTGTGTCAAACATCACTAGCCTATCATCCTATGCATCAACTTCTGTAAATTTCCCAGCTCCTTCAAATCAATGAATGTTTGGGTCCTTCACTGAGGCAATATGCTTACACTCCTTTGCTTGCAAACCTCATTTTTTCATTTTCTCCTTGTTTTGTAGAAAATTAAATAAATGAAAAGCTATTGTTATAAAATCATTTTATTAATTATAAAATGATTTTATATTCAATAATAATTTTTAATTTATTTTAAAAGGATAAATGTTTATTATTAAAATTAGCCTTTTATTCATTTTTAGCTCCACGTCAACTCATTTTCTTCCCACCTAACATGTAAGTGGGAATACTTTTCATGTTAACCTTATAATTTTCATTAAAACATGGTTATCTTGTCAAGCATTGAACTTTATTTGTTCATGCATGGGAAGTTCCCTCACAAGAATCAATGTAAATGCTTGCTCACGATCAAGCTTTATGCACTACGAGTTGGAAGGAAATAAATGCACCTGGGTATACACAACTATAAAATCTGTCTTATTTTGTTGCATGTGGACAGTGGGAGTGCTCCCTAAATGCAGAATAAACAGGATAAGAGTTCAAATTGTCCAAGACAGCGCATTCACATTATGAGTTTGAGTGACCAGGTGCCAAGATGATTTCTTCAGTTTTCCCAAATGTATTTTAAAGTGTCGTGACAAAGATGACAATCAAACATTCATCAAAAGTCTGAGCTCCAGTGTTCTGGCATTTATGAAATTTATATATTTCGATGGAGCAACCAGCACCAAGGTTACAAAGTCTTTTGTATTTATTTTTCTATATTGTGAAGGATGGACAGAATGTAAAATAATTATCATTTTCCAAGATGGATAGCTCCATCATATATATATTAACTTTGTTTGTCCATTGTGTCATGAAGATGAATAATATCAATTCCAAGTTGAAGAGCAAGCTTGTTAATAAAGCTAATGGTCGAATCATTGCACAAAACATTGATATGAGGTTTATAGGACATCTGGCAGCAAAATTTGGAGTTGCTGATTCTACATGTGGCAGCTAAAAGGTATCAAGGTTTCTAAATCCCACTCCATTTCTCGCTTGTTGTTCGTATATAATGTCCTTCTATTTGGTAATGGTTATGTAGAATAATGGCAATGTTTCAGTGGTATCATTAATCTTTTCTTGGCATATGGGGTGGAGGTCATTGTTTTAAAATTATGCATCCATTGTAATGAAGTTGAGAAATAAGACTTAGACAAAATCCTAGGCCTCTTCACCATTCAGATTGATAAAACTAATAAATATTTTAAGTACTTAGGCTATTTCATAAATCCAAATAGTTGTTATACAAAATACTAGCACTGATAAATATTTTAAGTACTTAGGCTATTTCATAAATCCAAACAGTTGTTATACAAAAGGCTAGCTTTGGCTCCTTTAAAAAGTGGAGAAGAGGATCAATTGCTGGTATTTTAAATGGTTATCCTAGGGCTGTAGATTAATCTTAGTCATAAAACTGATAAATATTTTAGGTACTTAGGCTATTTCATAAATCCAAACAGTTGTTATACAAAAGACTAGCTTTGGCTCCTTTAAAAAGTGGAGAAGAGGATCAATTGATGGTATTTTAA
>LPNX011234949.1:26276-51774 GCA_001517045.1 Pseudotsuga menziesii
AAAACTATACAAAATCATACAGATAAGGAGAGAGTTTCCTAATAGGACAAATTACAAATTAATGAGTGCACAATTAAGGAATTGGATGAAGATAGTTGGATTCTCCATTGATGGTATGGAAACCCTGAGATAGCAGGCATGCTTTGTTAGCCAAGGCATCTGCAAGATTATTAAGGTTCCGAAAGATGTGGAAGGAAGAGACCATATCAAAATCTTTCAATAAATTTTGAATTCTATACAAGTATTTTTTCAAGGCCGAATTATTGAAGCAATCAACTAAATTTAGTGCTTTAATCAACATCTCAGAGTCACCAAAGATTTGGATTGACTTGTATCCATTATCCTTAGCAATCTGGATCGCCATAAGGAGACCATAACTTTCAGCCTGGTTATTTGACATGATTCCAAGTCCCCAGCTAAAACTGAATTCAATCAACCTATCTAGAGAGGAAACAAAGCCCCCAACACCTAGAAATCCAGGATTCCCCGTGGATGCACCATCGAAAAAAATTGCCGCAAAAGAAGAATTCATCCATAATATTTTTAATTCTTCCAAAGATCCACAAAAACGCCAGGGGATAGCACTAACAAGTTTGATACAAACCACCTTTCTCGATGTAATAGAACTAGAGCCTAACCACTTTGAGAACGCAACATCCAAAGGAGAAGAGGAAAACATGTTTCCAGCTGATTCGACAATTAACATTTTGACATTAAAAGCCGTGATCTTCGGGTTCAAATATTGATTATTGAAAATACAATTGTTCCTGGAAAGCCATGTTATATAGAAGCATGGTAAAAGTGAGGAATGTGGAGGATGTTATGCTTCCAGCTCATCACTATACAATTCTTGGCATCCCACACATTGTCTTGACAATGCCTCCTTTTGTTTTTTATTTGCAATGTTATGCCTACATTTTCTCTTTATTTGGAAAAGCTAATTCTTTTCATGCTTATTAATTAGACTTGTCATGTTAATGTCACATGGAAATATGGATGCCACATAAGTCTATATGCATTTTGTGGTGTTTTAGATTCAATGTAAAGTAAAGGTGTTGGCATTTCTTGGATTTTTATGCTAGGGACATGTACGAGAGACCACAATGCTACTATGGGTGGCTAATTTGTTTCTTTCACAGGGTCAAATGCAATTGGATATGTAGTTTCGACTTAGGTGCTTATCATTATATGAGCACCAGTTACAGTTGCATGCCATTATACCCACAATGAGTGGTCATACAATTGTTGTTCATAATGGAAAGGAACATGTACCAATTTATATAGCAAATGGTATGGGGAACCCGAGGGAATTTGCACCCTTCAATCGTAAAATCAAATATGAGCCATGAAAATACTTCCCATGCTATAAAAGATGGATATTTATTCGATATAGAATGTAGTTATTCCTCTGGGTAACTCCCCTAATGGTAACATATTCTATTTACTCCATTGCATTTTCCCTACTGTAAGCAATATGTGTACATTTTCATTAATTGCAAATGTAGGGTGGAATAGAATGCGGAGCATTTGCACCATAGGGAATATGATAGTTGAGAGTAGTTTTAATTGGCACCTTAGATCTTATCACGTCAGTAGTCTAAATGGCCATATCTTTTTTATGTTTACAAGGACAATTGTTGGTTTACGTTCACGTTCCTTTGTTTCAAAATGCATCTTATATTTCACTACTAGATTTAAATGTACATCAAGAATGATTCATCAAGTCCAAAAAAAACAGCCCCTTCAACAATTGAACTTCCATTGCATAAAACTCTTACTCATAGTTGGCTGTAAAGGTGGTGGCAATGTCGAGGACTTTGCCACCACACACGTCTTGTTTATATATGATGGTCTATGGTTGCAAATTTTATTTCGAATTAAAATTTTATGATTTTTTTTAAATTTCTCATCATTTCATAAGTTTAAATTGATTTTTACAATATTTTATATAACACATTTTTTTGAGGTATTTAAACTAGTGTAGATTCATCTTAACTCACATATACCGAGTGTCTTTCCTCAAATTTTGCACTCTCAAAAAGGTTTGCACCAGGGATTTGGTCTCTTTCTTTGCTTGGTAATTCTCGAGCTAAAATTGAACTACATTGGTTTAATATGTAAATATGTGGCATGTGCTCAAACACTTTACCCTTTATATGTAAATCCTTTCTTTAATGATGCCTTAAGTGAAAAATGACATAATGAGAAGTATCAAAGTTTCATTAATTTTTTAAGTTATAATTAATTAGAATATATAGCTATTTGGTTTTGAACTTTAGGTTAGGGAGGATATTTCAAAATATTTATTTAGTTAATATTTTATTATTTTTAGTTTTTTTTAAGTGTCACCAGTCCCACATTGAGCACGAAATTACACTTCTCCCTTATACTTGGTTGTATAAAACACCTATCAACTCAATTACATTTAACATTTTGCATTACAATAAATTATCAATGTTTTAAAGTAAATGTTTTATGTCTATTTTGTATGGTGGTCATGATTGATTTTTTTTAAACATATTCAATGATGAATTATTTTATTGAGTAATTTATTGGCTAGTTGATATGTGTCATAAACTCGAGGCATCATACCTTAGACATGCCTAACTTATTCATTTGATTTATTTGTTGATAAACTAATTTTCTTCATTCATAGGACACCCATACCTTCATCTATGAAGTACATGTTTCCTGAGAATACCTATGCCAAACAAACATGCCTAAGTGTTTGCACACTTAGCTTAGACATTTTAAGTTGTCTATATGTGGTGTTATGTTTAAAAAGTATCCAACAGTACAACAAGAGTTCATACATTCATAACATATTCAATGATAACCAAACTTGAGTACCTAGACTTTAGTATTACAAAACATGAACAAGATTACAATAAGTGAGGTTCGAGCAATGGAGACAACCTCAATTTACAAAGGGGCATGGCTCTATGGCCATCTATTGGTACACAAAAAACCCAAGCACTATTACCCAAATTGTCTCTTAGTGCAATTCTGTCCCTTTGTCAATTATCTACATGTACCCTCGGTCGCTTCTCTCCATAACCGTGCTTCTTCCCCTTATCCCTCAAATTCACCATTCGATGATGATCCTCTCCTCATGCTGTCACTCTCTTTTATAATTTATGACACCCATGCCAAACTCCTCTTGTTTGACTCTCCACTGATCATGTACACTTTCATTCAACCACTGAAGTGAACACACTTCAAGTCAAGCCTACCCATTGAGGCCTATCGACTACGAATTGGTCTCAATGAATTCTCTCTTCAACAACATGGCCAACACCCTCTTCCCTAGTTGCACTTCCCATGCGCTCCCATGATGGTTTCCTTTGCTTACTTGGTAATTTTCTTACCCGATTCCTTTTCCATGAATATGGGTAAGCAGATGCACCTATTTGTAGCTATTGAAAACTTTCCCATTGTAAAGTTTTTCAAGCCTATTGAAGGGTAAGGATGTTACATCCTCCACCACCCAACCTGTTTTCATCCCAACAACATATAGTCAACCACTTCCTTAAAGTACCATGGATTCTCTTCTTGAACCCCCAAACCTTGTCCTTATACTACCATATGGACTCCTTCCTCTCATAGTTGTCCTCTTCATTGGATAAATCCTTCCAATTGATGAAATACTTTTGTAATTTTCATCGTATATGCCTAACTACTATGTGAGCCAACACCTTCTCATATTCACATTTTGGTTATTCAGTAATCATAACAGCTTCCATAGATGGTCTTCCAATGTCAATATCAACCTTGTCAAGTATGCATGTCCATACTTGGCCAATGTGAAACACTTGGTGAAAGGAACTCAGATGATTGGGAAGCTTCAACTTCTATGCGACTTTGTTGGTCTTCTAAAGAGTTTCAAAGAGTCCATCATATCTCTGTAGCAAGGCATAACACATCCATGTCGGTGGTTTGAACTACTCTTTGCTCAACCTAGGCAAGACCTTTTCACCTAATTTGAACTCCATTTCTCTTCTACCTTGGTCTTCCCAATGATTCATCATCTATGCTTCCCTCTTAAAATGAACTCATGTCCTTTCTAGTCAATCATTCCCTCTTTAAATAACTGTAATGTTTATGGTATAATCTCATAGAACCCTACCATCATAGTGTGTAGTGTCACTAGATTCTTCCCAATGGTTAACTTGAATGGCATGGACACAATAGATGTGCCATTCTATAAGTTTAACATAACTACTTTGAGACCAATAGTTCTTCCCAATTCTTTTTATAAACCCACAAAAAGTATCTCAAGTAATTCTACAATAAACACTTGATATGCTCTTTGTTCCCGTCGATTTATTGGTGGTGACTTAAGATCAACAATAGCTTAGTGTCCATAACCTTGAACAACTTAGTCCAAATTTTCCTAGTAACCCTTATGTCCTAGTCTAAAACAATATTCAATAGTAACCCTACAACTTCACAAATGTTTAAAGAACATTCATGCAACATCTTCTACCGAGTAAGGAATCTTTATGGGCACAAAGGTTGTACCCTTGCATCAATGATAGCCATGTTATGACTTCCATCAAGATGATTTCCTATGGTCTCTTTGGCATAATCACAAGGGTTGAAGTTGGTTAGAAAGAGTTTTGGTTTCAATTTTATCTTGCTAGAAAACCACACAAGTTTTCACATAGTTTTACACATCCTCATCCATGTGCTCCTAATAATACCCTCTCTCCTACAATGTTGGAGTAAGTTCATTGTATGCCTCAGTGATCATCCCAAAGTGAGTCATGACACTCATGTATTAACTCCCTACAGAGGTTGCTACCCTTTGGGACATAAATCCTTTCTCTAAATACAACAACTCATTCTCAACCCAAAACCTCCTAGCCTTTCCTTCTCTTATCTTCTTCATGATTTCCAAGGTAGTCTAGTTGACCTATAACCTTGTCTTGATCTTTTCTTGTAAGTCCATCCAAACCCGTGTTTCACTTCTCTTCAGTACCGAAGAAGGTTCTTCTACCATTTTTGCAACAAGATCCTTCTATATGAACACATCGAAAACTCAGTTCATCCTACTCAGTCAGTATTCAACGATCATGTCAAACTCTTCTAAGAAGTCCTTCCAGTGAGATTTATTTGGGGACAACTTTGTCTATGTCGTGAAGTAATTCATCACAATGTTTTTGGTCTTCACCAATAATGGTTTTCTCAACAGGTAGTGCCTCCATGCATATAGGAAATGCACCATGACAATGATTTCCTTCTTGTGAATGAGGTGCCTCTACTCATGGTATTGGATATTCTTTCTCTCATAGGCTATCAGGTTACAACCTTATATCAACACTACCCCAATGGTGAAGTTGGAAGCATATATATGTACTTTGTAATCCTTCTCGAAATAGGGTAGGTTTAGCATATGTGTGGACATGATTCTACTCTTTAGTTCATAGAATGCTACCGAGCACTTCTCTGACCAACACCACTTTTAGTTATTCTTCAAGAAGTCCCTTAGGGATGTTGAAATATTGGAGTAACCCTATACAAACCATTAGTAGTAGTTTTCCATGCCTAGGAAACTTCTCACCTCATGCATGGTATTTGGTTCCTCCCACTCTTCAATCACCCTAACCTTCTTGGGGTCCATGAAAATGTATCGTTATCCTACCCAATGACCCAAGAATTGAACCTCCATCTACGTGAAAACACACTTGGACTTCTTAAAAAATAATTGATTCTTTTGCAATGCCTTGGAAAATTGTGCAAAGTGCTTGTTGTTCTCTTCAATGCTTCATTGAAAACCACAATGTCATCCAAGTATACAAACGTGAATTTTCCAATAAGGGCTCAAACGCCTCATTAATCAAAGTGAAAAATGTTACTGGGGATTAACACAAATAAGAGTACATGACCAAAAAATCAAAACTCCCATACTTGGTCAAACAAGTTCTTCTTACGATGTCCCCTTCGTCGATCTTCACCTAGTAGTAACCTTGTTGAAGGTGTAACTTTGAAAACACCTTTGCCTTGGATAAATTGTGTAAAATAATTATGTGGGTAATGGCAAGGGGTATTGGTTCTTCACTATTTCTTTCTTAACACCCTGTAATTCAAGCAAAGTATGAGTTCTGGCATGTCTTTCTTGATTTGAAATAGAACTGGTGCACCGCAAGGAGATCACGAAGGTTGACTGAATCCTACCTCTAGCAACTTCAACAACTGCCTCTTAAAATATTCCAAATATGGCACAAATAGTCAATATGGATTTTTTTCCAATGTATTTGTGTTCACTTAAAGCTCTATTTGGTGGTCCACATCACATCTTGGTGGGGTTTCTTTCTGCGATCTTTCTTGCATGCAATTCAGAAACTCCTCTAGCATGTCAGAAAGTCTAGTGGCACTGGAATTCCTATCCCCTTGATTCACTTTCCTTCGATGTTGTGATGTAGACATGAAAATCCTTTCTTTAGAATTCCATCTTGAAACTCAATGTGGATTCCAATCACACCCTTCCATCGATATTCCTTGATGTTGTGTGGACAACATAAGGATTTTTCTTTTCAAAAGTACCGGGATCTCCTTGAAAAATGTGAGGATTTCCTTTACCCTCCTCAAGAAGTATTTTCTAAGAATCAACTCAAAGTCATCTAACTTCATCACGATGAACATGGCTTCACCCTTCCACTTATGAATATGCACATGAACCTTATACAGGATCCTTGTCACTATCATTGCCATAGAATTTCTCTCCTTTATCAAACCTTTGTATGGTTTCACCTTAAGTCTGAGTTCTGTTAATAAATAATTCTTGAGGAAGTTATGAGAGACCCCACTATCTCTCATTTCTCTCACCTTCCTACCATTCAAAATGACATCCACATAGCAAAGTTGGTTTGGGATGCTCCCTTGTTTGCTAACAAAGGAGCCCAACCTCTGTACGGGTTTCCTCACTGCTACTAAAGGAACTTGTAACCATATCTCTAATTGGGAATCATCCTAAGAACCACAAGAATTACTTACTTGGTGTTACTCGTAGGTATCATGTAACTACTTCAGTTGTATTTTCATCTCTTCACCAATTATGATTTCGACATATACTTCACCCATGTCTGTAATTGTCAAAATGACAATCATGTCTCTAATACCAACTATCATAACCCTAAGGCATTGTGCCATATGTTATGGAGAGAAATTTACGATGGCTTGGGGTGTACCACAATAGACTGAATGACACCAAAAATCAATCCATTCCAATATACCAGAGAGATAAATGCATCTAACACTAATGGATATGAATCGTACCTTATTCTGGATGGTTGATGTAGATCCCCATTGAGCTTTCCCAACACGCTTGTATTCACAATTTTCTCTCAACAACAACACACAAGACAAGCATGCTATATGTCAAAGTGTTAGGCCTACTCTAGCATATATAATCAATCATGTAAAAGCAAATAAATACATCCATGGATACAATACTCATATTTATGCACATGTATTGGACAAGAAATAGATATTTCTATTAATAAAACATAGACACAATAGCGACAAACTCTGTCGGCACTTCTTTGAACCCGATAAACTGAGTCCTCCACCTGGGCCTCCACCACTTCAATCCTCCATCACAATGGAAAGCTTACAAAGAAAAGGCAATCTTGCGAAGAGCAGCACTATGTGCTCCAAAGGGACAAAGGGATGCAGACTCAAGCATAAACAAATGAGGAGGCAATGAACTATAGTTTCCTTGCTCTCCAATTTCTCCTCCTTCAATGTATCCAAGAGGCTCAATATATAACACTCCAAATGGGAAATGGAGGGTCGAGTTCGAGTGTTCTCAAGGCATATGGACGACCAAGAGTCAAATTATTCGGGACTCTATGAGGAAAACTCCAAAAACTTTTGTCTTCATGCACATTTATTGATGTACGCAGGTTTTGGCTCAAAAGCTGCGTGTACACGCGGATATAGCTTTAAAAGTTGCGTATACACATAAACAGGTGTTTTTTGGGAAATTTCTTAGGAAATCAAAGTATAATATGAGAAAAGGGGGTCCAAGGTGTCTGCAGAGGGACATAGAAGGCCATAAAGAACCAATGCTCCCTACTTTCATCATCTCTATAAAAATTTCAGTGGTAGGTTCTCTTGCCATCGACAGTTGAGCTCTAACATTGAGCTGCTTCGAAGTTGTTGTCGATGGTCAGGTTTTCTTTCATGATGATGTATTTTTTACTCGTCTCTATAAAGCACTGATGCTCCCTACTTTGAGATGCACCATTATAAGAGTGACACAATTTTTTTTCGACAATGCGTATTAGAATCATAAATTCCTTGTCACGTTACTTGTATTAATACCCTCACACAAGTGCATCTCTTTTATAAATCATATCGTGTATAGATGTTTTTAAAAGAAATTGGTGTGTCTTCGATGCGTTCATGGTCTAGTAATGCACCGAGTGTATATTTCAAAACACCACGAGCATTGCTTTCATCAGGCACGTCGCGATGGAAATTCGTGTTTTTTAAGAAACAATTAATGCACAAGATACATCAATGCATATTATTAATACATTTGCACCATAGATGGTGCATTGAATCTTATAATACACACCAACCCAACTTTTATAAAGTCTTTCATCAACGTATACCTTCATATTTTCACACATGGCCGCACCGATCTAGTGCATTAAATACTAATGTCCACTTCATTCACCATCCCCATAAATTTACATATAACTAATACATATTAATTAAACTTACATATAATTCAAACATATTAATTTAATATTGTAAAAATTTCAGATAGTTTGTCTTCTTCACTTTTTTGCATAGGGATTATTAAAATAAGCTTTCGTCTTGGTGTGTTAAAAATTATGGTTTGCACCATTCGTAGTGTAGACTCATCTCTATAAAGAACCGATGCTTCCTACTTTGAGATGCACCATTATAAGAGTGACACAATTTTTTTCGACAATGCATATTAGAATCATAAATGCCCTGTCACGTTACTTGTATTAATACCCTCACACAGGTGCATCTCTTTTATAAATCATATCATGTACAGATGTTTTTAAAGAAATTGGTGTGTCTTCCATGCGTTCATGGTCTACTAATGCACCGAGTGTAGATTTCAAAGAACCATGAGCACTGCTTTCATCAGGCATGTCGTGATGGAAATTCATGTTTTTTAGAAAAAATTAATGCACAATTTACATCGATGCATATTATTAATACGTTTGCACCATAGATGGTGCATTGAATATTATGATACACACTAACCCAACTTTTAATAAGTCTTCCATCACCATATACCTTCATATTTCCACACATGGCCGGTGCATTAAAGACTAGCGTGCACTTCATTCATCATCCCCATAAACTTACATATAACTAATACATATTAATTAAATTAATTAAAGTTACATATAATTCAGACATATTAATTTAATACAAAAATTTCAAAGAGTTTGTTTTGTTCACTTTTTTGGATGTGCTCTCATCATGTCAATTAAAATTATTGATCATTGAATTCTTATCACACATTTTCTATCAATAAACAATCTAAACAATTAAATAGAAAATAAAAATGACGACAATAACTCTTTCACCATAACCATTGATCTCATCTAAACCAAATAAATTAATAATTTAAAGCACTTGAAGATTCTAGTTAACAAAACATTTAATAAAATCACTTGCAAGAAGAGGGTTTGAGAACAGTGATGCGGATGGGGCGCTGCTCTGCTACTCTCGCTTCCCAATGAAAAAAACCCTTTCTCTCCCGGTGACAGCTACTGGGCTCCTAGAAGCGGTGCTCTCCTTCTCGCTGCATTCATCTGATATTGTTGGTTTTTTTTGGTCTTAGGCTCCTCTCTGTTAGGTGTCTCTTTGCTCAGGGTGGTGGGCACCAGACAACAGCTTTTCTTGGAGTCCCTCCCCTTCATTGGGGGACTAGTACCAACCAAGAATAAAAAAAGTGGGAGGGATTCATTTCTTTGGCTGCTCTGGTTGACGTCGCCTCTCGCCACCCCTGCATGGGATTTTCTCCATCCTCATCATCGGATTTGGACGGGTACAGGGTTGACTTCTTTGGTAACCTGGGTTTGTTAGTTACCCCGCTGATTTGGGCCCTTATACTTTTTACCCTACTAGGGTTACACCTTTCTCTCTTCTATCATATGAGTACATGGTGCCGTTGACATTGGAACCCCTCTGATTGGACTCTTGCTTTGGGTTAGGCTCTGGACGGGGTTTTGTGGTACCAGGTCTCTGTCCCTTGTTTTTACTCTTTTTCTCTGCGGCTCCCAGCGTTGGTCTTTTCTTGGTATCTGGGGTTAGCAAACTCTAGCTCTGGGCTGAGTGCTTTGGGCAACGGCCTTGTGGGGTTGACCTGGTGGGTCATTATCCATGGCAGAGATTGTCTCTCAGGCACGATTTCGTCGAAAACGTCGGTCCAAGTGTGTTAAGGCTCAGGAGGGTCGATACCGATATGTCTTGGGACACGACATTTTTATGGAACGTGTCTCATCCCTTTGCACACACGCCCTGTTCAGCCGTTTGGAAGCCACTCTTTGACTACATTTCGACTATCATCTTGTTGTCAAATGGATGGATTGTGTTTGTGTTTCTTGATGCTGATCACTGTTCTCAGGTTCTGGAAGGAATCTGGCGTATTGGTAAAGGTTTGATGGTCCTTGGGCGCTGACACACCAAGTTCGACCCCTGCGGGAGAGGATCACCAAACGACATTTGTGGGTATTATTACCTCACCTTCTGTTTCCTCTGTGGAGCAAACAATTTTTGGAGGGAATTGGGAACAGTATATGAAGGTTTGTAGCTATGGAGGATGATTTTCAACTGGTTTATGATAAGCGGGTAGCCAGAATTCTTGTGGAGATGGACATCTCTCAGGGTTTACCAGCTGAAGTGGAGATATTATGCAATGAGCACTTATTGATCCAGCAGCTCAACTACCTACATGTGCCTTTTAGATGTAGCTGTTGTCGCTCAGTGGGTCATTTGAGGAACACCTGCCCCCACAGATTCTCTGGAGGAAATAATATGGGTACTGGAGAACTTCAATGCCTTCGCTTTCGGCCAGCCCCTCTGAGGGACAAAAAACTCCACTAGGTAACTCTTATGTGTCCCCTCCCCCCACTGATGTTGTTTCAGACTCTTTTTTGAGGCTGTGGATAATTTGATTTTGACACATAAAAAACATTATGTTCCTTCGTCATCCTCCATTACTTTTTCAGATTCTCCTCCTCGGTCACCTCTGTTGGCAACGATTCCACCTCCCTCGTCTGACTCTTATCCTAACCATACTGCTTTTCCTCGGGAATCAGAGGCTCCCCCTTTTCTCTCCAGTACTGCCAACTCTCAGTCCCTTACTTTGGAGCCTCGCCTCCTTGAATCGGACTTTCCCGCTCTATATTTGTTAGAGGACTTCCCTCCTCTTTTACCTAATGTAACTCTTCCTAGCCAGGCCTCCCCACCTCACAGCCCCATCTCTTCTCCTTCGTTCTCGGATCCCTCTCTCAAAAGGTCCCTCTCAATTTTCACGGCCTCTATCCCCACTTCCCCCTCCACCCTACACCTCAACTCCATCATATTTGCTAATGTGACTGTAAGGAAACCTCCAAGAGGGAAAAGGGATACTAAGGTTGACCTCTCCTTGGCATCACCTCCTTACATCCCTCTCTCCATCTGTATTAAGGATGCGGCCAGAGGAAGCACTTCCAGGGGACTTAGAGAGATGTCTCCCCCTAAGGACAAGTCCTGATGTTGATCCTTTCCCTTAATATTCATGGTCTGGGAGGTAGGACCAAATCACTAAGCCTCTGCGCTCTTTTTAAAACTCTTAACCCTGATTTTATCCTTTTGCAGGAAACTATGTGTAGTGCATCCCCTGCACTGTTTTCCTTCTTGAAATTACTCCCTTCTTGGGAATTCTACGCTATTAGTGCTCGTGGGATCTCAGGGGGCCTACTCTCTGCATGGAACCCAAAAAATTCAAACTGCAGGGCCTTCCAGACCTATGCTGGTATCTTGCTACAGGCCTCTATCCGTGGGATGCTTGATTCTATCCATATACTCAATGTATATGGTCCTTACCGGGCTCGTGATCTTTTTTGGGACAAAGCCTTTCGTGGCGGGTTACTCAGTCTACCGCTTCTTGTGTTAGGAGGGGACCTTAATCTCACTCTTTGCTCTTCTGAAATATGGGGTACTAAGGCCACCCTGGACCCTCTCTCCAACCACTTCTTATCACTCTTTGAGTTAGTGGGTCTTGTGGATGTGGCTCCGCATGTTGCTGGGCCTACTTGGCGTAACGATAGAGTGGGGGATGAGGGAATCAGCAAGCGACTTGATCGTTTTCTTATTTCCAATACCCTGCTTCCCTCCTTGGGGGTTTACCAGACTTGGACCAAATGTATGGATCTATCTGACCATTTTCCTATTTGCCTTGAGTGGAGAAAGCCGAAAGGATCCTTTGATTACCCATTTAAATTCAACCGCTCTTGGCCTGAAGAACCTGACTTCAATGACTGGTTTTTGCACTGGTGGTCTGCAAAATCTGCTGCTGATAGTCTTCTTGGTATTGAGGATTTGTGCCTCAATCTGCGCAACCTCAAATTTGCTACAAAGGGTTGGACTAAGGAAAAATTGGCAAGCATGGATTCTGCTTCCTCTGGCCTCGAACAAGCCATTGAATCACTCCTTTCAGGTCCATCTAATGGTATCCTCTCGAGGGAGCATCTAGCTCAGTTGTCTCTCCTCAGTGCTAAGAGGCAGAAGATCTTGGACCATTTTCAGCTTACTTGGCAATTGAAAAGCAGAACCAAATGGGCCCTTCAGGGAGACTCCAACGCAAAAAAATTTCATGCAGTGGCCTCGAGGAGATGGATACAAAATACGATCTGGACTCTAGTAGACTCTGATGGTAATCTTTTTGAGGAGGAGGTCTCCTTAAAAGAAATGGGTAAAGCCCACTTTGCCAATATTTTCAAGGATGATGGTTGTACTAGTCTAGTACACCAACTTAAGGTGGTCTTTTTCTTTCATAGAATGATTCCCTTTGAGCACTCTTCTCTCCTTTCTTTCCTGGTCAGTTAGGAGGAAATTGAACACTCTCTGAAGTCCTTTAAAAAAGATCGTCGCCCGGGCCCGGATGGGTGGCCTGTGGAGTTCTACCTGCACTGTTTTTATCTCCTGGGTCCTGTTTTACTCAAGGCTATTGACTCGACCAGGACCTCGGGTTTTATCCCTCCTTCCTTGAACTCGATGTTTCTAGCTCTTATCCCTAAGAAGGACAAGCCTCAGACCTTTGCTGATTTTAGGCCCATCTCTTTATGTAACCTTCTTTATAAACTTATTGCTAAAGTCATAGATGGAAGGTTAAAGCCTTTCTTGGACCTGGGTATCTCTCAGGAACAATTTCGGTTCCTTAAAGATCGTCAAATCTCTGAACCTATTGGTATTGTGGAAGAGGTTCTTCACTCTATTAAAACTAGGAATCTTTGTGCCTTTGTTCTTAAATTGGATCTATCTAAGGCTTTTGATCGTGTTGACTAGATTTATGTTAGACTGATCCTGATTCAAATTGGAGTGCCCCTTCTCACTGTAAATTGGATCATGGGATGTCTCACTACTGTTAATTTTGTGGTACTGGTCAATGGGACTCCCTCGAAATTTTTCACAGCAACACGTGGTATTCGCCAAGGTTGTCCTTTATCCCCTCTCCTCTTTATCCTTGTCATTGAGGGCCTCAGTCTACTCATACGGGATGCCAGGTCTAATGGTCTCATTCGGGGTATCTGAATCTCACCCTCTCTTGCACTTTCTCACCTCGTCTTTGTGGATGATGTGATCCTTCTGGGTTCAGGTACTCTTCAGGATTGGTCTGCCTTTGAGGTTATCATTGAGACTTTCTGCAAAGCCTCGAGCATGAGTATCGGTATTGAAAAATCATGCTTTCTCTATTACAATATAGCCACTGACTGTCTAAATGATATTGTTAGAGTTCTACCTTACAGCGTGGCACCGCTCCAATTTGGATTTAATTACCTTGGTTATTTCTTGACACCTCTTGGGTATAGAGTCAGTGATTGGCTTTGGATTATCCAAAAGTTCAAAAAAATGGTAAGTAATTGGACCTATAAGTTTCTGTCCCTTGGTGGAAGATTGATTCTCGTTCAATTAGTTCTATCTAGTATTCCTATTTACTGGATGGGACTTGCTCCAATCCAGGCCACGATTTTACAAAAACTCAGAAGAATTATGTTCAATTTCTTATGGGGCTCCACTGATAATAAAAGCAGATATCATTTGGTTAGCTGGAGGGATCTTTCTTGGCCCAAAGGACTTTGGGGGCTGGGGAATCAAAAACCTCCATTTTTTCAGCATTGCTCTGCGTCTCAAAAATTTATGGAGGATCCTCTATTCTAAAGGATTATGGTATCAAGTTCTACATCTCAAATACATGAAAAGTTCATCGGTGATCGACTGGCTCAGGTGTAAACGTTTCAGCTCGCACTGTTCTTCTGCCATATGGAGAGGTTTCTTGCAGACTCTCCCTTGGATGGGCAACCACTTTGGCCTGGCAGGTGGAGGATGGCGAAAACATACTGTTGGGAGTTGACCCAATTGTGGGTTCACATTCTTCCTTTAGCCTGCCTAAGGACCTGAGATCGTATTTGGGGGACTTGAATATTTGTACCCTCTCCCAGGCACATAACTCTCTTTATAATGCTCAAAGTTACTGGTTTACTGTCGATGATCTGGATCTCGGAGGTTCCTTCAAAATAATATGGAACACATATACAGATGGATTATCTGGTGTTGGTATTCACCTCACAGACTGTCCTGATGAACTTGTTTGGGATTACAACAAAAAATTGGGAACCATCTCCGCCAGAGATGCTTATGATTGCATTGTTCGCTCTTGCTCGCCCCCGGTTGCTAATCATGTTGACTCTTTTCTGTGGACTAAGGCACTTCTCAAAAAAATTTCCTATTTTATTTGGTTAGTTCTCAGGAATAGAATCCTCACATGGGAGAATTTACAGAAAAGGGGTAAAATAGGCCCTGGTATATGTGCTCTCTACTGTTCGGATGGGGAGTCTGTCGAGCACTTATTCTCTACTTGCTCTGTCTGGAAATCTGTAGCTGAACAAATTTGTGAACAATTTAACCTTCCAGTCTTTTCTCCTAGTGATTCTCTCAGGAGCATGATAAGAGTTTGGATTGGAAATTTTCCAAGGAACTAGCATCTCTGTCTGCTGCCTTTCCATATGATGTGAACTATATGGAAAGTGCGTAATAAGGGTATATTCGAGGGGAAAAGAAGGAATATCTTCAGTATTGTTCAACAAATTACTTCATCCGTACAAGCACTTCCTTCTTTGACTATCACTGGTCTAAAAAGAAGAAGCAGAATTCTGGGGAAGCCCCATTGCAAGATTTTTCCCTGTGGATTTATTGATGGTGCCTCTAACTGTAATATTGATGGAGCTGGCTATTGCATATATTTCAATGAGTCCCACTATTATGAGTTCTCACTGGGGGTTGGATATGGCACTAACACTAAAGCTGAATTGCTCAGTTTATGGGCTCTTCTTCTCTCTTCCCAAATTATGGGGATCCCCCTATCCCATGTATATGGTGATTCTCAAGTAATCATCAACTGGGCGATGGGATCAACTACTCTCTCCCTTCCTGATCTCTTTCATTGGTGCAGGGAGACTAAAATGCTAATTCTTAGCTTCCAGGATTTGTCTTTCACTCACATTTACCGAGAGCACAATCGGATTGCTGACCGTCTCTCTAAACCTACACTCTCATATCCTCAGGGTAAAGGCAGTTTTATGGAATATTTTGAGAACCATTTGGTCTCTCATGACACTTTTCAGCTCTTTTGAGCTTGGTTAGGGGATTTACTTTCCTCTTTTTATGTCATGATTTAAAGGAGTGATCACTTTTAGAATGCTGATCAGAGCCTTTTGGCACTTAGTAGATGTGGCTGAAGAGACAGTCCTCTCTTTATGATGAGACAGTGTCTCTCTTTATGATGAGCCAGTTTTCTAATGGGATCTCTCATTTTTGTTGTTATGCCTTTCCCCCTGGCAGTGCTCTTGTGGTGTCGCTTGGATATGCTTCTCCAAATTCTGTAACCCACTTATGGGGAGATTGTACTGATGACCTTTGATTCTTTCTGAGAATAACAAGGACATGCTTTTTTCTTTCTGAAAAAAAAAAATCACTTGCAAGAAATAATTAAAATCTATAAAACTTGTAATTTATATTATAATACACCAAAATGTGATCACAATGCAAACAAATAATATTTACACATTGAACAAATATTTTATCCTAGATAAACCTAAACGAAAAACTCAATTATCAAATGGTTATATTTAGTTTTTATTTATCAATAATGTGCATCCTTACAATTCATTTCAACGGTTTAGGATCATTTAAATTCACTTGATAGGAAGTTGTGTTCAATAATATTTCTAATCTTTGAAAAATATTTTTTTTTTAACTTGTTATTCTTCATTATAAATGGATTTGATAGAGGGTTAATGGGAAGTCATAGAAGAGGTGCATTCTACAACCTAGTAGAGGAGAGAGCAACTTCTTTCATGCTTATCTTAAAGTTGACATGTGTCTTATATATATATATATTAAAAATAAAATGTCAGCCTAAATTAAATTTAAATAATTTAGAATTACATATATATATAACAACATAAATTATACACAAATTAGATAAGCTAAATAAACATTGCATTATACATTTCCTAACATTTTTACACTAAAAAAGGGTTTGTAATTTGAGAATTTTGATCCCTCTTGGTACCTCTTGGTACTTGGTAGATCCCCTTTTAAATAAATCTATGTTGGTGTTATTAAAACTCATGTTAAAATGAAAATGAAATGATGTTTATCTTTAACTTCTTTCTTAATTGTTTCTTCTTATTATATATTTTATAAATTGATTCATCTTAAACATGTTTGAATATTTCTTTTATGATGGAGCTTATGATTTTGATAAATTTCATTTTAGTCATTATATGGTCAAATAATTTTGATTAACAAAATTAAGAATAATGATAAGATCTTTTAATACATCAACATCTTTATATTAAATGTTTCATATTTTTACATTTAAATTAAGAATAAATAAAAGTATTGATATTATTAATTTTGTTGTCTTCTATTATGTTAAGAAAGTTAATCCAAGACTTAGTTTTGTGACGTTGTTAGCAGGACATTACTAAAAAAACAAAATAACAGTTTTGTGACGTTGTAAGCAGGACTTTACTAGAAAACAAAATAACAAGAACTGGTTATACTGACTAATCGGAGAAGCCGCCGGAATCAACGATAAGCTATAAGTCTTCCTTGGAATCAGATATAAACCGCAAAATGAGCGAATGTTTCAACGAAATCTGTCCCCACACATGGGGAATGGGTTTTCTCTTTAGGGATATTGGTGGATAGGATCCACATTCAAACGCCAAGATAATGTCGTTTCTTAGTAATGAAAATGGCATTTAGGTCAATTCAACTAGGGACTAATTCCAATGGGTTTCATCCTTAAGATGGTGAGCAATACTAAGGAATCTAACTTTTTTTTCATAAAATAAGAAATTTATGTATATATTCAGATTATATAATGTTAAATCTAATTGCAATCAAATGATTGAGGTAAAAGTGTTTCATTTAATTTCAAAATTATGGTTACAAGCTTAATTTTATCTCTAATTTAAAGAAAGATGTTGCATATTTAAACTTCACAACTATTAAAAATAATTAAGATAATTAGACTTTTTAAAACTATTTTTCCCTTATTCAAATCAAAGAATTTAAAATTTAGTATTGTAAATATATTTTTATAAACTTAATAATGTTATCAACCAATAATGTTTCTTTTCTTAAGACCATTGTTACAAATTGAAATTGTCTTCTATGTATTTTTTTGGGATTAGAATGTTTTCTCAAATTTAATTATCATAAATTTTTTTAATTAAAAAGCTTTATGTATTTTTTGGATTAGAGTGTTTATTCAATTATAATTATCATCATTTTTTTAAAATTAAAAAGCTTAAAATTATTTATGAAAATATTTTATGTATTTTTTAGATTATACCTTTCCGAGAGTTGGATTAAACTATTTTCTCAAACTTAATGATCATAATTTTTTTTAAATTAAAAAGATTTAGATTATTTATAAAAACCTATCATTAAAAATTGAAAAACACATTAATATTATAAATTTAATTATCATATTTTTTTAAAAATTATTAAAAAACTTTAAAATATTCGTAAAGATTTCCAATATTTTTGGAAAAAAAATATACACTAACATTTATAAAAACACGCCTTTTATCTTCGAAACAACATTGTTCAGCTTATGTACAAAGAAATAAGAGATTATGTACAAAGAAATACGAGAAAAATAGGCTTTACTTAGTTTTCCAATAATAAAAGTAATATGCATTAAAAAATAATATTAATTTGTTTATATGAAAATGATAAAATATGTTTATAATTAGATTGTAATTCTTACCATTATATGATGAAAAAAACTAAGTAAATGTTGACGTTGTTTAGCATTAATAAATAACATATTTAATATTTAACATTATTTGAAAAATCTAAGTCACATTTAGTTCCAATACTCCGGATGGACTTTTTCCTAAAGCAATTAATATCTTTTTATAATATAAACTTCCGATTGTATGCGACCCGGTTTTATTATTCAAATATTTGTTTTACGTAAAAGGCCGTAGAGCTCTTAAAATTTTAGTTAGTTGGATTTAAGTTGATACCAATCATTTCTTGCAAACCAATATTACTTTATTGACTTTTCACAAGAATTTAGGTACAGCAAGTTTTTAACTAGGCACCAAAATGCACGCCTCCCTATTGTGATCGTAAATTTGAAAGCACAAACATTCTGCGATATCTTCGTTCTCAATGATATGAGACACCGGGAACTTGCATTACACTAATATATTTAAATAATATTTACATTAAATGGATATATGAATATGAAACAAGTTTTTACAGGACATTCCATTGCCAAATAGTCATTGATGGATACTTTTATGTTAATACGTGGAGACACATCTGCTGCAATAGGAGGACGCCAATTTGGAAATCCAAGGCAGAAAATGAATGATGAATTCTGTGCCCCAAAGTTCAGTATGGCCTGTCTCCAACATAGTTCCCTGGTGGGTAGTAATTGCATGTGATGAAAGTGTCACCGCTGTTACATTTGATGACTGCGCATCCAACTTTAGTGGTCGTTCTCCAAACAATCTGAGTGTAGTGGGTGCAATCTTGTCCAGAGCTGCAACTATTATTTGCATAATTATACCACTTCTTCTCGGCGACCCATGCAGTAACTGCCTGCCTACTGCTCCAACCTCTGCCGCTCCCCCAGAATATGTTCTCGCCAAACGGGCCATCCGAATGTTGGAGGAGGCAATCAGCCCTTCTTTCCCTTGCATAACTACGCGCATAATTCGTAAGCTTCACATCCCATTTCAATGGGGGAACACCCACTTGCTTCCTTGCCTCGTTCTGAGGAACCAGGAACCGTTCAATCGTTTCACTAATGTTGGCGCTTGCCGCAACTATTTGTAGCTGGTCGTATATTGCAGCGCTTACAACAGCTACTACAACCAATAGACACGATGGCTGGCTCATGTTGACAAGAAGAAGAAAGAACAAAATCTTTGAAGTTATAATTAAGAACGTAGCAGCTCGTTCTCGAAGGATGCAACTGAGATATTATTAAAACTGAGACTGTAGGGAAAATCCTTGGCTGCTAAAATCCTTTTGGCAGGCTTGTTTATATAATGTTGATGAAGGCAACAAATGCAAAAGACAGACCTAAAACAGGCCAGGAATCTATCAATGGCAGCTGGNTATAAACGGAAGGAAAAGATAAGTATCCATGAGTTAATTTATTATATTAGTGGTGGCTCGAGAATTCAAAACGCAGACCTACTCGAGCATACAACGAAGACAATCCGAGGCGTTTGAATTTGGTTGGAGGAGATAGATTTAGAAGAGATGGAGTGCCCTGAGATGGGCATTGGATGATTTGAGAAGCAATCCCAGCTTCTTTGCAACAAAATTAATAAGTAAAATATCATTACACCTGCTTTCTTCTTATTTAAGATAAAAGTTGATATTTTAATGTTTGTTGGTGACGCCAACAAGAAGTAAGTTATGAGGTCCATACATGTTACATGTGTTCCAACATTATTTAAAGGCATAGACATCATCGATTATCAAAATAGGTTCATACATGTCCCAACAGTATTTAACGCATACACGGCGGAGATTGTCAAAATTAATAGAATATTTTCATAGACCGTGTAGGTTCATATATGAAACATTACGAAACCAGGATTATTTTTATAATTTATAGTTTCCAACCTAGTGAGTTTGTTCTTTTAATTACCCGATTTGATTAAATTAATCATATTTTTATAAATATTAATATGATTAAAAATCTAAATACTGCATAATAATAGTAATAGTTTAACATTTAAATCATTATTATATTATATTAAATAATAACTCATTTAGTGACCAAATATTCAATGCATCTACCCTTGACTAGCCTCAATATATTTCGGTTGAGCTTAAGATCGATAAGCATCAAGATATTTCGTTTGAGCTTTAAATTGATAAATGCTTTGAGTTGGAATTTTATATAAATTTTTAAGCATTATGGTATATCATTATATATAATTTTGTAGTAGATTGAAGATTGTAAAGTATTTTAATTTAACTTTTTTTCTAGTTATATAATTATAGTTGATTACTTTTATTTTATTATGTTTTGGTTAATAGTTATATAGTTTTTGTCAAGGGAATTAGTTTAGATGATTAATTTTTCCATAGAATATAGTTTTAATATTGGTGTTTCGTTTTTTTATTAAAAATAAATTTTTTTAAAACATTTATTTAAATTGCCATTGGTTGTAGGATGATGTCTATCTCATTTTGTGTTTCTCGCCACAGGGAAGCGAGCAAACATCAACCGATTTAAATGCATTATACCCCATTGTAGTGCAATGACAAATTCCCAATAAAGAATGAATGCGGGAGTGGGTTCTAAGCAAATGTCAAAAACTCTGTGAAATATTGAAGTGACACTTTAGTTTCTTGTACAATGCACCAGTTTGAAAGTGGGTATACCTAGAATGAAACAGATCATGGATGTGTGCTAAGGGTTTGAGTAATCCAAGGGTCACTTATATGCCACATTCATGAGTTCTCCTCATCACCAATCTTTCAGACTTTGCATGACAGCCTCCTCACAACTACACGTATGGAGCTATTATTTTGGCTCTCAAACCCCTCACACGTTGGCGTGATTTTTGTCAACCTAGGCTTAGATCCTTGTTCGTCAACAAAACCCAAGATATCGACCCTTACAGAAGAGTTCTTCATCGGTAAGACATGTGACGCAAATGAAGCATCACTCAAGATATCTTATTGGGAACTGCAAGAATCAAGTTTCTACAATTATGAGGGGGATTTCGTTATTACAACACTATCAAGAAACTCGATCGAAACCAGCAAAGGACCTTTGTCTTATACATTCATTCGAGAAGATAACCTATTGATCCGTCGACATATGTAATGGTATGTAACATAAAGCATTAACATTAACTAATATTCCATATGACCATATCATTAGATGTGTGAAATATATAGATAATTTCATTCACAACAGAGCGATTTGACACATTTAGACCAACTCATTCACAACACACATGCATTTGACATAAACACAGAGATTAAAGAAACACAAACACAAGATTTAATGTGGAAACCCATTAGGGAAAAACCACAAAGGTTCTCTTCATCTTCCATGAGAAATGGTTTAGCACCTTTGGTCTGTGCATTCAGCTAGCAGAATATTCTTTTGATATTCTTTACAATTCATGTATTTTTCTCTCATCTCATGCTCTTTGGTAGGCCTCTCTCTCTTTGTTCGTCTTTGAATGACCAATCTGCACACAGCATGAATCGACGCTTTTATTCTTTACAACTTCTTGATTGGTTCCATTTGGTTGTCCACACACAACTTGGATCGACATTTTTATAAGACTTTTCACTTCTTGATTTAACCATTGAATGACTCTCAACTGTCAGTCGACATGTTGTATTTCTAATTAAACCCATCCCATTACATCTAAAAATAGGCACTATCGGCCCAAATTACAATCATGCTTTATTACTAAAAGCAAGCTTTTAGTCTAACTAAACCTTTAACAAAAATAGGCCGAAATCCACATCTCAACTTGCTTTCTTCCTCTTCTGTCACATTCTTTGCTTGTCTTGCAACCAGAATCTTTTGTCTATGCATTCAACAAAAATGGAGAAAAACATTCTCCCTTTCTTTGTAGTGTCAAATGGGGTCAGGTTCTCATGCTTGTGTTGCATTGGTGATGATGCCCCTTCATTACCCAAGCTCAAGTGTATCTTTGCATGTAGAAAATTTCCCAAAATGATTGGTAACATCTTGTTGTTCGATCGAGTATGGTGGTGTGTGTAAGGTATTCATTTCCAACTACCAACCTGGTGTGAGTATGGTGTTGTGAGGTAACCTGCACTCCCTTCTGGCATTTGATCATGTATCTAAGTGTATTAGTTGTTGACCATTGCATGATCGACTAAGAAACATGTAAGAACCCTTGCTTTCCTTTTTAAACCTTGGATATCAAAGTTTTCATATCTCAAACATGCATCGAATCTAAACATAGGTAAGGAGAGAAGAACATTTCTTGATGTAATTATGAGAGGTCATGATTCCATACAAGTAAGAACATTTGTGATACAATGGTCAATATTAATGGCAGGCATTGTTTTGTTGCTAAAAAGTAATTCAAAGGAACCAATTAGTTAATATTGCAATTATCGATGTTTAAGATGATGAAATAAGATATATTTTCTTAAAAGAGTTTGTAAATGTGAGGGATGTGGTCATATAGTCATAACACCATGCTTCTAGTAACAGTGTAAATGAAGCGAATAATTATTTGCTCATACAAATAATATTACCAGAAGACTTGGAATATTAAATAAGCCATAATAATATATAAATTGATGATAGAATAGATATGATGATAGATTACAAAGTGAGTGCCATATATATATTAATCGTAAAGGCACTTTAGATACTATCCATGAAAGGATGCGTCATTTTAGAATTGTTTACTAATAACTATTTATTAATTATTAACTATTAATTATTAATATCAATATGTATTAATAATAATAATTAATATTGATATTTAATAGTTATTATTAATTATATAATAGTTATTTAGTGATTATTTATTATATATATTTTTGTTCATTACTGTAAATGTGAGTTTTGTTAAAAGGTTTGGTTATCCATATAGTCATTAACACCGTTACATAGAAGCATGGTAAATGTGAGGGATGTAGACAAATGTGGTGGATGTGATGTCTCCACCTCATCACTATACATTTATTGGCATCCCACGCATTTTCTTGACAATGCCTCCTTATTGTTTTTGGATTGTTATGCCTACATTTGTTTCTTACTTGGAAAAGCTATTTGTTTTCATGCTTATTAGGTAGACTTGTCATGTTAATGTCACATGGAGATATGGATGCCACATAACTCTACCAGCCTTTTATGGTGTTTTAGATTCATTCTAAAGTAAAGGTGTTTTAATTTCTTGGAGTTTTATGCTAGGAACATGTACGAGAGACCACAATGCTACTGTGGGTATTGAATATGTTGCTTTCACACAGTCAAATACAATTGGGGATGTATTTTTGACTTATGTGCTTACCTTTATATGATCGAAAGTTACAGTTTCATGCCATTTTACCCCCAATAAATGCTCATACAGTTATTGTTCATAATGGAAAGGAACTTGTACCAATTTATATAGCAGATCGTATGGGGAACCTAAGGGAATTCACACCATTCATTCGTAAAATAAAACATGAGCCATGAAAATACTTCCCACTTTATAAAAAAAGCATATTGATTCTATATAGAATGTAGTTCTCCCCTTGCGGGTAACTCCCCTAACACCAACAAACTATATTTACTCCACTGTGTTTTTCCTACTGTAAGTGATATGTGTACATTTTCATTAATTACAAATGTAGGTTGGAATAGAATGTGGAGCATTTGCACCATAGGAAATATGATAGTTGAGAGTAGTTTTAATTGGCACCTTAAATCTTATCATGTCACCAGTCTAAATGGCCATATTTTTAATGTTTACAAGGACAATTTTTGGTTTACGTTAACATTCATCTGTTGCAAAATGAATCTTATATTTCATTACTAGATTTAAATGTACATCAAGAAAGATTCATCAAGGGCCTGTGCAAGAAGATGAGGGACCTTTTTGTGCACGTTAGATGCAATAGAAACCTGAAAAATCAGGCATCCCTCAACTTACTTGGATTTTTTGAGATACTTATGCAAAATATCTTGCATTGAGTAAAAAACATGAAATGTAGGAAATTGAATCACCTTTCCGAATATATAACTTTTATGTATCGAAAATTTGCATAGCTATGTCAAATTTCATTTTTCCTAACAGGCACTTTTTATTTTTCAGGGAAATTATAAGGTATATGTTTTTGTGGGTGCAGCCTTTGAGGGCCTAAATGATCGAATCAAGCTACAAAAATTGACATACATGTAGAGAACCCATAGCACTAGTGCGGCATTATTTTTCGAAAATTAAATTAGTAATTTTATAATATTCTTATAATTGTCTAAGTGAGAAAACCTCGAAAATGGTACGTGTTTTGTGGGTGCAGCCTTTGAAGGTCTTAATGCAAAAATCATGAAATAGGGTTTTGATAGAACGTAGAGGTTAGTGTCTACTTGTGCACCATACAATTTTTGTTTGAAGTGATCAAGAATTGAAAAAGTTATAGGAGAAACACTAACAATGTGTTTTTTGAGTTGAGGAGTGATGACAGAAGATAAATAAGAAAAAAATAGAAAAAATTATGTATTCTTGTTAAAATTTACATCTTTAGAATCTGCAAAAAAAACCATATCTGTTTCTAAAATCTCATAGAAAATGGAGGTGTGCAGCACAATCAGACGAACCGTTAAACACGAGCATATTGAAAATATGGATATAATGCTGAATTTTCCATGGTTTATCATACTCCAAGGCACAGGCATGTTAATCCGAAGCAAAGTACAAAGCAGACACATAGGAATAGGAATTCCACGAAAACATGGGTGGAGGCTCGGCCTTATCATTTGGAGGGAATAAAAATTTGAATTTAACAATATGCGCGTGATTTAACACTACAAAACGCGTGCGCGTTATATAAACACAAAACGCGAGCGCGTTATGTTCATATAAATCGCGTGCGCGATATGTGAAACCAAAAAATAGTGCCAACATAATTTTGACATAATGCTTGGGATCAGAATGCTTCTATTCTTCAAGTTGGTGTACACTCCACATATAAC
>LPNX011234974.1:0-56022 GCA_001517045.1 Pseudotsuga menziesii
CATTTGACATATTCCAATGGATACAATATTCAATCAAATACACATCATTGGACAAGGAAAGATAGTTCTTATTAATATAAATCAAAGATTACAAGATAGATACGGCACGTCTGTGAATCGGAGAAACTGAATCCCCCACTTGGGCCTCCACCACCTCAATCCTCCATCTCTCGATAGCAAGCTCACTAGAAAAAGGCAAGCTTGGGAAGAACACAAAAGTGCTCCAAAGGGACAAAGGGATGCAGACTCAAGTATAGTTATGGCAACAATGGACTATAGTTTCGTTGCTTTCAATCTCTCTATATGCCTTCAATGTAGCAAGGGGTTCCTTATATAGCTTCACAAGGGATAATGAAGGGTCGAATCTGAGTGATCTCAAGGCATATGGAAGGCCAGGAGTCAAATGAGTCGGATCCATGTCAAGGAAAACTCCAAAAGGATTTGGACTATGCACACATCCCGATGTACGCGGTTATAGGGGTCAAACCCGCGTATGTACACGGTTATCAGGGAAAAAGCCGCGTATATCATCTTTTATATAGTTTTTAGGGATGATCAAGGAAACATCAAAGGATAAAATATGGTCCATGGGGTCTAAAGAGTCTGCAGCGGGACAGGGGAAGGCCATACAAAGTGTGATTCACCTGGAGTGGTGAAATCCGCTATAACAATGGCCACACCTATGGCATCAGCTATTGAGTGATGCTTCATCAGAGTCAGTTGATGCTACGATGTATCATCAGATGATTGGGTCATTGATGTACCTGACGAACATGAGACCAGACATTTGCTTTGCTATGAACACCTTGAGCCAGTATCTGACAGATCCGAGGAGTGTTCACTTGATTGCTGCAAAGCATATTCTGAGGTACCTGAAGGGTACAATTGATTATGGGATTAAGTATGATGCGAATCAAAAGATTAACCTAGAGGGTTATGTTGATTTAGATTGGGCAGGCAGTGCCATTGACAGGAAGAGTACTTCAGGATGTTGCTTCAGTATGGGATCAACTGTGATCTCTTGGTTTAGCAGGAAGCAATCCTATGTGGCACTAAGTACAGCTGAAGCAGAGTATGTCACAGCTTGTTCAACTAGTTGTGAAGCAGTATGGCTGTGGAAGCTACTGTCTGATATATTTGATCTCTAGTTGGATGCTACTTGTATACATTGAGACAACTAGAGTTGCATAAAGTTGTCAAAGAATCCAATGTTTCATGACAAGTCGAAGCATATCAAGATCAAGTATCACTATATCAGGGATATGGTGCAGAGAGGAGCAGTGAAGCTCCAGTATGTTGCGACGGAGGAACGAATAGCTGATGTATTGACGAAGCCATTGGCTAGGCTGAAGTTTGAGTACTTCAGAGAGAGACTTGGTGTTCTCTAGATCGAGGTTCCCTCCAAGACAAAGTGATGAGACCCATAGCCATTTTGTCATGGTGAGAGGATTTGGTTCCTTCCATGTCAGATATGAGTGCTGACTGCCATTCTGGGAATGGAGGCACCTGGTCAGTTACCAGGAACACTCAGTCAGGGACTGAGAGAGCCATTCTGACGAGCAGGTCAGATGTAAGGGCTGAACCATTCTGGTCATGGCTAAAGGATTTAGTTCCTTCCATGTCAGATGTGAGTGTTGGCCATTCTGTTGAGTAGGACAGATGTAAGGGCAACTGCCACTCTCCGGGAGAGTGGAGGAACCTGGTCTGTTACTAGGTAGCTCAGTCAGGGACCGGGGGCCATTCTGACGAGGGTGTAGGATTCAGTTCCTACCAGGTCAGATGTGAGTGCAAAAATCTTTCATCATTGTGGTGGATGTGGTTCTGGCCTGGGTGAAAAGAACAGAGTTCTTTCATCATTGCGGCAGATGTGGTTCCAGCCTGGTTGAAAGTCTTCCATCATTGTGGCGGATGTGGTTCCATCCTGGGTGAAAAGAATAGGGTTCTTTCATCATTGTGGCGGATGTGGTTCCAGCCTGGATGGATGTGAGTACTATGCCCTTCTGACGAGTAGGTTAGATGTAAGTGCAGAGCCATTTCACAGATGGTAGTTGATGTGCCTACCATGCTGGTGAATGTGAGTGTTGGGCCTTTCTGATGTGATTGTATTTTACTACATGATCAGATGTGAGTGCTGGGCGTGCCTTTCTAACGAGTAGGTCAGATATAAGTGCTAGGCGAAGACCTACCTGTGGGCTAGGCCTACAACCAGCATGAAAGAAGGTTGGATCTGTAGAACTTCCTATGACGAGATAGTACACACATGATGATGACCAGAGATGATCCAGATCGAGCTATGATCCTGATCCAGTTATGGTGACTCTAAGAGATCCAGATCAAGTGATGATCCAGATCCAACAGTGATGATCTAGATCGAGAGATGATCCAGATCCAGATCTAGATCGAGTGATGATCCAGATCTAGTCCAGTGAGATGATCCAGATCCAGATCCAGATCGAGTGATGATCTAGATCCAGTCCAGTGATGATGATCCAGATCGAGTGATGATCTAGATCCAGTGATGATGTTCTATGATGATCCAGATCGAGAGATGATCCAGATCCGATAATGAAGATGACTTGAAGATGAAGATGACTTGAAGACGGAGATGACTTGAAGATGAAGATGATCCAGTTGATAAAGAGAAGAATACCAGCACTGAAAATTGTGTCGAAAGAATACCTTCCTAGTTAAGAGGGAGTGTTGATGTATTTGTAACTTCGGAATGTATTCTTCTATGTATCTTATATATTGTAACCCGATGTTTATTCTGGGATGTTTCTATTATGTATTTGAGTCATGTTGTCATGCCCCGATGTTCTGATCGGGAGGATTAATAATGTAAACAAGTCTTGTCAAGTCATTGTTAAAGTCCCCACAGTTTCAGGGCACTAGAGTTATTATACACTCATTAAGGTGTAGGCTCTAGTAAGTAATTGTTAAGTTGGGCCGACATGATTGAGTGCACTTCAAGTGAACGGAAGAATATAAATAGAGAGTGAGGGTCTCTCTATTTATCACTTGTACTACACATCACTCACTTACTCAAGTGTGGTGCATTAGTGAGGAAGGAAATACTGGGACTAGACAGAAGAAGAAGACTACTGTTGTCGGGAGTGCATCTTACTGTTTTGGGGTCTTACATCTTGTGGTGATTCTATCTTTGAGGAAGTTGCAGGGTTTTCTCCATTTATGGTTTCCCCGATCAAAAACATTGTGTTCATTGTCTCTTGTGTTTTATTGGTGTACTTGTTATTCTCTCAGTAAAGATCCTAACATAATGCTAGCTTAATGTTGAAAAAACTAACAAGACAAGGAACTTCTTGAACTAGTACATGTTGATATGTAGTCTAACAAAAACATATTCTTTTTTTTCCAAGGAACAATCTCATGGAAAATCCTCAAAGTACTTCCCCATGATTCATGAATGGTAAATGGGGTAAACCATTGAACCTGATTATGGATCCTAACCCCAAGCGGATCAAAAGAATCAAACCTATGACTTTCCAAACTTTGTGATAGATATCATGTTTAACTCATAACCACTTGAGCTAACTCTTGAGGATAACCTAATAAAAACACCTTATGTTGGTAAAAGAAGGCATTTCATTACCTTTATTGATTAATTTAGTAAAATTAATATCTTTTAAAAATAAAAATAAAAAGGTTTTTATCATTTTTTTCAAATAATTTAAAGCTATCGGTAAAGAAACACAACCACTATTATTTTAAGGTGTGGTGTATAGATAGAGTGGAAGAATCTATCTCCCACTCTTTCAATGTTTTTAAATAAATTGGAATAAATAAAGAATTGACAACAAGATATATGTCTTAAGAAAATGGCATGGTGGAATTCAAATGTAAAACAATTTATGGTGGCGGAATGAAAAGTAGAATAATAGTTTAAAACATATGAAATATGATTAATGGAATGGACCTTCCAAAACCCTTTTGGTAGAAGTTAAATCTACTTTAGTGTACATGTGTCAATATTATATGTTAAAAGGGTGTGAAGGTCATAATGCCCATGGGCTTAATATTGTCTTTTATTTAAACCATCATTTGACTGTTCTTACTTTAAGAATTAACCCTCACATTAAACATTTATTCTTTTTAATTATTAATTAATCCTCACATTAAATATTTATTCTTTTTAATTATAATTGTGGTAATTGTTATGACATTTATTTGTTTATCTATGTATGATTTTGTTAAATTATTGAATATAAATGCGATGAACATTATTCATAAATGCTTTTGAAAATAGATTTATATACTCCATTTGAACATGAATGTGATCTCAAGAACGAGTATACCAAATTGAATCACCTAAACAATGGAGGCTGATAATTTCAATAGGTCTTGTCCCTTTTGTCTATTCAAACCCAATGGATTTTAGTTGGAAAAGGGAGGTTTAGATCCCCATGAGATAAAATGCATATTTTTAGGGACAACTCTCCTTAAACAAGGGATTTATTGGGAGATAAGTTAGGTTCCTCTTTGAAGTATAAATAAGAGGTTCAGATTAATAAGTTAGTTAGGATTATTTCTTTAATGCTTCTAATATATTTTTAAATAAAGAAGAAAGCGTTGTGTTGCATATTTTTATGTTATTTATTTAACAAAGGTTTTAGGAGCATCTCTAAGCATGACATATATTATTTATTTAAAGGTTTCAGGAGCATCTTTAAGCATGACATACTTGAGGAAAGGAATGGTAAACCCTATATGCATTCATATAGTGTTTATAGTGTTTTCAAATTATGTTTTTAGTGTTATTGCATGTTTTTATAGTAGGATATATTACTAGTTAGCTATTGGATGTTTAAAGTGAGCTGCAAAACAAGATTGTGACATGGAATGTCTTAAAGAGTAGGGTATAATTGGTTCTAGAAGATGTTCTTTGTGCCATCAAAAGGCTGAATTTGTTTCTCATCTGTTTGATGTTTTCTTTCTGGATATATGGCTTTTACTAATGAATTGTTTTATGATTGATCGTAGCTAGGATGATATATGGGTGAAGGATAATTTGTTGAATGGTATACAAGAAATAATAAATTCTGTTATCTTCCTGTTTTTGTGATATGGGAGGTCTCCAAAGCTAGGAATGCTTCCATCTTCTCCAATTTTATGCAAAAGACTGAGGTAATTTATCTGAAGATTTTATCCACTTTTTCCGAATGGAGTAAAGAGTCAACTTGTAGAAGGAGAAGTTTTTTCTCTTTTCTTCTCTTTTGTAGGAGCACCTTGTAGGTTTCTTTGATGGGGCAGCTTTGAATGGTGCCTGTGGAGGTGGGTTAGTCATAAAGATTTGCAAAGACAATGTTATCAATGGTTGGTTAAAGGTTGGAATTGGTACAAATACTAAGTGGTGGGGTTATGGAGTTTACTCTTTTCTGCAAAATTTTGGGGTATAAAAGACTTACAAGTCTTAGGTGATTCCCAAGTTATCATTAATTGGGAAATAGGGGAGGCTCAAGTGAAAGCTTTGGAGCTCCATCACTGGTTAGAAAATGCCAAAAGCTTGATGAAAGATTTATCTTTCTTATCTTTAAATCATGTTTATAGAGAATTGAACGTGGAAGTTGATACTCTCTCTAAACTCAATTGGGCACTATGGATGGCAGATTATGTTTCTCACTTTTTTTTTTAAGGACCATGTTATAGAACAGGTCATTTGGTTCATTTTAATTAGTCTCTATGATCTTTGATTATTGTGTTTGGGAGAATATGAAACCAGTACATTTGAAGAAGATTTATGTATTGTTTTGTTTTTGATAGACAGTTGGATTGAAGACGATATGGTAGATGTTTTGAAGATTTATTTTTAGTATACATCTAGTCTATAAAAATCTCTTTTTTGATCTCTAGTATTATGGTAACTCTGACACAACTCTTCTTTTAATATAACGTTGTTTTTTATTACTTAAAAAGAAATGCAAAACCTTCAACTTGACCGCTACAACAAAGATACAGATGCAAAACCTTCAACTTGACGGCTACAACAAAGATACAGATACATATGATGACCTAAAAGTGGCTGATACATATGATGACCTAAAAGTGGCTGACAAAATCACGAGTAAAATTTATACGCTTCGACTACTTACGTTGATAGCGATGGAAGAGATCAACTTTCATTTCATATCACGGGAGTGATCAGTTGCAAACATGTGATCTCTCGAGACACTCAGGCCTTTTCGATTTAAATAGTGGACTCTGTTTCACCATTGCCGTGCGGCCCGGCTCTTCCTTCGCCGCATTACAAGTACATGTGATCCGGCTTGCAAATTGATGCATGCAGTGGTTCACATTTTAACTTTTGTTGTAAAAGCATTCAAGCCAACCACACTGTACTACTGCTGTGTCGTTAATCAATTTAATAACGAGAGAAGGATTAATTTTGCTAAGCTTGAGAAATGATGAATCGAATAAAATAACTGCGAATGTTGGAGATAAGAGCATCAAGTCAGGACGATGAATTGTTACAAGTATTTGTTTTTGCATGAATTGTCAGAGTACGATTGCAATTTTTCATGGGCCCAAGAGTGGATTCCAAGCCAATAACGACATTCCAATTTTATTAAACGAATGGTTTATGCTTGCATTACGCCAAAGCAAGATCACAGCCTGTGTGACGTTTGGATTTTATCAAATATAAATTGATCGGAAATACGGATTCCGTCAGCTATCTTGGTTGCTTCAAATTTTGGACAACTTCTTTTGGCGACAAAACCTTAAATACAAAATTCAAAACGTGTTCACTTTTGCTGCTACAGATAGATTGATATTCTAAATCAATGGTTGTTTAGTGGGTAAATACTGTTACGAGATTTGGGTGGTATCTCGCTCCTCGTATAATAATGGTGAGGGTCTCGTGCCCAACACAGACGGCCAGGTTTACTTCAACAACGAATCCCAATCACCCGTGCGTATGCATATTAATATCCAAACTGGCCGCAAATTCATCACAATACAACTGTCAACTGCAATTAACAACTACGGTTTATATACTTAACACATATTTATGATCCATAGTTAATTTTTTAAATTTCATATGTATAAAATTAACCATCTCCCTATTACTTGATTAAAGAAAACCGCATGAACCTAGTTTCCTGCCACCTGAATGTTTAATGATTTCTTTAATTCAGTGTACAACATGACCGCATGAACCTAATTTCCCAAGACCTCAATGTTTAAGATTTTCTTAATTTAGTTGGAAATATCAATTACTTGGAGATCTACATAACGTCTAAGCCCGACTCCGTGTAGAAATTCGCTCTGACTATGTAAGGTTGAGTTCAAGCCTTACCATATTTACATTTACGGTTTGTGAAAGACATAAAGAATCCATAAAATTTTATGGTGTAAAATTTGGAGTGTTTACTTTGGAGTGTTGGATACAAGTCTCATTTCATATTTTGGTGATGTGATATTGTAAGCTTGTCGCAATAAAGTTGTATCCAGGTTTATCTTAAGTTACGGAGTGGTGAAAAGTATTTTTCATATTATAAGTTAATAGATAAAGAAATCTCCTTTAATAAAGTTCCCTTAAAAAAGGTCCCGTTGAAGTGGGAGTTGGGAGTTGATCGCACCCAAAAGTGTGTTGCCCTGTTGAAGTCAAGTGGGAAGTGGGAGTTGGGAGTTGATCGTACCCAAAAGTGTGTTTCCCTGTTGAAGTCAAGTGGGTGTCTGTCGAGTTAAAAGTGTTGAAGTCAAGTGGGTGTCTATCGAGTTAAAAGTGTGTTAGGTGTTGGGTTAAAAGTCTGTAAAAAGTGTGTCAACCAAAAGTGTAGTGTGTCCCAGACTTGTGTGTGGCAATAAAAAGATGTAGCAGTTAATCCTTGTCGCCGTAAAATTCTATTGTAGGTTTTTTGGTCGAAGTTACCCTGTCGAAGTAAAAGGTGGGTTTTCCCAAGGTAGTGTGTCCCAACTCCAAAGGTAAAGGAATGAAAAATTCTTATTGGGTAGTAACTCAAGTTAAGTTGACTTTCGCATCTCTCTCCTCTCCCAAGAGGAGGTTTAGGAAATAAACTTTGTCTTAAAAAGAGAAAAAGTAATTTTCTAAGGAAAATAAAAATTAAAAAATGGCTTCCACAACAAACTCCATTTTTCTCAAAAGAGAATTATGAGTATTGGTCTTTAACAATTAAGGCTTTGTTCAGAGGTCAAGATGTATGGGAGATAGTCCAAAATGGTTATACAGAACCAAGAAATCGGGCGGCATATAATAATCTCACTCAAGCTAAGAAAGATTCCTTAAGAGAACAAAGGAAAAAAATATGAAAATGATTTGTTCTACATACATCAAGCCATGCATGAAAGCATACTCCTAAGAGTAGTAGCAACAAAGGTCGTTAAGCATGCATGGGATACATTGGAAACCGCATATCAAGTCTTGGAAAAGGTAAAGATTTCTCGATTGTAGATTATTAGAAGAGAGTTTGAATCTCTAGCAATGAAAGATAGAGAGTTAGTTGTATTATTTTACACTAGAGTTATAGGTATGATAAATCAACTGAAATCCTATGGAGAAAACATAAAAGACAAAAGGATTGTTGAAAAATTTCTCATAGGTCTTCCCAAATTTTTTGAATTCTTAGTCATGACCTTGGAAGAAAACAAAGACCTCTCTCAGTTTACCATTGATGAGTTACAAGCCTCACTCATCAATTATGAACATAGAATTAGTAGATAAAAAACATCATTAGAAGGTGCATTTGCAGAAAAACCATCCATAGGAAGGGGGAGATATAATTATTTTAGAGGCAGAGGAAGAATTTTTTCTAGAGGAGGACATAGTAGCAGTCCTGCAAATGTTGCTAATAGACGAAAGAATCAAAATGCTAGTTAGCCAAGTGGTCACATGTTTGATAAGTAAAAAATACAATGGCATTACTGTAATAAATTTGGTCATTATGCATATGAATGCAGGAAGACGAAGTATGACAAAGGAAAGCAAGGTCAGAACCAGTCGAACAATACCAACAATTCGACTAGCACTATTGACACAAACACACACACAGTTTTGTCAACAGGGGTTCACTTCGCACTTGTGTCGACAACTACCAACACAGACTCCCTAAAAATCGGCCCAGAAAGGATTTACCCTTTCCAGCAACACCAACGAAGAATGTGCAATCTCACCCGAGATGTCTAAGGGAGGGCTACAAGAACCAAGTTCCTATAGTGGGAAGAGGACTTCATGCTATTTGTTATCCTATAGCAACATCACCCAAAAATCCAGATTTAAGGCATACTATTAGCCAGATCTACTTATCATCATCATTTGCAATCATACTTACCGAGATTTATATCAATAAAGACATCAACATACATTAAATCAACAAGCACTATGACATCTTACATCACTCACATGTAAAAGGAACACATAGATGTAGCATAAAAATTCATCAACTCATCTGATCCATCATAGATTTAAACCACATAGTTCATATTAAACAATGCATTCCATAGAACTATGACAATACAACTCAAAGTGCCAAAATACTGATCAAATTCGTTCATAGGATAGATTCTTCATCCCATCAATACCAAAAATGAACTGTAAAATACAAAAACATTCCTTAGTCGATTAATCTTCGGCCAAAAAAAGACAATATATCAATTGGTTGATAGACAGATGCATGGATAGATGATCGAAGATTTTTGATTTACAATCCTAACTCTACTTATAGGATCACTAGGCCATTACAAAATGGTCCACTTGACCAATGTCTACTAACTTAACCAAAATGTCCTAGTTTATCGGTTTCTTTCTCTGCTGCGGTTGAATTTTATCTTTGTCGACATCCTTCCTGTCGATGGTAGTAACGCATTTTCTGCACTCCAACCACTTGCCAACAAGACCCCCAAAAAAACTTGTTGCTCATACTCAAGCCACCTTAGCTGGAAGTAATCAGTGCATTTAGTTTTTCCTTGAAGTTGTCATATTTTGTTTTGACTTGTTCAATGGCTTCTCTAACCTTTGGGCTAAGTGTTGCGCACTCTTCCACTTTATGTTCTATCGGATGCTCATCACTTATTTGTTTCTCTTTTCTCAATCCTTCCTTGGTCTTCATGATTTCATCCATGTCTTTGAGCACCAATTGCTCTCTTGTATGCTGCAGTTCATCCAAGTGTGTTGTCCTCCACTGATGTTTGATACGTGCCATGTCAGCTCGCTACTGCAACTCTTTTAGCTTGGCTGCCTTGGTTACGTGCAGAAGTGGGGGTATTGTTTTCATAGATCCCCTCAACGCTATCAATTGCGCTTCTACTTCGGCAAGTTGCACGTCCAGTTAGTGCAACTGCTCATCTTGTACTAAGCTACCCCAGAACTATGTTATTTCCTCTGCAATCATATACGCGACCTTCTCTAGCGCCACCATCTTGATTGCAGCGTCTTCAATTAGACTTCTCCTTTCTACTAGTTTATTTAGTGTTGTGTTGAGTACTTCTCTAGCTTGCAATTCTTTGTTTTCCTTTCGTAGGTCTACGAAAAATTTCCCTAGTCGCAATACTTTTGCTTCCACAAACATTTCCGGACTAACTTCCAGTACCTCTTCACAGGCCAATGAGACTTATCTCTCCAAACGTTTCTTGTCCTCGAGTGCCTTGGTCTTTTCATTTATGATTCCCTCCTTTTCCACTTTTATCCTTTGAAGTTCCTCTTCAGCGCTTTTTGCCTACTTCTTGGACTAGACTTGTTGATCATGGACTGTTGCTTCGCAGTCTCTGATCTCTTTGCTTGCTGCGATTTGAAGTATTCTTAGTGTAGACATTGGAAGTAAGTTTAGGTCGAGGCCAATCAAGTGGTCCCATCATAGTGTATCATTGGTATCCTTGTCCCCCATTGTGATTGCATGTGGAGAGATCTCTACTAGTCGCACTCTTGTGCCGATGTCGACCTCAGTCGCCCTTTACAATAATCCTCCTTGTGGTATTCTCGTCTCAAGCATTGCATTCATGAGTGTCTCCAGTAGCTGTGTAACTTGGTGGAAGTAACCTGTTACATGTTGTGTTACCTTTGCTTGATTGTCGTTGGCCTCCGTAGTGATTATTTCCAGTACAGTGTTTACCTTCTCATTGGAGAATCTCGTAGTGTTGCTCCCCTCGCCTTGCTCAAACCGACACTTCATGTGCGCTTCTTCTAGTTTTTTTCCAACTCTGATTCCATAGAAGTTGTTGATGATGCCTAATCTTGCGAGTTCTCTTCCTCCTCTGAGTCCTTTGGTTTATCTTTCTCTTTCGGGACATTTGCTGGTGGTCCATTTCCTAGGTCTGACAGTTCCTCGTCACTTCCCGAAACTTTCCATTTTGGGGGCCATTCTTAGATGATGGAATCCAACTCTTCATCCGTCATCTTGTATTGTTTCGTAAGCCATTGATTCTCCGCATCTTCATGTTCCTGAATATGTATGGTGTGGGGTCCCATCACCAATCGTGTGATTGTCTGGTACCTCTTTGCAACTTGGTTTGTAAGACGCGACACCTTGGTTGCTTGCTGTCATAGTGCATCTAAATACAAGTAAAATTGAATGTTATTGTTTGTTTGGAATTCCTTGTCATTGAGCTTCCACATATTTTTATACCTTGTGCCTCAGCATATGTTGACAACATCAACCTCCATTCTTTGATAATACATTGGCTCCATCCAACCCACCAACGCGATGAGTATCAACAACCAGGAATAAGTGCATTGTTAGAAAAAAGAACCGCAGAGCAATAATAATTATACAGTTAAATCATTAAACAAGATACAAAACACATAAAACACATTACAAGACAGACACAGATATGACGTGGTTCACCCCAAAGATGGGCTACGTCCGCATAGAAATTGCCAGTCCTTTATATTATACCATCCAACAAGATGAAAAAATACAACCTGCAGCAACCCCATTGCACTTCCTCTTCACGCTCTCATAGTCTCTCTCACACAATCCCAAATATTGTTTACAATGCTACAATACAATACACAACCGTTTTACAATGCTTTCTTTTATAGGGGAAATACCATGGTTAAATACTATGGGTCACCCAATACCATGGGTCCGCAAAATTGTTGGTCAACACACATTCCAAAAATTTCCTTCGGGGGCGCTACCCCCGAACTCTCGGCGGGACTCGCTAGCCCCCGAACCCCCCAACTAGGGGGGATGACCCCCCCCCAGACGCCCGTGGGGGGACGATGTCCCCATGCACCCCCCAGCTGGGACAATTCTATAGTAAAATAGGGGTACAAACACAACTGATCATAACATCTTTGGATCTAGAAGATCAGGCTCCACAACCGACATGAATGGCTTACCAACCTCTTATTCCAACACGACATCCTCCATGAGCTCATTCAATAATAACAGGGACCAATTCATATGTACACCAATTGTGCACTGCTCTGCGAATGCGATAACCCTCGATGTGTACTTATTCGGGTGATTCTTCCACACTATCTTGATCGTCAGCAAGTTTTCTACAACTCCCATTGCCGGATCATTAATGGTATCAATTACATATGCCCTTTAATTCTTTATTACGCCATATTTTTTTTGCAGCTTCGCTTCTGTTTTCTTGTCATTATCCTTTCCTCGAAACTACTGTGACGGGTCGACCCCTACCTTGGGTAGGAAGGTGATTTGGGATATCAAGTCGATCATAATTGAGACCTTTGTCCCTAGCCACAAATAACCACTGTGGAAAAATTCCAACAATTATTTCACACATGCATTAACTTTTGAAGATCATCCAAAATGTGGCATGTGGATGATTTCAAACAGACCGAATCGCTGCAATCCCAACGCCCATTGTGCGGGTTCTTTGGTGATCGGTCCTCGATCGCCTTGTGCTCTTTCCTCATACGTGTCCTTGGTGAATTCCGGGAATGCCAGGATGTCTTTGTCATTACATGAACACCTTTCGGCATTGTGGGCATCTTGATGGCATACTTGTTGTCTTTGTCAATCCTTACTACCGATTCCCCTTCCATTCTGGGTGGTACATACCCGAGGATTTCGTCTACCATCGGCCTCGATGTTTTTCCTCTTACCATCATTTCCTCTTATACCGTAGATGATGGACCTTATTCTCCCTCTATTGTGTCCCCCCTCGTCGAACCTCGGATTGTCTTGGTTCTTCTGTCCTGAGTGATCAAATGATTAGCGCTCCTCTTCTTTCTAATTGGTTTCCCTGCTACAGATACGATTTCCTGCATTTCTTCTATGGTGCTTCTATGATGGTTTCCTGCATAATCATAGTTTCTTACATGCTTATGATTGAAATGATCTGTGTGATTGGCCCCTAAAATTGCCCCTTTCTTGACTATTTTACACTATCTTTGCATCACGTTTCACCACAATTTAATATATCAAAGTGTCTCTTTTACTTTAATTTAATAACTAAAATCAATAAAAGTAAATTATTCCTAATCAATTATTTTTAATTAATTAAATATGAATTTTGTGATGCTAATTTGGTCCTCACACAGTCAATTATTTTATTCAGAATATTATTGTACAGGTGGCATAAGGCCTGTGGTCATCTACATTTTTTTTTCATAAATAAGGGGTAACCCTATATATTTTTTGTTGCATCCAACACTTGTTGCAATACCTAGTTTGGTTCCTATTGTCATTGGGTTTTTCATGTGAATCATCATTTAAACATCATATGCATTCATTCAAAATATTTAGTTTAATAAACTGTTAAAATAATAGAATTGAGTTCATAATTAAAAAATTATGGCCTTTACACTTGTCACCACATCATTTCGTCACTCTCATTATTGAATCCATTTGATAGTATTTAATGGTTAGTATCTTGGAAATGATTAAATAACACCCACAAACATATCAAAAATTGAAACCATCCAAATACATTTAAAAAAAAAGAAATACATACATATGAAGTTTCTAATATAAAATTGTCAAATAAATATACTTCACTCTAACAGGATTTCTTAAATGTTACAATAAAATGTATTTACATTATAGTTGTTATGTACATGACAGAATATAGATGGTGCAGCCTAAGGAAGACACTAAATCATTTGTGTGTTGGAAATAAAACCCAGAATTCTGCATTTCCGGCATCCGTTCCAGCACTCAATCCTACACTCCCATCATTAAGCCAGGAAGTTGATTTTGGTCTCAATTTATGAGAAATCCATGAAGAATCTAACGAAACCGTCTGAAACCCACTTCCCAAACAGGATGTTTTACCTAAAAACTAGGACATATTTTCAAATTTCTCAACGTATTAGGAGGAACTCGCATCTGATCAGGACGTATTTTTCCATATTCTGTGCATGGCTGTTTTTTTCAAATTTAGAGAATCTGTTGTGACTTGGGGATTTGGAGATCGAACGAGTTAATGTTTTAATGAGGCCATTGAGCTGCATTAATACACAAGCTCAGCTTGGTTATATAAATACCCATCCCAGCTCATAGCCTTGACTAGGGCCCTCTAAACAAGGTCGTGTATCTCTTTTATTTATGATAAACATGTTAGTTGTTTAACAGATTTTTGTTTTAATTGGTTTCTACATATGCGTTGATTTCTATACTCTTCCATAAATACATTCAATTAGTGAAACTTTCTTAGGATTCATTTTATTATTATTATTATGTAGTTGCATCCTTTTAGAATTGCTACCCGGTTCATACTTGTGAATTTGATTCATTAAAATGTTTGGAATACGTTCCCTGCCTGAGTTCAACTGTGTGCTTTCACTAACCATTTTTCGTAGATCATAGTTGTTGTACTGATTCGAATTTGTATCATTTAACTAATGCTCATCATTGGTAATTTAATCTATCTAAAATGTATACCAACTATAGGATTTCATGGAAACCACTACAATATTTTAAAGCATCAATATATCACAGATCACAACTCACAATTCGTATGTCAATCTTTGTCTGTAACTTCATTTTTTTGGTTAATCGCATCTCTTCCAATTGTCAATGTATAATCCATTGCAATTTTCTTAAATCGTTATGATTTCATCTCAATCCATCTCACCCCATTTCAAAACTGTATAGTAATGATTTCCTTCTTTAATACCGTCAATTCATAACAGGCTTATGAGGTGCTATGTCGGCATAAAGTAATTTCTAGATTTTAATTTAAAACATCTTCATACCTTTCACGATCCATTTTTTTTCATTTACATCCACTTCGTGTGATCACTATGTTAATAAGGTAATTTAAATAGTTCATCTTATATATATACGTTTTTCATTTTGCAACACATTTCGTCTCTTGTAAATTTAATTTGTATTTTAGAGCTTTGCAATATATTTCTTTTAGTACATATTTTATATTTTGTAAATACAATTTGCATTATTTTATTTGTTATTATTAGAATATTTAATGTGCCATTGAGTTAATGCATGGAATGAACTCTGAGTGGAGTATAGGAATATTTAATTAGCTTATCGTAGATTGTCTTCATTAATTTAGCTTGTTCTTGCTATTGTTTGTTTTGTTTTTTACAGCCTAGCTTAATTTACACACTTTAGACCTAGCTTAATTTACACACTTTAGATTTATACCTTTGGTTTCCTGCACTTTGTACTTGATTCCCACACTTTTATTTTTAACTAATCACCAATGAAAAGATTAAATACCTAAATCATGAGATACGATCTCCCTACAATGGGTTTCTTCCTAAGGTGATTAGTCCATCTTCATTTCTTTGTCTTACTTCTAAGTGTGTTTGTTGGAGTTAGGTCGAGTTAGATTAGGCTCGATCACTTTGACCCTACACATATTGTGCTTGTACCTTGAAGCTTATGAGTCCCAAATTGACAATTAAGTGTCGAAATAGATATCATATATTTTACTCGGCACTGTGCCATGGCTTCTGCAACAACTCTCTTCTCGCTTACACTACTCTTCTCTAACTCTTCCGCTCCTTGCTATGATTCTTCTTATTGACGTTCTCAATGGGTCAAACCATGCCCCTTGGTTTTATTTTATAGCCTCTGCTCCTTTTGTGTGAGTGATTTGAACCATCATTGTTAAATCCATATTGATTGACCAAACCGTCTGTTGATTTTGCTAATATTACGTGGGCCTTAGTCATTAATTGCAAATCTTTGCAACTAGTGTCGTCGCCCACGCAGTGTAATTGCTTCATTTATTTCCCTATTTGACCAGTTCACGCCTCATTCGGTATCGACAAGTTCCAAATCTTGTCGTAGTGTAACTTTTCTCATCGCTCTTCCTGTTGTCGACATACTTCCCTTCAGAATTTTCCATTTTTTTTCTTAGTCATTAGCATTGGTGTTGTGTCTAGCTATCTTGATAGGGCTTTAGCCGACTCCCATTTACTAGTTTTGGAAAAATTATTCCATCTAACTATTGTAAGTGTACTATACCTCCATTGGTAATGAAATGTATGATGTACGGACCAAGCCAATGCACATGAAGCTTACCTAGGTGCTTCGCAAACTTGCTATCATAGAGAAGAACCATATCTCCGAGATGAAAGTGTTTATTCTTTACTTGGAGATCATTCCATACCTTCTGTCAATTATTTTCTACTTGTTGATGAAATCCTGTGATGAATTCGTCCTCTTGAAGGCGTATTAAATGCTTTTGTATTTCCTCAATTTCTCTTTTGTCACTCATTTTTGTTATGGCTGCTATGCGTAGAATAGGGACGATATATTCCATCGGCATTACCATTGATTGTCCATAAATCAACTTGAATGGTGTATGCCCCATCATCCTTTTAAATGTATTTCTATAGGCCCATAATATCGCAGGGATTTTTAGATCCCAGTCATCGTGATTCGTATCACATACCTTAGTAAGTGCATTTTCTAGTATTGTGTTGAATGCCTCGACTAGTCCATTCACTTATGGGGGACATGGTGTACTTTTCTTATGTTGTATCTGGAATTTCTCAGTCATCGCTCTGATTGTATGGTTGACAAAATGAGCTCCTTCGTCTCTCATCAATATCTTCAGACATCCAAATTAGGTGACAACATTGTCGAATAGGAACCTCACCATTGTCGTAGTTGTGCAATCCTTTATTTTTCTTGCTTCAACCCATCTTGTTAGATAATCATTCAGAGTGATGATATATTGTGCACCTATTCTTTTTCCTCATGGATTAATAGGTCCTACGAAGTTAATTTCCCATTTTTCGAATGCTTGCAGCGTTACCTGAGGTACCAAAAACATCTCATTATATGCGATGGTTTTCCCATTCTTTGACATACATCGCAGCTTTTATCATAATCGACAACATTGCCATGTACTATCAGCCACCACAATCCAGCTCTTAGTATTTTTATGGTGGTTGCACATCCTCCATAGTGCCCTCCAATAATCCCATTGTGTTCCTCTACCAACACTCTTTCCTTCTCATGTCGAAGAACATATCGCCGCAGAATTTCATTCATCCCCATCTTGTATAGCTTCTTGACGATCAATTGGAAGTCAACAACTCTGACAACCAATTTTTTTATTTTGATTAGTGGTGAACTCCTTAGGGGATTTCCTGTCGTCGAAAATTGAAAATTTGTTTGTAATGGTCATCGACCATTTTGACTCTAAATAACTATGCAGGAGGTAATCCATCCTCGATGTTGCTTGGTTCTTCACCTAACTCTATCCTTGATAGGTAATCAGGTCCTACGTTCATTCGTTCAGGATTCACAATGATCTCGAAATCGAATTCTTGAAATAGCAGTAACCATTGACAAATATTTTCCCTCAACATAGGCTTATTGACCAAGTACTTTAATGATGAGTGATCCGTAAAAAAATTGAAATGTACTCCTAATAGGTAGTGGCAAAGTTTTTGCAATGCATACACCATCGCCAATCCTTCCCTTTTTGTCTTCATGTAGTTTATCTTTGTGGTAGACAACTTCTGACTTGCAAATGCAATTGGTTGGTCTATTGGAACTCCTTTTTCCAATCCTAAAAATCCAATATCGGTGTTGCAACCATCTTCTACTTTAGTGTATCGAGACTCCTCTAGTACTCGTCGTTCCATTCGAACTTCACATCCTTCTTCAACAATTTCTCTATTTGCGTAGTGATCTTTGTGTACATCCCCTTATAAAATTTTGGTAATACCATGTGCGGCCCAATATTTCTCTTATTTGTTTCACTATTTTCGGTTCCGGTATGTCGCCATTTACTGCATACAATGTGTCCCAATAGAATTCCAAATGGTGCACAAAATATACATTTCTTCAGATTCAGCGAAATCTAATGTTGTCAACATCTTTCCAACATCAATCGAAGGTTTGTGGTATGGTCTTTTACCAACCCATAGATGGTGCAGTCGTCCATATAGACTTGTTGCTAGTAGAAATAGGTCCCATTTTAAGTTGTTAAAATGGGAGCCCCACTCATCCCATTAATTGGATTTTAAGGCCAAATTCTTGCTAGGGGATTTTTAATTGTAAGTACTGTATTTTGACTTAAATAAAATTTCCTTAGAAACCTTGTTTTTTGGGGGGTTTTGCATATTGTGTAAGTGCCCTTATTTCTTTTGCATATGTCTTGCATTTTCGCAACCCAAATTCCACATTCAGAAATTAGATTGCATAAGTCCTTTTTTGTCGAGGTTTTCATAAATTAGTTTCCCGCCTTCTGTAACCTGCAAATGTGAATTGCGGAAGTTATAATTTTTTGTTTAATAAATGCTTGTCTTTCCACAAACCACAAACCACAGTGTGGACTGTGGATTGAGGAAATATTTTTCAAAATAAAACTTTATTTCTCGGTTCCGCCTTCCGCATTCCGCAATGCGGTTTGCGGAAAGAGGAAAATTCATGTTTTGCACATTTTTTTTATTTTTCGCTTTTGCGAACCGCAACCCACAATGCGGATTGCAGAAAGAAGAAACTCAATAAAATTATAATTTGCAACATTACCTACCCGCAACCCGCAGTGCATATTGCGGATTGCAGATTGCAGAACTTTAACATTTTTTTCTTGAACACTAATTTCATTCTGCATTCCAAAACCTGTACTGTGGATTGCAGATTGCGAAAATCATAATATGTAAGGTTTTCGGTTGTTTTCACCTCCGTATTTGGATTTCCCGCCTCAATATTAATTGTCTATTTATGCCAGATCTACAACTCATATCTATTTTGTCATTGAATCCTAGATTATTTAATTTGTTCGAATTTATGAATTCTTTACCATTTCACTTGCCATTTCTACTGCATTTGAGATTTTACTGCGTATTTTTCTCGTTCAAGATAACCAATTCTTTCATCTCCAAGATATCTACTAGTAAGTTTCTTACCCTTCGTGGTTGTTTTCTGGTATTTTTAAATGTGGTAGGTTTTAATCATGGTTGCCAAATTTCTACTAGACTTTACCTCCAATTCCACCACCATGTCCAGAAATACTAGGTCTAAGACTTCTCTACATGAGTAGAAGAACAAGGACCCAAACGTCGGGGTCTTTACTAATATGAGTGGGCGTGTTTCTGAAACCCTTCATCTGGATTGGTCCAGAATTTATTCAATATTTGACAATGATGACTTATTTGCAATTCCTCATGACCAACCTGGCTATGCCAAAATTAGGAGTTCCTGGATTCATTGTATTGCATCCAGGCCCTCGTTCATGCCATATACAGATCCGATCAATTGGGAACTTGACTATGTAATCCCCAAACAATGGTCGTTCGACAACTACATTCGAAACCTGGTAGTCTCATTCCACCCATATGTATTCGCCAGAGCATATTCTCTTAGACCTCCTCAATAGCTCCTCACGACCCAATTTCTTGATGCAGTCGTAACCCAATTCGACTACGAGTTAGTAATAAAATCCTGGATGGATAACCCTATAAATTTTATCCCTAAGGAATAAAAGGTATACCCCATTTTTTTGTTCAGGGAGCCATTCTCTTTGCTAGAGGCTATGTTTTTTCGGTTGTATGGTTTACCCAATTGCACCGAATTCAAGACTGAATGGGCTCCAATAACCCATCACATATTTCTTACAGGAGAATAATTCAATTGGGCTCATATTTTATCAGTGACACTGAAGGGAGCGATTGAAAAGTATCAGAAAAATTTGGCCTCAAGGAAGCCAGCTTTCTACATGTTAGGGTATGTCATAGATGTATTCTGTGCTACTTCTTCATTCCCAGCCATGGGCTAGAATTGGACCAAGACTTCCCTGCTAGTACACGTCTATTGCTAGGACATGTGGGAGGACAATTTTGTCACCCGGATTTATGATATTTGTGATCACTTCATAGGGTCGATGTACCAGATGATCTTCAGAGGAGATTCACCAACATTTTTAGAGAGGGCCGGAGCTCTAATATCTCTCATGGGTGATTGGTATGTAGGAGAATATTTCTCCTACATTTGGATTTAGGGCAGCAATACAGTTCACCTACTGCCAAGAATTGTCCTGGACAGGATGGTTTTGCAGGAGATAGCATATCAGATGATCGTTGATGGAGCCTTCCCTAATCTTGTTGGACCTAAGAGGAAGTGTTGGCCCAAATTCCCTTTGAACTTAGGGTTTTTGACATTGCAGAACTCCACTCATGCTACTTTCCTAGGCAAGGCTATAATATAAATGAATCTAGGGGAAGCACCTAGAAGGATGCATGATCGTAAGTCCTGGATGGCTAATCATTTTGTGCAGGAGCAAACTAGATTTTCATATGCCCATCAGGACCTTCCTGATGACTCAATATACAGAGGGGCTATTGATTTTTCAGAAGTAGTGGGAAGGATTACCAATACTCTAGGAAAATCCCACATATTCCAATATCAGAAGGATTTAAAGACCTCTACCCTACATTTCAGACAACTCTGGTTTAAAGTGGAAGAGGATGCCCAAAATTAGAACATAGAAAAGGAGGCTAAGGAATATTTAGCTAGTTCTTCCATTTATAACCATGATAAGTCTAAGGGTAAAGGTAAATCTATTTCCAGGAAGGTCCTGAGAAACTGCAACCCTCGTCCACATTGGAGAATTTACACTGGGTAGCATAATTCAAGAAAGGCATGGAGAAGCTTAGTTCAAAGATAGAGGCACAAGAAGCTATGTCTCAAACTCCAACAAAGAAGAAAAAGGTTCATGAAGCCATTCCTCAAATGCAATTACAAGAAGAAATCCCTCAACCTCCACCACAAGCAATTCAAAGAGTGGAGCATCCTAAACAACAGATCCTGCAAATTCCTCCAATTTAGAAGATGGAACCTTTTCCTTAAGATAATGTTGAGATACATGAGATACATAGTGACTTATAGGTGGAAAATGATCCTTACACTTGCCTTGTTAATGTTCTTACTTCCATGACCTCATCCATTACCACTACCTAGTTATCTAGGAGTATTTTTTATTTTTCATTTCCCCAACTTTATTTTTCTGAGATCAATTTATCTCAAATTATTTCAGCTGCCACCAGCACACCCTATGTACTAATAAAGGTTCCTAAATCTATCTCCCCTTATAATTCACCTATTCTTTCAACCTCATCTAGACTCCACACTACCCCAACATCCCCACATTTGTTTTTCTGCAATTAGACACTCTTTCCATCTCTACAATTTCTTCCCTTGAAACTTCTATACCTATCCCAAATTCTACTTCTTCATCCCTTGCACCTATTTTTCCTACACCTCCTATTATTATTTCACCCCTTAGTGTGGAAGTCCTCAGTCCCCAAACTTCCCAACCTGAGCCTCTAGCGATTGTTCATGAGGGAACTATATCAACTACAGAGGAGATGGAAAATTTTGGCAAAGATGCAGTGGTTTCTCTGGGGAAGTAATTTTGGATCAAGAAAGATAAATTTGTAGTTAAGAGGGGAGATAAGAGGAAAAGGGAAGGCACACTCAAGCAAGTGCCAACCCCTAGCTAGATCATTTGGAAAAGGGACTCCTCTGACACCAAACAAGGATCCCTGGATACAACAGCTACCATGGGGGATTTTGCTAGAGAAAATTTTGATTCAGTATCTCAACTGAACAAAGAATTCAAAGACAAGGAACAAGAGTTTCAAAAGGCCAAATAGGACCTAGCACAAGCTAAGGTACACCACAGGCAGGAAATTCAACTTCTCAAAGAGGAATATAAAGACAAGTTAAATCAGCTTCAAAAGAAGAACGATTATATGAAGCAACAACTTGAGAAGGTGGATCTCTTTACTGAGTAGTAGGAAGAAAAAATTTCCATGTTTGAACAATAGCTCAAAGACCTCCAACTTGCATCTACTACCTCTTCTTTCTCCACATTTATATGAGAGGATTTTAAACAATTAGCATGCAAAATCATTAGAGGAAATTTCAATTTAAAATGGGCCTTCCAAAAATAATATAAATTTCATGTCTTCATGTATTAGCCAATAAATTCTTTAAAATTTAAAAAGGGAGCACCTCTTAAACAATTTTTTAATATAAATTTGGGGATAGGTATCATAAAAAAACTACTTTTTTTGTTCGTATTTTCAACATATCTCCTTGTGTTTTTACTCAAATTTCAATCAGGAGAGCTCGTTCGATTTAGAATTAAATTTCGCATCCAACAAGTAGCCACTCGACATACTTTTGATGGGCCCCTCTACCCCAAAAATAAGAAATACCTAAAAAAACATGATAATGACATCATCATCATGTTTTTTCAAGTATTTTTTGTTTTTGGGGTAGTGGGGCCCGTGAAAAGTATTTCGAGTGGGTACTCGTTGGATGAAAAATTTAATTCCACATCCAATGAGCTCTCCCGATCAAAATTTGAGTAAAAACATAGGGAGATATGTTGGAAATACGAACAAAAATGTAGTTTCTTCTTTTCTTCCTCCAAAATTAATAAATATTATGTTATTATTTTAACTATTATTTTATTAATTTTCCTTAGGTGTCCCATTTTGAGTTGAAATTTTATCTAATGACATGATCAATTTTATTAAGGCATGGTTTATCTATACAAAGGATTCAATGAAATGCAAGAGCTATATAATTCATTTGAGCATCAGTCATAGGTCCTCCATGAGCATCACAAAAGAAGAGAGGAAGCAACTAAAGCTTATGATCACATTATAGAGTGGAAGAAATACATCAAAGACATACCAGAAGATCTACTAATCCTAGATAAGCTCAAGTTTAAGAAAATTGAGGTGATAATTGAAACATGGAAAGGCATTTGTGATTTGTTGGAATCCATCATCAAAGATGGGAAAGTGGAATGAAAAAGGAGATGGTTTTTCTCATAAATGTTTCTTGGTTATCTGGATCTACCCCTCCTAGATACTATCGATGAGTCCATGCCTCCAAAATTGAAGCTGGAGTATATTGGGAGCGATTTTTCCAAAGCGAAGGAGAAGATTTTGGAGATGACTTAGATTACTATGGAGGAAATCAAGCACTGGATTGAGACACCTCTCACTTCATTAATGAGGATTGATCTCTTCCTAAAGTAATGGAAGAAGATCAATAAAAAGGATATTGCATCCATCATATGTAAAGTTGAATTGCATTTAGATATTGCTTAGTTTAAAGACATCCAAGATTTAATGGATTCTTTTTCGAAGTGGCATTCCACCCTTGGAAAATCATGAAAGAGAAATATCTTGTAATCCCACATCTTGGGAAATTTCTTTATTTGTAAATTTTGTAATATTATTTAAAGGGAGGGTATTTCCCAATTAAAGGGTGGTACTAACGGGATTAAGCCTAGGAGAACTATATAGGAGAGGATACTACCAAGCATATACCAGGAAATCTTTGTAATTTCGAACTTTGTAATGTTTTGTAAGTTGAATAAAATTACACTAGTGTTTATGCTATGTCTTGTGGTTATTCATTAAATTTTTTTCATGAATTTTAGTCTTTCTTCTATCTATCTGGCATACTGATCATTGTTCACTTATCTACTCAATGTGTTAGTTTATGTATCGATTTTTCCTTACAATCCTAACATATTAAATGTGCATTGAATGAATGCCTTTATTTAATTCACGTGCTCTGCTCTACTACTGATGAGTACTTATTAATCCCTAATACTCATTTTTTAATTGGTATTACCTGATAGGATATGTTGTAAACTTATAACACTTTGGATAAAGCATTGTAATTTTTATTGTTTGGTTTTATTTGAAACTGGTTAAGGAAAGTGAACTTGATTTATATTTCTATACATTGAGTAATCAGTTTCTTGTTATCAATCATATCTTACAACTTCCCTGCATAAATATGTTACAATCACTATTTAAGTTTTCGTGGACAGTTAACATAGAATCCAGCTATTTCAAACCTTCTTAGATCTTCCTTGAGGGAAGAGTAGATCACTTAGATATAAAAACCCTTGTGCTAGTAGAGGCATCATATCCATAGGATCTAGTCATCCCAAATAAATAGAGGATACAATCATCTCTGTGTGGGATCGATTTGAAGCCTTTCTGGTTGAACTATTTCCTTGTGTTGACTTCCTTGTAGATATTACAGCAACCTACAAGCTCGGGTCGTCAACAAGAATGCAAGGAATTTATAAATGAAGTCTTTGAATGCAGAAACAACTAACCTTGAAAAGATCATCAATGCATTATTGAGGCCAAATGACATCAGTGTGTACTGAAAACATCCCCATTCTGTCACGAAAGTAGTTTTGTGTCGATCCTCCTTCGCATTTCTTATCTAGTGATAGACTAAAAATCCTTCTGTGAATGAATAGATTTCCTGTCCTCCAAATCCTTCCAACACCTCGTAAGTAAATGGTGTCAGAAAGGGATCATGAAGACTTGCGTCATTCAATTTTCTCATATCGATGTAGATTCGGACTTCACCAGTCTTTTTGTCATGCAAAACCATCAGACTAATCCATTCTGATTATTTGATGGTCTCGATAATTCTTGCATCCAACGTTCACTCTAATTCATTTTTGACGTGCTCTCTATACCTCAGATTCAACCTACATGGTCGTTGTTTTATTGGTTTTGCAATAGGCTTTAGAGGAATCTTCATTATGCCCAAGTCCCCTGAAATACCTTTCATCTCAAAACATTTGGTCGGGAATAAGTCTTGAAACTCATGTAGTAGATAGGTGATTGTTGCTAGGAAAAATACACCTCTTGTGGACAAGAGTTGTTCCTCTAGTACGAATGGTTAAGATCTAGAACAAATGAGTTACACCAGAATTGGCAGACTTCCCCTAGAAGTTGTGGAGATATGGAATGAGTCCCTTTGATGGAGTGGTGTAGCTGTTTCCTGTGGTGATAACTCTTCATGGATGTACCTGCATAATCACATGAAACCAGAAAACAAGATCAAAATCACCAGAATATAATCCACAAAATCCATGTCAGTGACTAAGGAATCCAATAGTAAAATACATGATTATAACACAACATACTTTACAGGAAAGGAACCAACTTTGCATTAAAGATGAAGAATAATTTTAAAACCTTCGCCTTAGTGTTGATATGCTCCTTCACATGCAATGTATTGTCCCCAAAATATCCAACTTGCTCCCTCTATGCTCACTCTACTGATTTAGGACAAAATGGCAATGCAACAACATAACTTTGCTCTCCCTCAACCATGGGGTATGAGCCTTCTTTTATAGCCCTTGGGAGGATAGGGATGGTTGAGTAAATGGTGGGTGAGGTGGATAGGATATCCCAAAAGGATGGATCTTGAGTCCAAGTGGTCCTTAGGTGTATGGATAAGGGTGCCATGAATTCCTCCTTCGAGAAGCTTCGTGGAAACCTCTCTTTTCACTTTTTACCAAGGGCACGGATTCTCCTCCACTATGAAAGAACGGTGACAGGGTAGAACTGCACCTTGAATAAGAGGTAAAGGTAGTGGCACCACCTATTTCCAAGAGACTATAGGCATTACTGAAGAAGGTAATGCTCCTTGACTTAAGGGAAGAAGCAGTGCTAGATTTTCATATGCAAGATTGAAGTCTAGGCCAATATTTTCACTTCATACCTTGGGGTTGAGGGAAAATACTAATGTTTGGGACCTCATCACATGATGATGACGATATTTTTGTGTAACAGGATTCCCCCCAAAGCATGAGGCTAGAGGGATACGATAGGTGAGAGCTTTGGAAGAGAAAGTTATAACTTCGAGGTAGGAATTAGCTTGATCAGAGATCATCATCAATGAGGCATCTGCAATACATCAATACTTTTAAATCATGAGAAAACGTGTCATGATCATGGCTGCAGACCAATACAAGGCAGATCCATGAGACATATTAACAAACATGGCTACTAGAATACAATGTAGATCCATGTGTTAGAGGACTCAAACTTGGGACATAGATACTAGAAATACACTGTAGATCTATGTCAAATGAACACAAATTCAAGCACATCCATGACCATAAAAATGTGGATCCATGATAGCAATTAATACAGTATACTCCATCACAACTTGGGGAGAAATCTATGAGTGCTTTTAATAGATACCCAAGGTCTTTGTGTCGTCTTCCACAAAGTAAAATTCTATCCATGTGATTATGATGATTTGAAGTTGAACATGGTAGAAACCACTTGATTACCGGTCGATGATGTGAACCGTTAACAAGTGTGAGGGAGATCACCATTGATGTCAATGATTCCCAAGGTACCCTAGTACAATTTCCTGAGTGTGAATAGATGATCTAATGTCAAACACTTAGTCGAATCTATTGATCAAAGGTCAATGACAGGAACCTGTGTCGAGAGAGAGAGAATCTGTCATTGAGGCATATATATCTCATGGTACTAAAAAAATTTCTAAGACTAGTTCCTGGATGATGAGATGATGTCGACAGGAATAGTCTTGCTGAAGGAGGGCCATGATGAATCCCACATTGATGACACGAAACTCAGAACAAAGTTCTGGAATGTTGTAGATGATGTAACCATAGGATTGACTCAAAATATATTGACAAAAAGAATGTTTTGATTGCAAAGGTGAACTTTCAACTTCTATTTGAACATCATGCAACACAACAAAATACTTGGAAGCATTGACTTGATGAGGCAGAGCACAATGTGACAATGGACAATGCATTCTTTGAAAGACTCAAAGGAGTGACATGAAAAATGAAAGTGGATCGACTCGAAGACAAGCTGAATACCCAATTGATTGAATGAAATGCAGACGGGTTCCATGTTCAAAGGTGACTACAAAATTCCATTTTATTTGCAAAATGATTAGATTCCCTTCCCTTAATTTCTCCATCACGATTGATGAGTGCCTCTTTTCATTTTTACAAGTTCAAAGAGGGTAACAAACATTCATTGTATCTCATCCGAAGACAAGTCCATTCTCATATATTTCACGAACCTAAGAAGGGAGGGGTTCGTTACCAAAACAAGGTCTCTCAATGTTTGGTTTAATGAGTCCAATGAAAGTTAACTCGGCTTCGTTCATGTTTAGAGAGTCTAAACGAAAATTGAAGAAGACTCCAAAGGGTCCTTTTTAATATGATTTATTGTCTGGGGCCCAAAAAGGTATAAAATAATCCCCGATAGAACTCTTCTAGTCAGATGTTTGGCTAGAGTATACCTTTTTTGTAATTAGTGCCCCTTGGTACAAAAAAAGGGGTAAACTATCACCAGGAAGATGACTCTTCAAGTCCTTTTACGGGCGTGAAGAAGACAAGTTCACTTAGCGATATTTTCACATTTTAAGAGTCCAAAAAGAGCTTAAAAGAGGACTCTATTAGGGTTCTTTTTTCATAATCAAATTTTAACTAGTTTGAAAAACCGTAAAAGTATACTCAATACCTCTTCACTAATTTTTTAATGAGCACGCTGAAGGTATAAAAGGTGCTCGAAACCTTTTTCATGTTTTCATAATCGAATTTTAACAAGTTTGAAAAATAGTAAAAGTATACTCAATACCTCTTCACTAAGTTTTTAATGAGCACGTTGAAGGTATAAAAGGTGCTCGAAACCTTTTTCATGTTTGAATCTAGAGCACGAAAAAGCAATAAACTACGCTCAACACCATCTTACTGTTTTTAACAAGCTCAAATATTAGTTGAAAGAGTGCTTAGATTATCTATTTCATTTTTTAACAAGCTTGGAACAGAGAAAGAACTATGCTCTAAATGGCCTGTTTCATTTGTACACAAGCTTGAAACAAAAAAGGACTATTCTTGAAACATGGTTTCATTTCTATGCAAGATTGAAACCAAAAGGTAAATTTTGCTTGAAACAACCTATTTCATTTTTTGATGAGCTTGACATAGAAAAATAACTATGCTCAGGAAAGGCCTGTTTCATTTTTACACAAGCTTGAAATAGAAAATAACTATGCTTGTGGGGACCTGTTTCATTTTAACTCAAGCTTGAAACAAAAAATAACTGTGCTTGTGGACATCCATTTCATTTTTAAGGAGCTTGACATGGAATGGGAACTATGCTCACATGCATCTATTTCATTTTTTAACGAGCTTGACACATAATAAGAACTATGATCTCAGACATCTATTTCATTTTTTAATGAGATTGACACAGAACGAAAACTATGCTCTCAAACCTTATCCTACCCCACATGATATCCAGAGGTTGGTAGGTTTCCCCCTTACATAAGAACCTAGCAAATTAAATCCAGTATGATGTCCAAAGGTTGGAGCCATGGCCCCCATTTTACCTATGATGGGAAGAAGCTAACTAGAAGGGGAAGGAACCACAAGAACATGTAGCACATTCAGGGCAGTCTGAAGACTAGGAGTAATGTGATGGTCAGGTGTAACAAAGGAAAGCTGATCAATGGTCACAATCTTCGCATCATGGGTAAAATGCATCACTCTAAAAAGTGTGAACACTACAACCTTCATGGCATAAACATAATCACGTCCAAGGAGCAGATTGAAATATAAAGGACCTTGAACCACCATAATGTCAATACAGACAGTTTTCCCTCCTAATGTAATAGGAAAATGAGGAAGGATCCCTAAAGGTGCAATAGGCCTGCGATTAAAATCCAGTATTCGATCGGTGGCTGGCACAAGATGAGGAGAACCTAAAGCTAGCCAAGCAGTTGAGGATAAAATACTAACAGAAGCCCCTTCATCAACAATAGTGCAAAGCATTTGCCTAGCGGTAACGTTCACAACTATCTAGAAAGGAACACTCGAATGAAGATGAGACTCTGTTATGTTACTCTAGTTAAAGGAAATAACCTCAATACTTGGAGAGGGTTCTGTTGAAAGAGACAAAATTTCCTCTTATCGAGAATAATTAGAACGGAGCATGAAAACTTTAGCAAGATTTAGTTCATTCTCTACTAGAAGAGAAGAACAAGATGAAGATTTGGTCAAATCAACTACTCTAGTATTAACACTCTTTGATAAAAGAGTGGGATCGGGCGGAGATGACATCGACTCAACCACTTTAACTTCACTCTTCAAAGGAAGAGTGGGATTAACCATGGATGAATCTGAATTGACCACTTGGAATTCGCTCTTGGAAGGAAGAGTGGGATTGACCGCGGATGAAACCGAATCGACCACTTGGTCAACTAGTGGGGGTTTAGGAGACAACTTATGATAACCTGTTGGAAGCTGTTGACAAGAAACAATAATATCTTCCAACAACTTAGAAGCTTCATCCATATGAGGAAAAAGGTAAGCACGGTGCATATCCTTACATAAAAAGCAAGGATACCTGACTTTTCCCTTTCAACTCTTAAGAAAAGAGTCATTGGTTGATGGGGCGTCATCAGCATGACGATCAAAGACTAATGACATGGGTTTTTTAGACGACACTTCTGACACAAGGGAAAGAGCATGGAAATCCTTGAGAAGGTGATTACCCTTACAAAGAATGCAAGGGAATTTGGGCTTACATGGTTCAGAAACAAGTACATCAATACTCCCAGCATGATGACCAATGGCTGGTGGGCTTCAAACTAAGCCTTCCTTTTCATCTTCTTCTTACCCTCTTGTTACAGCTGATTTTACCACACATGGTAGATCACGCATTTATGGCCTTCCCTGTCCCTCAGCAGACTCTTTGGATGCCATTGACTATTTTTGTACCTTTGACGTTTCCAAGATCATCCCTAAAAACACCTGTTATTGGCTATATGTGATTTTTAAACCCTTTCTCATGGATATAACCCTTAAACCCGCGTACATCAGGATGTGTGCAAAAGGCCAAATATTTTGGAGTTTTCCTTGATGTGGATCTGAGTCACTTGTCTCTTGGCCTTCCATATGCCTCGAGATCGCTCGGATTTGACCTTCCATTACCCCATTGAATCACTATATAAGGAACCCTTTGGATACATTGAAGGGGAGGAATTGAAGAGCAAGAAAACTATAGTCCATTGTTGCCATAGCTTATACTTGAGTCTGCATCCCTTTGTCCCTTGGAGCACTTGGTGTTCTTCCCAAGCTTTCCTTTGTTTGTGAGCTTGCTATTGAGATATGGAGGATTGAGGGAGGCCTAGGTGGTGGACTCAGTTTCTCCGGTTCGCAGACGTGTCGACAGAGGTTGTCATTCTGGTAGTCTCTGATTTATATTAATAGAAATATCTTTTCCTGTCCAATGATGTGCATTTAAATGAATATTGAATCCATGGATGCTTTTAATTGCTTATACATTATTGATTATATATGCTAGAGTAGGTCTAACACCATTATATAGCATGCTTGTCTTGTTTGCTAATTGTTGAGAGAGAAAATTGTTAACACAAGCGAGATTAGAAAAGCGCAACAGAGATCTACATCAACCATCCAAAATAAGGTATGTTTTGAGATCCTTTAGTGTTAGATGTTTTATTTCTCTTGCATATTGGGAAGGGATTAATTTCTGCAGTTACTCTGTCTATTGTGGTACACCCCAAGCCATAGGAAGTTTTCTCCGTAACAGAATTGGTGACCGTACTAGGGAGTTCCTCGTCATTTCCTTTGGGGGTTTTGTCGGCATTCAATGTTCTTGAACTGCTTTGATTTCTCTGTTTCTGAGTCAGGTCTGGGGGCATGTTTTCCTAGTAGTGTCTTATAGGAGTAAATTGTGTTTCATATTGTCCATTTACCTTCTTTTTATCTCTTTTTCTCCTTATACGTGGTTTTTTCCTTCACAGTCGCCTTGGTTGTAACTAAGTAGCACCAGAGATATTTCCAGGATTGCATTCGTATTTGGGGGCTCTTTTGAGACTTTTGGGCTTTGCTACCCTTCCAATATGGTCAATACCTCCTATGACCGTCCACCTGAGTACTGATTATATTGAGGTGACCTTAGTTGCCTTACCTAGGTTATCGAGGGGGTACTTCGCAGAGGTTATTCTGTAGGTGTCCTGGCCAGGTAGGTGTCGGACAGCACAGTCGCTATATGCGTTGAAGTTGAGGGCCACTATACTTGGTTACAAACCTCCACTTGTTGTGTATGGGAGTCTCAATCCTCTCCTAGGTGAGACATACCTGCTTGATTTAGGAGCTCACATATCCTACCCTTGTTTGCTTGTGATTTGGATTTACATTTTCTAGGTGTATGCACTGTGCATGCTAGTTTGACTAGGGTTTGCGTAATTAGATTAAGTCTTTTCATTTTTTGAGTCATTGTGGATTCGGGCGCGATGCTTTTTTGTTTTCATCGTTTAGCAGGACTTCTGCCTTCCATGTATCCTCCTCCTTTGGGAGAGAGAAATAGACAGTCTGGGTGGACTACTTCTCACTTTAATTCACACACTATGGGATATCATGAGGATGAGATTCCAGAGATGTCCTCTCCACCTCACGACATTGGGGAGGAATATCCTACTCCCATATATGATCCTTCACTAGAAATACCTTCACATTTTGGTTATGATCCCTCATTCACAGGTCGTTGGTATTGGTTACCAGGCAACAAGACTCATTATGAACCCACAAGCACTAGTCATGTTCGTTATGGCATGTCTGATATCACTACACCCGATCCGGCACATCATGTCGAGTCGGAATTTGAACCTAGTACTACGCCTGGGGGCACTCCTATTCCTTTCCATGTGGAGAGATTTGGGAGCACTAGTCACATTACACCTTCCATCACAGTAGTGGAAGCAACCTCACATGTTCTTCCTAGACCTAGTGTTAGTAATCATATGAGGATACCAGAACCGAGACGAGTGACCATTGGGAACACCACTTACATCCCTTCACATGTCCATTCATCCTTGAACCCTACTTGTTTGAATGTGTTTTTGACAACCCTTCCTCCCCCTCATTCACGTGGTCCTTCGGACCGGAATATCACTACTAGCCATGTTCGTACTGCGACTGCTCGCACGATAGTATCTCAGAGTCAAGTACCTCCTGTTATTTTGGGAGGTCATATCCTTGTTTCTGGATCATCTTATGGTCCATCTCAAGGAGTTCCCCATATCCCTAACTATGGACATTCTCATGGGACATCCCATGGGACATCTGATGGAGCTTCTCATGGACAGCCTTATGGACTGCAGTATGGACAGAACTATTAAACCTATGGGTATAGGTATCAACAACATACTTCCTCTTCCAATTATGGCTTTGTAGCACTGCATAATCAATGTACCCCACATAACAATGCTTCCATGCAGCCCTATATGGGTCAAATGGGAGGAGGTTATTATGGCCAAGGCCATGGTATTTATAGCAATCAGTCTTACATGAACCAGAACTATTAGGGAGTGTGGCATAGACCGGCTCAACCTAGGATCCCTTTCCTCGCAACATTGAACTTACCTGAATTATTCAGAGTTATGCACAATCCGGTATCTCATGACCCGGCCTGGCCATTCGTCCCTAATAAGCTTCCTTCGGACATTCCCAGGTTCGAGGGTAAAGATGGAGAAGATCCTAGTGAGCATCTCACTACTTTTCACCTTTGGTGCTCTTCCAATTCCTTATATGAGGATTCAATCCGTTTGAGGCTATTTCAACGCACCCTCACTAGGCCTACAGTGAAATGGTATATAGAGTTACCTAGGGGGGCATTTGTTTTATTTGATGACCTTGTCATGAATTTCTTCAATCACTTTCAGCTACCCATACATTACGACGTTGGTACTAAACTCTTGTCAACATTTCGACAAGACAAAGCCACACATATCTCAGATCATATTCAAGAGTGGTGTAGACGAAAGCGGTTGATTAAAGCCTTTATACCACCAAAATTTCTCCTTGAGTGGTTCCTCAAGTCGTTGTTACCTTACATCGCGAAGGATGTTTCTACATTCGGAGTCCAAAATGAGGAACAAGCAATCTTTAGGGCACAAGAGTTTTATTTGACCTACGCTCAATCCAGACTTTTGTATGAGATTATACCTAATGCTTCGTGATCTATTCTCGATCCCAAGATCAAGCCTGGGCCACATGCCGATGGAATTGTGGGCTGTACAAGTACCAAACCTATGGATTCGGTTGTGAAACAAGTGAGCCAATTGTCGATTAATCAATCCACGTAGAGACAAGCCACAACTTCATCTCAACCTACCCAATCGGCGAGTGTAATTTCCATGCAATCGTCGGACCAGAAGGGTGACCAACAGCCTGGAAGCAATAAGAAAAAAGGGAAAATAATCACAAAGGTGGGAATAAGAACGATTATAATGACAAGAACGCTCGTAATGATTGGGGGGACAAGCAGACTAAACATAAGGTAAAGTTTCCTTGCAAGTTATGTAAGGAGGACCGCCTCACTCACTTGTTCCGTCATATGGAAGATGCCTCAAGGTTCATAGCATAGGGCCCAGCTGTGATAACTAATCCTTTACCCAACAATCAAAATATGAACTCGAGGACCATTAATCCTCATTGTGCATTGGGTGGAGATAAAAATCCACTAGAGGCCAATACTGGTCATGGTTGCTTCAACATGGTGAGCGCTACTAAGGTTGTGACTCATGCAAAGGATTATGGCTCGTGACAACTGGACCTTGGAAAGGAACCCACTCCACCCAAGAGCCCTTTGCGTATCGAAAAACCTATAGATAAACCTGAAGTTGCACCTCGCATTCCTAAGGGAGTCCTAAAGAGTTCAGGGCACAATCCTAATGCCAGAGCCACATAGAACTATTCCGTTGTTGAGGATTTGGGCCAAACTCCTTGTGCGAAGTCCGTGCTTGAAGTACTTCAGACTTGTCCTTCATAGAGGAGAGACTTTCTTTCTGCTCTTGGGGTTAATGATGATAACTCTTCTTCCGTTATCAAATTTGAAACCATGGGAATATAGCCTCGCTTGCCTTACTATGTGTCTCTTTTGATTCATGTAGAGTGTCTTAATATGACTGTCAAATGCACTGTTATTGATGAAGGTGCTACTGCTTCTGTGATGTCTTTGTCATGTTGAAAGGGTTTGGTTTCTCCCGAGTTGTCTCAATCCGCTACTATTTTGACAACTTTTGACGGTAGATCATTTTGGCTGCACGATATTCTTCCTTCTCTTAAGGTCCAATTGGGAGGGAATATCATTGCGATCGAGGTCGAGGTGGTTGATGCACCCCTTAACTAAAAAATTTTGCTGGGACAGAATTGGATGTATCATGTATGCAAGCCATAGCCTCTTCTCTATTTCGAGTGGTATGCTTTCCATTTAATAGGAAGATTTTTATGATTGATCAAATGACATTTTGTAATCTGAGTGTCAATGCATCATCAAGAACGTCCATCCCTATTATCAATCATCCTCAGCCGGCAACTGGGAGAGTGGGTGTGGGTATCTATCTGTCTCTTATGGGAACCTATAGCTATCATGCGCCCATTCTTATGATCGGATCTAGTTTTGGTGGGGCTTCATCCTCATTTAATTCGGTTTCTTTTTGCACTACCCATATGGAAGATCCTTGGATTCTTCCTTCACCGAGTCCTTCGATTGGACCTATCAAAACAGATGTGCCGTTTCCTGCAATGATGATAGAAAATCAAGCAAATCTTGATCAAGTTGCAGAGCCTAGTCCTTCCTCTTTGAGGACGGAGGAGGAGGACTTGTATGTGCTACCTGCATGGGCAGTTGAGTCCTCTCACACACATGATTTACTCAACGATGTTTTTCCATCGAACGAAGCCATTATTGAGGCCATGTCTGGGGTTGAGCCACCTTGGGAAGAATTACATCATTGATCATATTTTCTTCCTGAACTTGACCATATGGAGCGTGATGCATTTAGGGAGATTCTTAGCGAGAATATTGTTAGTCCCATGGTTCCATTGAGCTCTCTTGGTCAGATGGTCGATGGGAACATGGAGAATTTATCACCTACTATTCCTATCAATATTTCTTGTGATCCTAGCAAAGTTGAGAACGTCTACATTAGGGAGAGTTGTTCCCCTGATGAGATCAAGGAGTATACCGATCTATTTAAATATTTTCATGACATATTTGCTTGGTCATATGAGGAAATGCCAGGTATTGACCCTCGTATTGTCAAACATGAGATCAAGTCCTATCTAAATACGAAGTTGGTTCGACAACGTTTGCATGCGGTGAATCTTGGAAAAGCACCTGCCATTAAGGCTAATATAGAGAAAATGTTAAAATATGGTTTTATCTATCCCATTCCCTTGGCAGAGTGGGTTTCAAATCCCGTTCCGGTTGATAAGAAGCAGTGAGATATCTTTATATGCATTGATTTCCATGATTTAAATCGTGCTTGTCCTAAGGATAATTTTCCCACACCATTTATTGATCAGATTTTGGATAAGTGTGTGGGAAGTGAGGTATTCTCCTTCATGGATGGTTTTTCCAGATATAATCAGATTCATATCAAACCCGAGGATCAACATAATACTGCATTTATTTTTCCTTGGGGTAATTTTGCATATTAGAAGATGCCTTTCGTCCTTAAAAATGCTGGAGCTACATTTCAGCGGCCTATGACCTTAATTTTCCATGACCTCAAAATGATTATCGAAGTGTATCTAGATGACCTTGCTACTCATTCTTGTTTGAGAGTGCGTCATCCATACCATTTGAGGTTAGTGTTAGAAATATGCCATCATTACCAGGTTTGGTTAAATCCTCATAAGTGCATCTTTTGCGTGACTGTTGGTCGCTTTCTAGGGTTCATCGTATCTAGGGAGGGTATAAGAGTCGATCCCTTAAAGCTTGAGGAAATACTTCAATTGTCTCCCCCGCATAGTATTAGACACCTTCAATGTTTGCAAGGCATGGCAAATTTCTTGTGGAGATTCGTAGTTAATTTTTCCAACTTCACTAAAGGACTTATGCATCTATTAAAGAAGGACACTCCTTTTTGCTGGGATGAGTGAGCCTATGAGTCCTTTGATGCTCTTAAGTAAGCCTTAGCTTCGGCCCCTGTGCTTATTCCACCTGACTATAGCCGTGATTTCTTGATTTATGTGGCCGCGTCCATGGAGACGGTTGGTATGGTTTTGGTTCAGGAGGATGAGGAGCTCCATGAGCATGTCATATATTATTTGAGCCAAAACCTTATTGATGCAGAAATCCATTATTGCCATGTGGAGAAACTTGCCTTGGCCACCGTTCATGTGGTTCAGAGATTGAGACATTACATTCTCCTTCGTCGGACCTTGGTTGTAGCTCATATCAATCTGTTTCAGTTCATCCTCACTAGAAGGATGATTGGGAGAAAATACAATAAATGGATTGTTATTTTGCAAGAGTTCGATCTCGAATTCATTTCGACGAAATCAAAGAAATCATTGATCTTTGCAGAGCTCATGATTTTCCAATTTTGGAGGAGGAAGAGGTTTATGAGGATACATTTGTCGATGAGAATATTTTCCTTATCTCAACTTTGGATCCGTGGTACAGGGATATCATTGTATATTTGCAAATGTTGAAGGTCCCTACTCACCTTTCATGGTATGAGCGACGACGATTACGTCATGTAGCTAAGAACTACCTTATAGTGGATAACACTTTGTACCACCATGGGGTAGATTCCATTTTACGTCGTTGTTTAACTCATGATGAGGCTGAGGTTGTGTTGAATGATTACCACGGAGGGGCGTGTGGTGGTCATTTATCTGGGATTTTTACAGCCCAAAAAATCTTGAGAGAAGGATATTTTTGCTGTCGTTCTTCAAATATTGTGTTAATCTGGTCAAAAAGTGTCACCCTTACCAGGTGTTTGCATGCAATATGCACTCACATCCAACCCCGTTACATCCTATTGTCACCTCTAGTCCCTTCACCAAGTGGCAGCTTGAATTTATGAATTGCAACCCAGCTTCGGCTAGGGGGCATCATCACATTATAGTGGCTATCGATTATTTCATGAAATGGGTAGAGGCTATGCCCACGGATAAATCTGATGGTGAGACAGCCGCACATTTCATTTTCAACCAAATTATTACTCGGTTCAGCATTCCAAAAGAGCTTGTCACTGACCATGGTAGGCACTTTAGAATAAAACGATGGAAGAGTTGGCTTCAAAGTTAGGGTATAAGTAGGAGCACTCCTCTTCTTATTACCCTCAGGCGAATGGATAGGTTGAAGCAGTGAATAAATCACTTAAGTCCATTATCCAACAAACCATCGCACAAAGCAAGACAAATTGGAATATCATGTTATATCCTAATTTGTGGGCCTATAGAACCGCGGTTAAGACTGCCACCGGTTTCTCTCCATATCAGCTTGTACATGGGGTGGAGTCTGTCTTACCGGTTGAATACAAAATCCCTTCTCTGAAGCTAGCTATAGATATTTTACCAGACACTTCCACATTGGAAGAATGTTTGGTCCACTTAGAGTAGCTTGATGAGCAGTACTGATATGCCTTAGTGGCTCTAGAAGTAAATAAGCATCGCGTCAAGGTCCAATATGACAAGTCTGTCCATCCGAGGAAGTTTAGTGAAGGTGATTTGGTCCTTTTGTGGGATCAAGCTAAAGAACACTTGGGGACAGGGAAGTTTAATCCCATGTGGCATGGTCCTTATGTGGTCAAACTTGTGTTAGAGAAGGGAACCTATGAGCTAGTGGATTATGAAGGGACAACCTTGGCAGAGCCTAGAAATGGGATCTATCTTAAAAAATAATATGCATGATCTTTAGCCAGGGTTTATTATTGTATATTATTGTACATTTTTTGAATTGCATAGTTAGGTTTTCTTATGGTGATCGGGTTTGAAAATTAGCTTTCGTTTCTTATGGCAGACATCGATGGAGTCTTCCATTTACATAGGATTCACCGATGGTGCTAGACGTCACACTCAAAACTCAGCTTCGGCTGCTTGGGTGATTTATACTCCTACGGGTCAAGTATTGTCTTCAGGAGGCATATTTTTACGGAATTCTTTGAAAAATGTTGCTGAATATAGTGCCATTATTGAGTTATTGTGTGATGCCATTTCACATGGTGTTCTCTCTCTTGAGGTACGTCTTGATTTAGATTTAGTGGTTTCACAGCTTAATGGCTCGTATCGTATTAGGGATTCGATATTATTATGAAGATTCTTACGTGTGATATTGCTAGAATGACAATTTGAGAATATAACATACATTCATGTTCCAAGAATTTTTAATCAAGTTGCTGACTCATATACTAACTATGTGTTAGATTGGCATTTGTTTCATAGACCATAAGCATATCAGAAACACACATTTTTGTACACATGTAAATAAATAAAATCGATCATCATAAAATTTTTTTCATTAACATCCAAAAAGTGACGTCATAATACATAAGTGTCACAATACAAAATTGGGGCTTCCGAGCCACCAAAATATAATACACAGTTGTACAAAAAGGAATACTCTCAAGTCTCTAAGCCTGAGGAGGAGGAGGGGGGTTTTGATCGTGGTAGCACACTATGGATCTAGCTAGCCGTCGAAATAATCAAACCCATGCCCGTGGTACACCAACCACCTGGCACTGCATGGCCTCAGGAAAGTCCTCAACTTGCGCCATGGGTACCCTATGTGTCAAGCATACGAAGTTTGTGTGAATGCTTTGGAGCATCTGCACCCATGATATCGTCTCCTATTCCCCTCCATCTATGATGAGGGAAACCATCTGGTCATCGTGGTCCAACATATGCATACACATGAAATATTTTCACTATGTGTCATCACACCAAAACATGTCTTTTGAGTCAATATATCAAAAAAAAAATGAATAATTCAAAAAACTTAAAAAGTGGGTTTGGGATTCGTTACCTATGTCTCCACATGCCGCTCCTAGTGGTAGGGGCATGTCCATATCTCCACAGAATTCTATCCCTACATAGGGGTAGTCATCGATGGCAATGATCTGCCTCCACCACCATGGAAATAAGTCTGTTGGGTAGGGGTTAGCCACCCTACCTCCACCTAGTCTGCGCATAACATTTTCCCAACGTCGTTAGGCTGGATCTCAAACTCTGTGTGGAGGAATGTCCACTCTAGGTATTAGCCCTGGTACCCACTCAAAGAAGAACGTGCTCAATATGCTGTCGAAACTGAATTTCTGCACCCTTCCCATTTTGCATTCACTGAGCTCATGTTTCATGTTGCTCAATAGCGCAGTGCTCCATTCATACACTTTGGATCTCATACACTCCACCGTATAGAACATCAGTGGCCGAGAGGCCTAGTGGAGTGAAGCTAATCCGGCTATCCTGCCTAATGCCAATAGTATGGCCTTCAGTCCCAGAACCTAGATAGACTTTGTCGGGATTTGACTCCCAACCTTTTCCATGTCTGAAAAGTAGTACATTGCAATGTACTCATCAATAGTCAATCCACCTCTTGGCTCCAGAGATCGTAGACTTACCACCTCTCCTCGTCGGGATAAACTAGTGATAAACTCTATGTCCTCAACTTCTATGTTGAGTGACATCCCATCTATGTGAAAAGTATTAGATTCTGGATCCCAGTAATCTACTCATAGTTGGAGGAGTCTTGGTTTTTCCCTTAGGCTACCAAGACACCAAAACTTATGCAAACCACATGCCTGCAATGCATGACCTCTTCCACATCAAGACACCAAGATCACCTTGCACGACCTCTTCCACATCACCATGTTCTCTCTCTCTCCACTCTAACACCATCCTACACAAAAAACAAGAGTTTTGATTATCATTTTCCCTTGAAAATATCCTTTGCAACCTCATACACAACTTTTTGCAAAACAACCGTGTATGTACACGGGTTTGGGTGCTTTTTCCACATATGGCAATCCCTATACGCTAAAAAAACCTCGATACCTACGTGGGACAAAATGCACAACTTGGGATGGCCTAAAAAATTAATTGGACCATGAAAACTTAAAAAATTTGCATGAAATAGGAAGAGGAGGACATTAAGAGTTACCTGGATCAAACGGTGTCAAATTTCGTTGGACGATGCTCTCGGAATTTGCATTGGAAGTTTTGAGCTCAAATGGGTAAAAATTTCAAATGATATGGAATTTTTAAATTTTTTTACTATTTATAGAAATTTTTTACCCACTTTCTATAGTTTTGACCATTTCTGACTATTTTGGACCGGTTTGAACTAATTTGATGATGTAGGAGTCCGTTTTGAGCGCGGTTTGACCGTGGTTTTGACCCGTTCGTGCCTATTTCAGGTATTATGTGTAAACTAGCATATAGGTTAGGTTTCACATCCATTTGTACTTTGCATGACCTTATTACCATTTCATTATAACCTTATGTACGAACCCATTCTATCTTGTCACAGGACCTTCTTGTTGCTTTTAGAAGTGACATGATGTGAATGGTAGAGCTTGACCATACATGGTTACTCTAGTTAGATCATGTTTTTCATTTGGTGCCCATGCCAACATTTTTCCTTTAGGGTGTGGGAGTCCTTTGTATAGTACCGCCATGACTTTGCGCAAGAGCCTCATACTCCTCTTGATCTTTTTGCTGGCCTTTTCCCCTGGACTCCCTTATGTCAAGTTGTAATTGCATTATCATGAGTTTTTCTTGCCTTATTGAGACTTATACCGTCTTCCTTGACTTGAATTATTAGCCATATAGTCCGATCTTGTCTCATGTCTAGCCAAGAAGAGCCATTTTATATAACTTTTGCAGCTTGATTCCCCATTTTTACCAGGAGGGTACTTTTCCCCGAGTGTCGTTATGCTACACATGTTTTCTTGCAATGAGAATAGGTATGTTCCACTGCTTGGAACTAGTTTGTTTACCCCTTGACACTCGTCTCCTCCTAGACTTGTAACTATAAAGCACTTTTATTCTTTTTCAATATTTTCAAAATATTTGAAAAAGTCCAAAAAAAATAAAAAAAACCAAAAATCCGGACAGGAAAATATGTTATCTTTTGCAGCAGTCGAGTCATGTCGCCTTTGAACAGATCACTGTATATCACATCCATTTGTTGGGTTAAAAGTTTGACTTTAGGAGCTGTACTCGTTTCTCTATGTTTATCTCCATTGACTGGTTAAGCTTCCAGTCCGTATGAAGCCTCTCTCGATGCCTCATGTGTCGCAGAGGTCCTAGTTTTGTATATTGAGTCTATGCTTCCTACATTCAGTCACCATTCACCTTTATGCTCTTGTTCAAAGGAAGTTGAAGCATGAGTCGGCCATTCCTCAGTTTTCTTGATGTTGCATTTCGGCCATTCTTGGTACTATTACTAGTTAGTGCACATCTTGTTTGAGTCCTTCCACATTATACAGTGTTGCTGAGTACCTCGTGTTGGATGATGGGGGATGCCTTAATGCCCTCCTTCCATCAGATTTCATCCAATTGAATTCAGATCATTTATTCTGGGATAGGAGTCTAGAGTCATTTAAGTGCCTTGAGACTTACAGTCATCAGTGGTAGGTTCTCTCGCCATTGATAGTTTTGGGAATACATCAATGTCCCCTGATTGATGGATTGTTTCAAGTGTTCGACCTCAACACATTTATTCGCACTTGTTAGATTGCACTCTAGTACCTTGATTCCCATTTTTATTATCAGTGGGTGATCTCGCATCTGTTAACGGTATACATCAATGACTGGTAATCAAATGATGGACTACTATGTTCGAACTCGACACCTCTATTCACATAGTAGGACATGTACTTGTAGCGGATTGTGTAGAAAAATTTCCAGATTGGTGGCATTTATGATATGCTACCTCCTTGATCATGCCAGTGTTCATGAGATTTCAGCTCTCAAGACTTGATTCCAGTGTATGTCAAATATATTTAGCTTTCATGGAGATCATGATCCTTTGTATATCTTCATCATGGAGATTCTGATCTATCTATATTGTATGTTGCGATGACCACACATGTCATATTTTGTATCATGCCTATTCATGGCCATTGTACTCTTATGTATCCGGGACTGCTGTATGTACTGGCAGTCATATGCAAAGATATTTGTACTATATTGTTGGATGGATGGTTCTTCCAGCTGGTTCTTCATTACTCCACTTATGGGATGGACTTATAATGTATTTTGGCCATCATATCACCGCGCTGACCTCACACATTAGGGGGCATCTGTTACAACTGATTTTACCGCACATGGTAGATCAAACATTTATGGCCTTCCCTGTCCCTCGGTAGACTCTTTGGACCCCATGGACTATTTTTGTACCTTTGATGTTTCCAAGATCATCCCTAAAAACACATGTTATTGGCTATACGCAACTTTTAAACCCTTTCTCACGTATACACGCGGATATAACCCTTAAACCTGCGTACATCTGGATGTGTGCAAAAGGACAAATATTTTGGAGTTTTCCTTGATGTGGATCCAAGTCACTTGTCTCTTGGCCTTCCATATGCCTCGATATCACTCATATTTTACCTTCCATTACCCCATTGAAGCACTATATAAGGAACCCTTTGGATACATTGAAGGGGAGGAATTGAAGAGAAAGAAAACTATAGTCCATTGTTGCCGTAGCTTATACTTGAGTCTGCATCCCTTTGTCCCTTGGAGCACTTGGTTTTCTTCCCAATATTGACTTTGTTTGTGAGATTACTGTCGAGAGATGGAGGATTGAGGTGGTGGAGGCCCAGGTGGAGGACTTAGTTTCTCTGGTTCGCAGACGTGTCGACAGAGGTTATCATTCATGTAGTCTCTGATTTATATTAATAGAAATATCTTTTCCTGTCCAATGATGTGCATTTAAATGAATATTGAATCCATGGATGCTTTTAATTTCTTATACATTATTGATTATATATGCTAGAGTAGGTATAACACCATTATATAGCATGCTTGTCTTGTTTGTTGATTGTTGAGAGAGAAAATTGTTAACACAAGCAGTATTGGAAAAGCTCAATGGGGATCTACATCAACCATCCGGAATAAGGTATGTTTTGAGATCCTTTAGTGTTAGATGTTTTATTTCTCTTGCATATTGGGAAGGGATTGATTTTTGTGGTTACTCTATCTGTTGTGGTACACCCCAAGCCATATGAAGTTTTCTCTGTAACACCGCCCGTTTACTAACATTAGAGTTTTCAACAGGTGAAGAGGAAGAAAGGGAATTCGATTCAACATTAAATGAAGAAGGAGAAGAATTAACATAATATTGATGCTCATGTGTTAAAGGACCAGTATCCAATACAAAGGATGTATTTGGTATGATAGGATTGGATAATAACCATACAGGTAATCCTATATTCAATCCAAGAAGGTTCAAAGTGGCCATGAAGGGAGGACCAACAACCCCACAAGGGGGAGAAACAAAAGACATTCCCTGAAAAGGGGTCTCTTGACTGGTGGTACCAGGAAAGTATCCCATATCTAAACTCTCTAAGAATCTCTAAAGTACCACACAAAACAAACACTATTCAATTCTAAAAGAAACAAGAAAACTGTGTGAATAGGAGTGGATGAATGGTCAGGATCCTCACAGGATTATCAAGGCTTCACAACTCATTATATAATGCAAGGTCCAATAGTAAAATGCGGCAAGTAGGATCAACCATCCCTCACTTGAATACCCGACTACCTATACGACATGTGCGTAGTAATCTCCCCGAGTGTTGTTCTCGGTGTATTGTGATTCCAAGACGGCCAAAATGTTAACTCAGTTGGTCACATGAATCCTAAGAGGGTCTTCCAATATACACTAGGTATAGGAGAGCTCAAGTTCGTAGTGGTGTTGTCTGATGCACAACCATTCAAAAGGGGCCCTCCAATATACAATTGAGTACGTGAAGTACTTTTCAATATACCTCAAGGGTATGTGAAATGTTGTTCGATATATTGACGGTACGGGGAGGAACTACTCAGTCCCCGAAATGCAGTGCAGGCTGTTGGAGCAGGGTCCCGGAGCTACAGGAAAAGCTGCCATTTTGGCGGATAGACAGTTTGGAGAAGACGAAGAGATAAGGTGAAGCTACGACGTCGTAGCATGTTTCTAGCTGCAGAGCAGAGGCAGAAACCATGACAATTGAAACAGAGAAGTCAAAGAAGATGACAGTACCTGAGCAGCCGAGAAGAGAGAGCTCAACCACTGCATTGAAGGCAGCGGCGAAGATAGGAGGGCTCAACTACCCTCATAAAGGAAAAGGAGCAACGAGGCCGAGGTATTGAAGACAAAGGATAGAAGACGGGAAGTGGTTCATAGTACCCATGGTCGGTGTCGGGAAGCATGGAAGACTACAGAGAGCAGTGGTGTGACGAAAAGCGGCTACCCCAAGTACAGATACACCGACTGTCACTAGTTAGGGTTTGAGTTACTGTTGGGACAGGACCACAGTGTTGTAATGGTGAGACCTTTGGGATGCCTATAAAAGGATGGATTTTGTATTGTAAAAGGTTGGCATTTTGGGCATTTTAGGCCATCCAGCTAGTCAGATCATCAGTAGTCTGTTAGCTTACTGTTATTTTGCATTGTAACAATCCACAGGGATTGATAGAGAGAGAGAGAGAGAGTGAGAGAATGAGTATATTGTAAGAAGGAAATATAGAGAAGAGATCTAGGAGAGAAGGGCTCCAAGCTGAGTGCGGAGTTACCCAGAAGATCTCTAGCTGCATATGCGGTGCAGTAGAACTATGTACCTCTCTCAAGTTATAATATAGAAACACAGTTCTGTGGACGTAACTTCCATCTTGGAAGTGAACCACGTAAAACCAGAGTGTTATGTGCTTGATTCATGTGATTGTATTTACTTGTTCTATCTGTCATTCATTATATGAACTTTGGTTACAGTAAATGTATGTATGTGTATGTTATTCAGTTCATAGCATAATAACAGGATAAATGCAAGTTGAAGTATTTAAGCATTCTGTATAAGAGCCTGTCTGAGTTTCCCTTAAGACAGTTAAGAGTCACAGTATAAAATATCTTTGCGCATTGTGTCCGGTGAGTTAACACCAGTAAGATAAGTACGCTGAGTCGTAGCGATAGGATATCGCACCAGCAGAGGAGCTGCGGTGCGCGATACCATGGGTTGAGAGCAAGCATAGGACCGAGTTAGGTGTTGCCCCGGGTGAGATGACGCGATAGAGATTGGAGTCATTGAGATAAAGAGGAAACTGCGCATTGCATCGCAGAGAGGAAAGAGTGGTCTCGTGAGTTAAGAAGAGTTGCGAGACGCACACAAGATGCCATACAGAACCTGGTCGAGACACTTGAGTCCTCGACCAACCCATTAGGATCACTTCGGGTGAGACTTCAGGCCACTCCGCGGTCTGTCGCCGAAAGGGCCAGTGAGCTAGGGGTGTTGTTGGTTCATTATAGTAAACCCGGGTCTGACCACACGACCAACAAATGGTTTCGTTGCCGGTTTTGGACAAACTGAGCACAGATGTTCTGTTGGCATCCTACTAGAGACGAACTCAATGAGTAGGTTGTGTCTAACCAGGAAGAGTTTGTTGAACGAGAGAACAAGAGTCGTAGACTGAGTACAGAGGACTTGTTACAAAAACATATCGTTACACACCTGCATGCGATATTTTTTGCGACCCTTTACGACTGGTTATCAAAGTTGACTGATTATAACATATTCAAGAAGAAAAGAAACATCATCTGGACACCGGAGCTGATTTAGACCGTGAAGAACCTTGATGATCCCATTACGAGGACAGTAGACTTCTAGCTTGCGAGTGTGCTAGAAGGCTTCGTCACAGAGTTTGCAGTCGACCAGAGAAAAAGATTCAGCGAGGCTGAGCGGTACTTCTTCAAGGATATCGTGGTAAGTACCTAAAATCTTTAAACTTGTCCATTAAGATGCTATTATATGAAAAAGAAAGAATGGATCTAGTTTCAGATGAATAAGTAAAGATAGTAATGTCACAAGAGTTTGAAAGTGATTTTGATGACATTGGACGTACACGTAGTGGAAAGAAATACAAAGTAGATTTCAGATCTCCCATATTTGAAGACAGTTCAGATAGTACTAGACAACAGAATCATAACCATACAGACAAAATAGAAGGGGGTATCCCTTACCACCCTTATACCCCACAAAAACAGATCGGGACTCAGAGCAATCCCGTAGGAACTCCATCTAGTAGTTCCCAGACAGTACATACTACCGCTACATCACCTCCACCTACACCGCCGAGTGGTAGTAACACAGCAAATCAACATCCACCACATAGAAATAGAATGGGGTATGATATGAAGATACCTATCTTTAGGGGTACATGGGCAGAGGACCCAGAGTAGCATTGGTTTCTATGTGAAGCCGTGTGGACCATTAAAGCAATAAATGATGATAATAGTAAACTTGTATAGTTGGTCACCACATTGAGAGAACGAGCCTTAACATGGTATATGAAGTATACCTCAGCGGTTACCACAGCGGTACCCAGAACACTTGTCCAGGTCAGGACTGCCATGATTAAAGAGTTTAAGAAACCTAAGTCTGAGTCACAGTGCATTACAGAGCTTAAAGACATTAAACAATTACCTACAGAGTTAGTGTGGGACTTTAATCAGAAATTTAAAGCCCTTATAGACCAAGTCAGCTTTGAGTTTGTGCCAGAGCAGCATAAGGAATGGTTTATTGCAGTGCTGCTCCCCCACATCAGACTACCATTAATGCAGCAAAAACTCCAAACGTAGGATGACGCGTTGGAGATGGCGATGAAACTAGAGGCTTCACCTCTAGCTAAAACTAGCACGGGTATGACAAATATGCAAAACCAGTTGGCTAATCTCACAATACAAATGCATGAAATCAAGAAAGGGAAAGAGGTTGCGCAAGACATATGGTGCGTAAAGTGCAAAGCACAAGGCCATACTAAAGATAACTGTCTAGTATTTGTAGAATATCTAGCAACCGGGGCTCCTAACCCCTTACCACAGACCCATGGGCCGTGGTGTGAAATATGCAAAATAAGAGGACACCTACCCCACCAGTGCCCTCTACCTCAGAAGTATGTACAGACACCTAAGAACTTATACTGTGTCTTCTGTAAGTCAGTAGGCCATGATGAACATGATTGTTGAGCCTATGATCTCATGGTCGGAGCAAAGCAAGACCTATACAGAGTCCAATCAGAAACATAGGGTCAAGCAGCAGAACCACAACATGATCCGGCTTATGGTGGCCATGGAGGAGGATTCAGAGGACGAGGAGGATTCAGAGGCTTTGGCTGTGGAGAAGGCTTTAGCCGTGGTCATGGACCAGTCACTTGTTACAACTGTGGAGTTGTAGGACATTATGCTAGGGACTGTCAGAGCCCTACCACCACATGTAACTATTGTAAATCTTACGATCACGCTATAGAAGATTGTCCTACCTTGATAGCTAAGATCAGAGAACCTAAGCCAGCAGTACACTAGAACATCCAGTTTATTGTTGCTGAGCAGGAATAACCAGAACTAAGAGTCCACATTGTGACTCGCAGTGGTGTTTCCACCAATGAGACATCGCAGGTTACTGAAAAGACCACAGGTTAGGAGTGGGTGCGTAAAGCTCCTAACAAAGCAACACCACTTGACCTACAGAAGAAAAAACAGACATTTCAGGAAGCTAAGACTTTCTTTGATGACCCTATGCAATCAGGATCGTAGGTACCGCTGTTTAGGGGCGTACCATAGCAAGCACCTTGTGGCGTTAGCCCTGACCAGACATCGCAGGCTACCACATCGGGCGCTTGCAATGAAGATGAGTTGGAAGGAAGTGTACAATCCTTCCTGGGTAGTTGTTTAAAACTCGTGAGAAATGAGCAAGCTATTGGAGAACTTCAGCACATCATATATCAGTGTCATCCATCTTTTTCTATGAGCAGTGCACAGCGTGCTATTCATAGTATTAGGGGACACACAAGAACAGGAAGAGAGATGCGACTCACAGCACAGGTTGGAGAATTTGAAATGGACGAGGTCATCCTAGATCTAGGATCAGAGGTAAATGTTTTGAATAAGAAGACATGGGAAAATATGGGTATCCCTAAGTTAGTCAGATCGCCTATCCATCTCATATTAGCTAATCAACAGCGGGTATCACCCCTGGGTCGCTTATCGCAGGTGCCAGTTGACATTGATGGAGTTCGCAGCTCTGCGGACTTTGAAGTTATAGAAATTATGGGCGATAGTAAACCATATCTAGAACTGTTAGGCATTGATTGGGAGATCTGTAACATGGCCGTTATCGACTTAAAGAGAAGACAAATGACCTTTGAGGATGCACAGATCTGAGTCATCGCACCGTTGGATCCCCTTCAGGGTCCTAGATACATTGAACCTATCCGAGCAGAGGAAGAGGAACGTAACATGGACAGTCTCTATCAGATGACTATGAACCAGAGCGACTACATCAATCCAACCATAGAAGGGAACATTAGTTGGCAATGCGACAGTTCATGCGCATCGGATTCGGATGTTGGTCTAGAGAACTGGCAGAACAGACTTTACGAAGTCTCAGTGCACAAATGTACGTACATGACTAAGTCACTGTGATGGATTGGTGCAGATATCAATGATATTCCATCATTTCATGGTATAACAGACATCCAGGACTTTCTCATGCAGTTTTAACAACAAATCCCTCATGAGCAGAGGATTGCAGCTATGGACCTTACAGTACGAGCTACACCTGCAAGATGGCGGTATGCACATAAAGAGAATATCGCATCATGGGATGATCTTAAGAGGTTGATGGCGATTAGATTCTCTACCGACAGAGAGTATATCCAGCAGCGATACACAGGAGAAAGTGACCCCAGGACACACATTCAGATATGTGAACAGAATTGGTCGGACATTCCCGCGGAAGAATGGGTTCACCGATTCATTCACACTTTAGACCCAGTTCCACGGAACTGGTACACAGAGACTGAATTGCGCAAGGGAACGATTACATGGCCACTTCTAATAGACAACTTTCTACTCACCTTCGCTTTTGAATCTGAGTATCCAAATGTTGATCAGGCCCTAGATGTGATAAAGGTTAAGATGTTTGAGGATTGTACACTATCAGTACAGACTCAACCTGAGTGGGCCATCCAGTTAGAAGATGCGCTTGAGTGCTACAATTTTGCAACAGAACCAGAGGAGGAGGATGAGGATCCTCGCAACATCAACATTCCGGAGTCAGAAGGGACTCATGATGTTGATGGACCGAAGCTACAGACTCCAGAAATCATAGAGCCACTCAAGATTAAAAAGATCAATATTGGCACAGACACAGAACCAAATTTTGCCTCTATTGGAGACTACTGGACCGATGAAACAGTTGGACAGATTACAGACTTGTTACATGACTATTAGGACCTATTTCCCACTAAATTCACAAATATGAAGGGAATATTCGGAGACCTGGGAGTAATGAGGATACCATTGAAAGAGGATGCTAGACCAGTCAAGCAGCGTCCATATAGATTGAATCCGCACTACAAAGAAAAAGTTAAGGATGAGATCGATAAGATGCTAGCAGCAGGCATCATTGAGCCCATGGAAGAAAGTGAATGGGTTAGTCCCATGGTCATGCAAGAGAAGAAAACCAAAGGAGACATCAGGATCTGTGTCAACCTATGTAAACTCAATGACACATCGCTTCATGATCCATTTTCGACACCTTTCACTGATGAAGTATTAGACAATGTGGGAGGACAGGAGGTCTACTCCTTCACTGATGGCTTTTCAGGCTATCACCAGATCAAGATCCACCCAGAAGATCACCATAAGACCACGTTTGCAATAGAATGGGGCTCATTCCAGTATATGGTAATGCCCTTTGGTCTTAAGAATGCACCAGCTATCTTTTCTAGAGTAGTAGTTGATGTATTTAAAGAATACATCCATAAGTTCCTAGAAGTTTATTTCGATGATTGGACTGTATTTGGATTAATTAACAAGCACATAGGAGATTTAAGACTGATGTTAGAGAAATGTAGGCAGTACCAGATTTCTCTGAACTTGAAAAAATGTATATTCTGTGCACCATTTGGTATTTTGTTGGGTCACATTGTTTGCAGGAAAGGCTTGATGGTAGATCCCGCAAATATTGCCATCATTGTAAATCTTCCAACACCCAACTCAGTCAAACAATTGAGAACAGTACTTGGTCATACCGGGTACTACAGAAATTTCATCAAGGGATACGCAAAGATCACAACACCGATGGAAAAACTGTTAAAGAAAGATGTAAAATTCCTATGGAATGAGGAATTCCAGTAGAGTCTAAACACACTTAAAGAGAAGATGGTTACAGCACCCATCTTAGTATTCCCAGACTGGACTAAGCTATTTCATGTCCATGTGGATGCATCTGGCATCGCACTAGGGGTTGTTTTAATGCAACCAAGAGAAGGAGGTATCGATCATCCTATTGCATACTCCAGCAGAAAGTTGTCGACAGTAGAAAAGAACTACACCATGACAGAAAGAGAAGGCTTAGGTATGGTGTTCGCGCTACAGAAGTTCAGGCACTACTTGTTGGGTTCCTCGTTCAAGATGTTTACTGACCATTCCATATTTAAGTATCTGGTCAATAAGCCAGTGTTAGGGGGAAGAATCTACAAATGGTTACTCCTCTTTCAGGAGTATGATTTTGAAATCATTGTCAAACTAGGAAGATTGAATGCTGGACCTGACCATCTGTCGCAAATAGACTCAGGAGAAGAGCCAAGTAATCTAGAGGACAATTTTCCAGATGCGCAATTGTTTTCTATTCAGATCGCAGATGAGTACTATGCTGATATCATTCACTTTCTCACTATAGGAAGGGAACCTGAGGAGTTTACCAAGAATCAAAAGAGGAAGTTGGTTTTTAAAGCAGCAGACTTCACCTTGATCACAAGACAGCTATATAAGTTAGGTCCAGATGAAGTCCTACGCAGATGTGTGATGCTGCATGAAAAAGAGGCTATTATCAAAGAAGCACATTCAGGTACTGCAGGAGGTCATTTCGCTGGAAATCCAACTGCATAAAAAATCCTGACCACAGGATTATGGTGGCCTACGTTACATAAAGACGCTAAGGACTTTTGCAGATGTTGCAATATCTTCCAGAGGGTAGGAAAACCCTCACAGAGAGATGAAATGTCGCTGCGACCGCAGGTTACGTTGCGCGCATTTGAAAAATGGGCTATAGATTTTGTGGGTCCTATCAACCCATCGGGAAAATGAACTAGTGCGAGATATATCATCACTGGAACAGAGTACCTCACCAGGTGGGCAGAGGCCAAAGTAGTAAGAAACTGTGATGCTGCTACATCCGCACAGTTCATTTTTGAAAACATCATCACTAGATTTGGATGCCCAGTAATTTTTTTGAGCGATCAAGGCACACACTTCTTGAATCGCACCATTGAGGCCTTGACGGAAGAATTCCAGATGCAGCACTATAAGAGCACCCCCTACCACCCACAAGCTAATGGTATGATGGAGGCCTTTAACAAGATTTTAGAAAATGCTCTTACTAAGATATGCAATAGCCAAAGGAATGATTGGGACCTCAGAGTTAACGCTGTATTATGGGCATATAGGACTACATGAAAGAAACTTACAGGACACACACCTTTCAGCTTGGTGTATGGACAGGAGGCTGTTATACCTATGGAGTATATCCTTCCTAGTTTAAGAATTGCTCAGATCACTGAAATGGCTGATACAGACACGGTGCATGAGAGGCTAGCGCAGCTACTTACCTTAAAGGAAGACATATTCATCATTGGATTCCATCAGAAAGTGCAGAAGGCACGAGAAAAAGATTGGCATGACAGGCACATTAAGAGTAAGACTCTTCAGATTGGAGACCTAGTACTCCTCTATGACAGTAAATTTCTTAAGTTTCCAGGGAATTTCAAGACATATTGGTTGGAGCCATATTAGATACAGCAAGTCACAGAGGGAGGATCCGTTCAGCTCAGAAAACTAAATGGGGAGCTTCTTCCCACGATGATCAATGGAAGTAGGATTAAGCTTTATAGTGACATCCACTCCACCTCTCATCCCTAATTCAGAGTCACGGAAGGTGTAGATGTCCAGTGTAGTTGAAAGGAGGCATCGCACCAGGAATTAGTCTACACCGGCAGGTATTCTAAGTATAAGGAATCGCATAAGGACAGTTCAATTAAAAAAAAGAAAAAAAGAAAAAAAAATGACACGTGTAAGTTTGTTTTGAGCAAGTGATGCGGTGTGGCATCGCAACAGCGTGATGTTTCTCCATGCCACGTACCCAGTTTTGTAACGAGACAGAGGGCTAGTCAAGTCACCTTATGACAGGCAGTTAATGAGGAAATGACCGGTATACCTTACCGTAGATTTGGCACGGCATAATAAATTTTTCCAAATTTGGCAAATCTTCGACGAGACTAGCGCCTGCACACACACGTTTTGAGGAATATTGATCAGATTTCAGCATTTATTGAGGAACGGAATGACGGGTGTGGTCTCGTCCAAGCAATTAATATGACCGACGGGTTTATTCTAGATGACCGTTGCATCCGGGATTACTGCCTTCAGTATAAAAGCAGAAATTATTCATTCGGGACGGTTACTTTTGCAAAGAGCCGAGAGCTATAGAGTGCAGTCTTAAGTTTCCCCTGTCTAGAACTAATTTCAGTTACAGAGTGTTGTGATTTCCAGAGTTTGCAGCCATTACCAATCCAAAGTATAACACTCAGTGGGTTCTGTCGGAGGACGAACCTCTAGAAGCGATTTTGGAAAGATTCGAGCGTGGAGGCCTTACATCTACTATGACCACGCCAAGTTCATCACAGACCGGACAGCGAGCAAGGATGAGGAGCCAAACTCACATAAGAGAAGAATCCAGTCCGAAGCTGGATGAAGAAGTTCATAATGCAACAAACTACATCATACCATGAGTTCGTGGTGCACTAGAGGTAAAAATTCCCAAGAGTGGTAAGTTTCCTGTTCCTATTCCACAGATTGATTCTTGAGTAAAGGAGGATGGAGATCTATTAGGCTATGCCGCTGTTTCTAAATTTGTAGATTATAACCTGGGCGATAGTAAGACATACCCTCACTTCCAGCCAAATCAGTACCTTACAATTCAGAAGAACCCAAGGATAGGCACAGATGAATATGTTCCCATGGCACATGTCCAGCTTCTTGAGCGCTCAGGCCTGCTCAATCTGTTAAGAATACCACATTTTGGACGTGGCACAGAGGTTAATGGCGTGTTGCGCATATTACTATCATGCATACATGGGCGTTACCTCTGGTTTGGTCACAAGGTTGACCTAAACATCGACCTGATACACCGCATTAACGGCCTGTCCAAGACTGGTCAAGTCCCAAAGACAAATATAACAGGAAAAACCAAGGACTCCACGCTATCACCAACCTTAGTCACCAAGTATAAACTGCAGCGAGGAGGTAGGGCTTACAACATTGCAAGCTTAACAGATGATACCCTTATATTTACAGCTAGTATGCTTGCAGGTAGACTATTAACCAAGGTTCACCCTAAGGAAGTCACAGGATCAGTAATTAACCTGGCCATACAAGTTGTAGAGGGGGAACAGTTCAATTGGTCTTTATTTTTGTTAAATATGTTTTAGCAAGATTGTTTGCAAGCTCAGGATGAGGCAACCCACCCATTCAATTTTTCATGGTTGTTGATACTCTATGCATTCGTCGGATGGAAGGAGCCGCTCCATACACAATTTCGACAGCTAGCGAGTGGCGAGCACAGAGGTACGCGCTACACAAACTTTTGGGAGACTAGCAACCTAGCCAAGAAAAAGGTCAATGCGATAGTATTCTATGAGTAATATAGACTACTAAGGAATGTTGTCGAAGAAATACCATAGATCAGCAAGGAGGTCGTGGACATATATGCTGATCGGTTCGATTTTATGGTGGACCTCCATAGATTTTACCTGAGGCCAAAAAGAACTAAAAAGGACGATTGGGCTAATGGGTTTTTCAGGATGACAACAAAGGATATCGAAGGCATCATCAATGACTTTTATGCTGATTGTAAGCAAGCGTTAGAAGACACCACACCCCTACCATCAGGCACTGAACAGACAGACCCATCGGATAAAGGCAAAGACAAAATGGAGACCGAAACGCAGGATGCAGCACAAGTGCCACTGCCAGGACAAAAGAGGAAGGATGGAGAACAAAGGACACTAGAGACACAGATGACACAAGATGGAGAAGAAGATATACTTGAGACACTAGTTTTTGTGGCACAAAGCCACAAAACTAGTTTCGAAGACTGCACTGACAGAGGATGATTATGAATTCATTGCAACAAGAATGCATGACACATTGAAGGACTCATTCGAGGTGATGCAGACATCGCAGGAAAAGATACAGAGCGTGGTATAAAATCAGCTTCTGGAATTAAAGATAATCATTGAGAAGACTACCACGATACAGGTTCCGCCAGTAAAGGTGACTGCAGGAGAAGGTTCAACACAGTCGATTATCCACGAGGAAACTTTCGCAACAGATCATATCAATATAGTTTTTATACCACCAGGGAGCATCCGATTCCCTGCGTCAATGAAGGATGTACCAATGCAGATTAGACAACCTGTTGAGGTTAACCTCGCAGAATTCCACATTGACCAGTTACATATGATCCAGCAGTAGCTAAGCGCAGAGCTTAGAAGTAGAGAGCTCGCGACTTATAAGCAGAACACACAGCTCAAGCAGCAGAATGCAGCACTCACCACCAGCTATCAAAAAAAGGCAGACGAGTTAAAAAAACATGAAGCAAGAGAAAAGGATCTCTCTCAAGTCTTGCAGAGCATCGCATTGGATTTACCCCAATGTAATATCGAGTTCGCCTTGCCCATCCCACAGAAGGTAAGATGAGTTGCAGATAGAGCAAAGGCTCTGGAGGAAACAGTAAGCAGGATGGAAGAAACAGTGATCAAAATGGAGGAAGACCAAAAAGCGCAGATTGCTGAGCTTGAAGCTAGACCACCGGGAACCCCCCAGGTAGACAAGGAAGCCAGAGTAGAGGCCTTTCGACTCACTTCCGCAGAGATAAAATCTCGCATAGACGATGCCATGTCAGTGCTAGCTGATGCGACGAGCACATGGTCGGAGCTCGATGAGCCTCCCGAGAAAGTAGAAATCCAACAAAGTATTAAGCAGACAGAGAATACCACAGCCACAATGAAGGAAGAAATCAAGAGCTTAGCATCTCTTCAAAAGATGAGAAAGACGACGGAGATGAACCGCTTGCAGCAAGAAGCGCAGTGGTTGAGAGCAAAGGAGATACACATCAATAACCTGCTTCAACCATATCAGGAACAAATCACAGAGCTAGTCGATGCGGTTGAGCAGAAAGTTGGGGAGTTTACTACTGCCAGAAATGAAATTGATACAGCAGAAGACTCAGGTATTATTCAAGCTATGCTTGACTCGGTGAAAGAGCGTGTCGTAGCTATGGAGAACGAAGTCGCAGGAATTTGGGACAAACTTCAGCGCACTTCACAGGAAGCCAAGGAGAAGCTACAGTAGGAGAAGCCTGTTGGTAGTGGTTCGGGGACGAGCCACAAGTAAGTGTTAGGGGACTATTGGAGCAGGGTCCCGCAGCTATAGGAAAAGCTACCATTTTGGTGGATAGACAGTTTGGAGAAGACGAAGAGATAAGGTGAAGCTACGACATCATAGCATGTTTCTAGCTGTAGAGCAGAGCTGGAAACCGTGACTGTTGAAACAGAGAATTCAAAGAAGACGACAGTACCTGAGCGGCCGAGAAGAGAGAGCTCAACCACTGCATTGAAGGCAGTGGTGAAGATAGGAGGGCTCAGCTACCCTCATAAAGGAAAAGG